>CM040118.1:296559745-297038907 GCA_022559845.1 Amorphophallus konjac | reverse complement strand
CCTGAATAGCCTGCCGCTGGGAATCGTCTAACTGAGATAAAGCATTAATTAAATCCGTGACATTGAGGGATGGAGAAGAATTCCCCGAGGTGTTGGAGGGTAAAGTTTGGGAAGAGGGCACAACCTCTTGAGGAGTGGTATCAACCACATGGATTTGAGGATGATGGGACTGAGGAGGAGGATAATTTCCCTCATAATAGATGGAATCCTGGGGGGGTCTCATATTGACCAAAAACATTCTCATCCTCATCATCATAAGAATACCCGTAGCCTGCCATGTTGATGATTTTTCCTGAACGGAGTTGCATGTTTAAGAGGAGAGACGGCTTTATAAAGGCAGTATCAAACAAACAACCACTCAATCCAAACAAGTCTAAACAAATCAATCCAAGCAAGTGTATGCAACCAAGTTGAGATGAACGCAAGGTTTTAGTGTTATGCTTGAGATTAGAGTGGATTAAATTGTTGAATAGTTCATTTCTGTTTGCAATGTGAAACCTAGTTGATCCAAGTGTAACCTCCGAGTCAACTAGATTCTTTCTCTCTCCTCACTAACGATAGGTTCTCTATACTCCGGGCACTTCAAGGGTACAACCAGCCCGGTGTCCGTGAGGGAATCCACGGGTGCGGGGACTTACGGAGGTCTTGGAAAAGGGATTTCCGGTCCAAAGAGACAGAATGCTCAATGGAGGGTCGTCCCGATTCCAAGAGAGGTGTGTGGAATCCTAGTGTAGAGAGAGGAGGTCTCTCAACCAAATGCCACAATATGCAAAATAAGATGATAAGATCACAGCAATATAGGCAAGCAATGCAATAATCAATCCAACAATCACAGACAGCAACAGGAAGCAGGTTTCTATAAAAACGCAGGAAAGAGACGACCTGGGGCAGGTCGCTATAAACCAAAGAGACGACAGGGTCGCTGTCGTGAATCACTGTGGTGGCCCACAGATAGTGCAAAACACGCGCCTTGGTGTGAGGCGCGTAATATGAAAGGACGCCTCTACGAAAGGGCGTCAAATACCAGTGGTGCACACGGTCGAGGAAACACGCGCCTTGGTGTGAGGCGCTGGCAAATAAAAAGACGCCCAAAGTTAGGGCGTGAATTATCAAACAGAACAAGAAGACAGCAGATATGATAAAAGACGCCTTATGGGAAGACGTAACATAGAAAATAGACGCCCTAAACTAAGGCGTGAAAAGAAAAAGCGCCTCTGGGTGAGGCGTTAATTCAGGAAAATAATCAAACAATCACAAACTGGCTGATCCCGGGAGTGTGCAGCGTGCACGATGGAGGGTGCCCGTGGGGCACAAAAGGAGGGGTACCGAGGGTACTGAGGGGAAAGGGCACACGTGGGTGCCGAAGGGGAAAGGGGATCAGGAAGATGGTAATCAAAAGAAAAACAGTGGAGGTCCCACCGTGATCGCCAATTTGTAGATCGTGATAAATCCACACACGAAGAAGAAATTTAAATATGAGAAAGCATGACAAAAATAAGGAGGAGATGATATAATAATAAGGAAAAGAAGCACGTGGTGCTACTAAGGAGGGTGATCGCCAGAGGGGTTACCTCAAGAAGAAACAAAGAAGATCGCGAATACCTGGTGGAAAATAGAACGCGGGATGGATTGTGAATTCCTCCTCCTCCTTCAACCGGCCGGCCGATGAAGGGAGTTTTTCTTTATTGATTACCTTGCAAAAGAGACAAAACACACAAGCAGTGGATCAGCCAAAAGTGTACGTAGTATCAATCCCAAATAGAAAATATGATGATGAGAAAAGAACAAAACATGCGCACCTTATTTTGTTTTAAAACCCCTAAAGAAAATAGGGAAGGAGGAGATATGATGCAGCTAATGCAAACGTAAAAGAAGAAAACACAGTGATGATGATCAGTTGATGAAGACAAAACAACACAACAGAATAAAAAGAACCCTGCTGTCCCTGACGACAATAAAGAGAAACAAGGTGGATGCGGTTGATCGGAAGCAGAGGAAGCAGAGCCCTTTCTAAACGATCGCACAAGAGGAAGATGAAGCTCTGTAACCCTGAACTCGTAACCCGTAAACCTGTGGACTCTCTGACCCGTCAACCTCTGTCTAGATCGACCAGAGCATCCTTTTATAGGATTTCAATCGAAGATAAGCTCAAATTTGGGAAGATAAGGATAGGCAATGATCAAAGAAGGCAGGACTCTAACTCCAATTTGAGCAAGGAGACCATCGGAGGCAGGGAACTCTCCAGGAAAGAGGAGTTTAAGCAGAACACGGAAGGTGAAACACGACCTTCGGAAGGGCGTCAAATCACAAATTGACGACCTACATCAAGACGTTACTCAAAACACGACCACGATCAAGGGCGTCACTTCTTGGATTAAATTTTGTCAATAAAACTTACTTTATTTGAAAATTATGAGAACACGCCTGAGATGAAGGCATTAATTGAAACTACGCCCTGAGGAAGGACGTTAATCAATAATTTGAATTTATTTTGAATTTATTTTGAAACCGGATAATACCAGGAATTGACGCCCTGACATTTGGTCGTCCTTTCTTTTGACCACGCCCTAGATAAGGTCGCTAATAAAAACACGCCCCTCTTCAGGTCGCGAATCACAAAATGCAAGAACAAATCAAAAACACACAAAAATAAGAAAAACTTCATATTATGAATATATTGAAGTTCACTTTGGGGCGTCAACATAGTGACATGAGATTTGATCAATATAGCGTCAATTTTGGCGTGTCTACAGTCCACCCCCAAAACTTAAACAAATTTTGGAGCTACCTCTGAGATATCTAAGGATCCACTTCACTGCTGCCCAATGCTCCTTTCCTGGATTTGCAAGAAATCTGCTAGCAACACCCACTGCATACGCTATGTCCGACCTTGTACATACCATTGCATACATCAGACTACCGACCGCCAAAGCATAAGGGACTTTCTGCATTTTCTCCATCTCCTCTTCATTTGTTGGACTCTGCTCTGAGCACAACTTAAAATGACCTGCAAAAGGAGAACCAACTGGCTTTGCATTGCTCATACTGAACCTGTCCAATACCTTCTCAATGTATTTCTCCTGTGACAACCATATTTTCTTGGCTTTTCTGTAATGAGAAATCTGCATGCCCAGTATTTGCTTTGCTGGCCCCATGTCCTTCATTGCAAAGGACTTGCTAAGTTCCTTCTTCGGCCTATCAATCATAGACATATATTTCCCAAGGATAAGCATGTCATCAATATAGAATAAGAGAATAATGAAATTCTTGAAGTCCCGCGATCAATGACACCCAAGAGGGGGGTGAATTGGGTGTTTACAAATTTTAAGGAAACTTTTGGCCTTTTTAAAATATGTGATAGAATGCTAGTTAAGAGATTCAAAACTATTTGAACACAAATTGGATTTATCAAACTTTGTATGATGAGATATAGAATATGCAAGATATACGTAGATAAATCCGTAACAACAATTAACAAATACACTCACTTAGAATGGAGGTAGAAGAAAAGGACCAAACCACACAAAGCAAACCATAGTGTACATCGGTTTTTAAGGTGGTTCTGATGCAATGACGGCAATCCTACGTCCACCCCTCACCAAACCCGGTGAGGCTTCACTCGGGGATAAATCCCCAAACAGAGACGACGCTCCAACCACACATGCAGGACGACGCCTGCCCACACACATGGGGACGCGCCCCAAAACACACACACACACGGAGACGAAGTCTCCAACACGATCCAACAAGCAGATCAACAAGACACACACACGCTACGACAAGTGCAGCACTCCACACACACAAACACTAAGATATGGATAAATCCACACACACACGCAGATCTAAGAAGACCTACGCACACACGAATCAAGTACGACACACACACACACACGACCACGGATCCAACAACGATCCACACACACATGAGTTTGCAGTTTATAAGAAACACAAATCTGAAACTATAAAGCACAAAACACAAACATGAATAAACCACAGTTTAGAAAGCTCCTGATTTAGGCTCCCCCTGAGTGTGTGCTCTGGATGTTCACGTTGATTCTTTCTTCACTTGAATAGCTTAAGACTCAGCTTGAATGGTCTTGTATTTGATGTAGATCTTCTTGCACGGAGTACTGTTCACGGCTACAGTACCCTTCCTTCTTCCTTGGACAAATCCATGTATCTTCTTGATCCTTGTGAGCTTGTTCTCTTCCTTTGAGACTGCTGACTTCAAATGGAGCTAGAGTACCTTCAGATGATGCTTGAATGGCTCCTTCTTCCTTGTAGCATCCTTCTTCTTCTTCCCTTGGATCACCTTGAGTTGATGAAGAGGTGTATGGATGTAGCTTTGAACCTTGATTGCTTCTACACCTTCCTGGAGGTAGATGGCTTCAGAAATACCTTGAATGGGTTGGAGATAGATGAAGAGCTTGCTGCACGAGGTACTGTTCACGGAGCTACAATACCCCTTTTTCCTCCTTGGATAGCCTCCCCTTTAGATCTCTTGGATCATTAGGGTTATGACTCTAATAGGATGTTTTATAACCCTTGGAAGGTTTATGGACAAGCCCTAGACCAGATCCACAAATTCTGGAGAGTTTGGTGGCTTTGGGATTAAACAATAGCAAGAGGAGATGCTTCTTTCGAGATGGAAAAAAGTCAAAATTTTTGGCTTATCGGGGCTGGCGGTCGACCTGCAGAGGCTGGCGGTCGACCGCTACTGAGAGAACTATTGGCCGTTGGTTTCTGGGAATTCCGGTCGACCGCTACTGGGCTGGCGGTCGACCGCCACTGTGAATCCCTGTAGGCGGTGAGCTGCTGGCAGGGGCGGTCAATCGCCCCTGAGCTGGCGGTCGACCGCCAGCTGGGCAGACCCCGGGTTTCCCCGGGTCGATCCGTTAACCTCTTCAGCTCCGTCGCTTAAGTCCTTTAGCAGCCCGTTCATGTCTGTGGCATCACCCTTGACAGTTTAGAAGGTGTCAACTGAGTCTTTGACCTTGTGAATTTTTTCTGAGTGTTTTGACCTGCAAAAGCATATATAATTGATTAGAACTATAGCTCAACCATCCATATGATAAATGCATGAAGTTCATGCAAACCATTTGAGCATTAATCAAAATTTTGTTCCGGGGGCGGCTGCCCCCTTGACACTCGTGACCTGACCGCGCAGGTCGATCCGCGGGCGAGGGCGCACAATGGCCAGAAGGGTTTCATATTTTAATGTGCATGAATGAGGTGTATGAATGAGAGGTATATGAGATACACATGGTGAGATCGATGCTAAGACAAGGTAAGAGTCTCACCATTGGTTCTTGACAGTAAATGACATATACCACCTGTTTTGGATTGTAGAGGAGCATGGTGCTTATCCACATGTTTGGTTCACCAGGTGACTGCCATGTGTTTGATCCTGCAAGTAAGATAGTCAAGGTTAATACAATGTTTGTTCCCGTTGAAGAGGTTATGAAACCTCTTGCCTCTTGTAAAACAAACATATGCAAACCAAGGATCAAGACCATGTAACCGTTCCCATTTGCCATGTCAACCATACATAAATAACAAGAGCATGAGCAATCAACCACAAGTTTAGTTATCATCACTTAATCACACATTAAGTTTAGTTACCATCAAAATCATAACTTAACAATCACAACAATCATCAAAACCATAACTCAACAATTCTCACCAAACCATTTGATGTATACACAATGATCTGAAACTGTTCTTTTGTATTCATTTTCATCCATAAATGAATCAAACTTCTTGTACCACTGCCTTGGAACTTGCTTCTGTCCATACAAGCTCTTTCTCAATCTGCAGATAAAATTTTTTTTACCTATGACTTCGAATCCTTCTAGTTGCTCCATATACATTTCCTCTTCTAAATCACCATGGAGGAAAGCTGTCTTCACATCCAGCTGCTCAACCTCCAAGTCCAGGCTAGCAGCAAAACCTAGAGCAACACGAATAGAAGTCATTTTTACAACAGGAGAAAAAATTTCTTCAAAGTCAATACCTTACTTTTGACCAAAGCCTTTTACAACCAATTTGGCCTTATATTTTGGTTGAGAACATTGCTCTTGAGTCTTCAATTTGAAAACCCATTTGTTCTTAAATGCCTTTCTCCCCTTTGATAGTTGCACCAAATCATAGGTGTGGTTCTTCTGTAGAGCATCCATCTCTTCCTGCATAGCTCCTAACCACTCATTCTTCTGCTCACTTTGCATTGCTTCTTGGTAACACTCTGGTTCACCTGCATCAGTAAGCATTACATACTCATCTGTAGAATACCTTTTGGAAGGCTGATGTTCTCTGGAAGATCTTCTCAGCTGAGGTTCTATAGGAGGTTGCTCCTCATCTACTTCCTGCTCAACATGTTCTGCAGGTAAGTCAGCTTCTGCCTCTGCATCATCTTCCTATTGATCTCCCCCATCACCCTAACATACTAGAGGAGAGACTGGATCACAATCTGCTAAGCCTTCTTCAGAAGCCTTGGCTGGTACCTTTTTCTTAAAATCTTCAAATGTTTGATCTTCAAAGAAGATCACATCTCTGCTTCTGAATACTTTCTGCTTTTCTAGATCCCAAAACTTGTAACCAAATTCATCACGTGAGTACCCAAGAAAAATACATTCTTTTATCTTACCATCCAACTTGGACCTTTCAATGTCTGGAACATGTGCAAAAGCACGGCAGCCAAACACTCTCAAATGCTTGTACAAGACATCTTTTTCTGACCATACGTGCTCAACAACATCACCATCTAGAGCTGTACAGGGTGACAAGTTGATCACATCAACTACGGTCCTCAGTGCCTCATCCCAAAATCTTTTGGGTAACTTGGCTTGTGAAAGCATACATCTGATCTTTTCCATGATGGTGCGGTTCATCCTCTCTGCAATTGCATTGTGCTAAGGTGTACCAGGAACTATCATCTCATGTTGAATGCCATGTGACCTGCAATAAGCATTGAACGAGCCTGTACACTCACCACCATTGTCTGACCTTATGTATTTTAGCTGTCTCTCTGTCTCCCTTTCAACCCTGGCATGAAACTCTTTGAAAATATCAATAACCTGATCTTTAGTCTTCAAAACATAAGCCCATACTTTCCTTGAAAAATCATCTATAAAGGTGACAAAGTAAAGTGTACCATTGATACCTAGAACAATAACTGATCCACCAGGAGTTTTTATTTTTAAAGGGCCACATATATCTATATAGACACGATCTAAGACATGCATCTTTCTAGACAATGCAGGACTAGTAAAGGAAACTCTATGTTATTTTCCAGCCAAACAATCAATGCATGAGTTCAAATGTGTACCTCTGAAGTCTGATAAGACTTTTTTCTTGGAAAGAACATGCAATCCCTTCTCGCTCATGTGTCCCAGTCTCCTATGCCACAACTCCATGTTGGAATCTTTCTCAGTAGCATTCAACTAATCACCACAAGTTTGAACCTGCAACCTGTATAAGATATGACATTTCTTTCCAGTAGCAACAACAAGATAACCCTTGCTAAGCTTCCATTTTTCCTTGTGAAATCTGCTACCATAGTCTTCATCATCTAGCTTTCCAACTGAAATTAAATTCAGCCTCAAATCAACCACATGCCTCACATCCCTAAGTACCAACTTGCAACCAAGATTGGTCTTTATATGAATGTCGCCCATGCCAATGATGTCTGTTGTCCCATGGTTACCCATCTTGACAACATCAGCCTTGTAGGTAGCAAAGAACTCCCACCGTGGTGTAGCATGATAAGAAGCACCTGTATCAATCACCCACTCGAGGTCCTGGCATACGTAAGAAAAAAATATCATCATAAGTAGATAAAATCAGATAATCATCACCTTACGCTGTAGCTGTGACATTATCTTTTGACTCTGCATTCTCTACTTCTTTTCCCTTTTTCTTGTTCTTCTTCGGTTGCTTGCACTGATTCTTGAAATATCCTTTTTCTCCACAGTTGTAACAAGTAATGTCCTTCCTCGACCTTGACTTACTTCTGCTCTTTTGTGAATTTTCTCTCCCTCTGGACTTTGCCCTTCCTCTATTCTCTGAGACAAGCGCCTGTGAATCACTGTGAGAAATTCCTGAATTCTTTCTTCTCAACTCTTCATCAACAGACTGCTTGTTACTTGAGTCATGGAGACAACTCCATCTGGTGCAGTATTGTTGAGAGAGACCACCAGTGTCTCCCAGCTTTCTGGCAACGAACTGAGAAGTAATAATGCCTGCAACTCATCATCAAGAGACATCTTCATAGAGGATAACTGGTTAGTGATACTCTGCATTTCATTCAAGTGCTCAGCAATAGAAATGCCCTCTTTAAACTTCATATTGACAAGTTTTCTAATCAAGAAGGCCTAATTACAAGCTATTTTTTCTTTCATAAAGACCCTCCAACTTTTTCCGTATAGAGTATGCGGAACTCTCAGTGGAAACATGATGAAAAATACTATCATGAAGCCACTGTCGAATAAACCCGATAGTCTTTCGGTCTAACATTTTTCAGTCATCGATTGACGTTGTTGCGGGCTTTCCACTATCTCCTTTCAATGGACCATACAGATCCTTACAATACAAGAGATCCTCTATAGCACCCCGGATTAAATTAAAGTGAAAAACTTCTCTAAACAAATAAAATCCTTGAATAAGTATCCAATAAAGTCAAAAGAAATACTTATAGCCATGGTCCTTTAAATACCATTCAATTTTAAGGGCCCAAATATCAAAATCTAAGTGGTTAAATCAAAGCCTTAACCTTCATGGGCCTTTAGTACAACTCATTTCCTAAGAACAAAGGTGCATGGGTATTAAAAGCCTTAAACTTCTAAATGGGCCTTAATAACCTTAACATATGGGCTTCTCTTAGGAGAAACTAGCCTAAGGAAATGGGCTTTAGAATTTAATTTTTTCTAATGCTCTTCTAGGTAACCTTAAAGATCATATAAAGGAGTCTCACGTATTCATGAGCTTAAATGGGCTTTAGAAATCAAAGCCCAAATGCCTCAAGCGCTTATAGCCACCTATGTGGGAAAATGGTATAAGATATATATATAAGGATGCACATATATATATATATATATATATATATATATATATATATATATATATATAAGATTATTCTGTGAAACCCAAATTCCCTCACGTTCGAACATACCTGGTTTAGGGTTTTTGAAGCTTCAAATAGGAGGGTGGCTGTAGATATAGTAATAGGAAGTTGCATGAGAAAGCTTATACCTATTAGGATTGTCTACATGGGAAGTTTGTATACTATTAGGATTCAAAGCACTTCAACTCTATATATATCACCCTTCTTCATCAAGCCCTAGGCTATTGCTCTTGCTGCAAATTGAAGGCAATTGGTTGTTGCTCTTATATGTGGAAGCAAGCTGCTTCACTACTGTGAAGAAGCCGTCTTCTTCTGCATCCTTCCTGCGGTTGCTAAATTCCTACTGAAGGAAGCTTTTTCTCTTACTGCTGCACGAAGGAGCAAGACTCCTTCCTGCTGATTTTCTCCAGCCGTAACCACGCGAAGAAGATCGTTCTTTGTTCCATTCCTTCACGGGTTGTAGTTGCGGCAGCTGATTCCTTGCATCGTCTTCTTGAGGAGATAGCCATCTGATCACGAGTTGCTGCTGCCGCAGTTGCTCATATTCTATCACTCAAACCTATCTGTTCGTCATCCAAATCTTCACCCAAGGTAGGTGATCTCTCTCAAGTAAAAATATTTAATAATAAAATTGGCATGATCATGCTATTGTTAATTTTACGTAGGTGTTCTCGACATGAAACTAAAGCGTTTAATATTAAACCTTAATATAACATCTACATGTACCATAATCTTTAACGTATCCGTAGGTGATCTCTCCAAGCCTAAACATGTTAATTACCTGTAAAAATTCTCATGGTTGTTAGGTGTTCTCAGCAACAAGCTAAACTGTTAATACCTGTTAAGCCTTAATGTGATTTCTGCATGCGTATATCTTGATCTTCTAGTGCATCCCTGGGTATCCTCTCCGATGGCTAGAGATCTCCTGAAACGTACACATAAAATCTGCATATATGTAGTTATTAATCGATTTAGCATGTTTTGTATCGGGAGATTAGTAGCCTACATGATGAAGGAAATAGCGACCTTTATATGGTCGCGAAATCAGTGTATAACGGCAGAATCTCTTCTGTCATTTCAATTGGGCGACATTAATCATGTCGTCAATAGCTTTGTGAATTATCTTGAAATTTAATAAACTATCAAGTTTATACGCTGAACACTATAACTAGTTAGTTATGGAGTTTCTAATTTGTCGGCCTGTTCATGGGCGTCGGAGTGGCCTTTATTCATGAAATTTTTTGGGTATGTTATTGGGGTGGAGACCGAGATACTGAGAGTGGTTACACCGTTTTCTGTGCCTCCTATCTCAAGATCCCCCATCTCTCAACGAAAAATTATTATGAACGTCTGGTTAGGTAGAGTTTTTCGAGCCCTTCATTTTGATATATGGATTGCGCAATTCTGACATGTGTACATCTAGAACGGGAGGTTAAAAAAAATGGACACTATTCATTTTTATAAATGACGACATACTCAGTGTCGTTGAATTCTTTCAACGACACTCTGCGAAGGCGTTAAATCATTCATTTATATATTGTTATATCTTTGAAAATTCATATCTACTAAATAAAATTCATATCTACTAAATTATATAACATAAAATTATAAAAATTATATATCTTGAATTCTCATATCTTTCTCCTAATTATAATATATTTTATTTCTCTAAATTATTTTAAATAAATAATTGTGTCTTTGAATGTATATTTTTGAAATTATTCAATTAAATAGATATTGACGTGAATTCTTGTTAAATAAATTAAGTTAAAAATCATAGAATTAACGTCCCTCCAAGTGGACACTAATTAATAAATGGCACGACTCACGGATGTCAATTAAAATAAGTTTATTTAATTATAGTTAATTATAGAATTTGATGGACATGAATTCTATAATTAACACATTCATGTTCTCACCGTTTTCTTCCGGTTTGACCCATACCTCGGATCTTTTGGCACTCTCATCTCACGTCCGTAGATGGAGCCCCTTTTTCATGATTGGTTCACGTTATACACCTCAACTCTCAGTGACATACGAATCTCCGTTGGACATTCTGTTCCTTCGGACTGACAAGTTAGTCATTGGGACCTCCATAAGTCTCCGCTAGCCTTGGATTCCCTCAAGGCAGCCGAGCTGGTTGTACCCTAAAAAACCCTGAATCTGATCCGTGTCACTTTGGTTTTCCGTTAGTCTTGACACTCTACTCCTTTTGGAATCTTCTTGTCATCAATTTGAGAACATAACCATTTGACTCTGTATTTGGCCAAATCTGATTCTGAAACATTAAGAGCTGTGGGTCCGTGACTTTTTAGTGCCAGGTAGGACAGAAGTCCAATTATGTAAACCATGGAAAATCTGGGTGTGGCATTGCACCAAACTCTGTACATCTGTTATATTATGTTATTATGTTATATCTGTTATTCTGCAAACTCTGTTAATTCTGTTATTCTGATAATTTATTGCTCGATTATTTTGATAATATAGATATTCTGCTAGATTGCTTATATTTATTGGAACTATGTTATATTTTGGCCAATTCTGAAGTTATGTTCATCTGAGTATCTATCCTTGTTATATTCTGATAGCTTGTCCTTGACTCTGCATGGGAAATCATCCCTATTTCTCTTGAGCTTATAACTGCCTTTGGCCTAGATATCCATCCTTTCTGTTAGATTGATTATCATGATTTGTAAGTTATGTCGTTTATGCATTACATGCTCATGAACATGATTAATTGGCTAATCACTTATATCTTGCTTGATGAGAGATGTAATTCCTACTGAGCTTTTTGCTCACCAGCCTATTTTAACATTTTTCAAGTAATGATGTCGAAGACAACCAATCTGATGGGGAAGGGAAAGAGTGTTGAGTGTTTGGAGAATTGAGTCAGTGTCTTTTACTTTCCATTGAGTCTTGTCCTGTCATTTGAGTCTTTTCTTTTTATTAAAATGTAATAGTGAGTCCTTTCTTTACTTTTGTAAGTTGAGTCAAGTTATGTAATTCAAATATTGGAGTATCAATAAAGATCATGTTTGTCCACATTGTCTAGTTTGTAAATTTCATGTCTTATGTTCTGATGTAAAACCGCCTTGGACCTCTTTTGCAAGTATTCAAGTTTGAGCAGCGGACTCACACTAGCGAGCTCACCCGTATGGCGCACACTAGTGCCCGATGGTGACTAGGCGATGTTGGAGAGGGTCCGAGGCGGGACCTTGAGGCTCCAATGGTTGGCTAGCTTGGGAAGAACCCCAAATGGGCCTAGGATGCCCAAATCATGGGCGGCCAACACACCAAGGTTGTGGTTAAGTGGATTCACTCTCAACTTGCCCGCGGTGACCACTCACGATACTAGCAATTTGGGCCGAACTCTCACTCTCCGTCCGACGAAGCAATAGCAATAATATTAAGCTAAGCAAGTGATTAACCAGTAAGAGAGGGATCGAGGCTCACCTAGCCGGCGTGAAGACGCCGACTCCGGCCGGAGACGGGGGCGAGCGGGGAGGCGAGGGTATGTACCCGCACGCCGCGTCGATTGAAGCTTCAAACCTGCGACTTAATAAGTACATGAACTACACCCCATGCAAGGGGGGGGGGGATATTGGGGTAGGGATTAGGCTTATTACATTCAAAACTACCTCCACGCAGGGAGGGGCCTTCAGCCGGCCAAGCGGGGTGGGGGAATTAAGCGAAGGAACCCGACTTGTCGAATCCTGCCGGTTCTGCCAATCTGCAGGTTCGCCGGACAGTGGGGCGGTGTTGATGCTACCAAAAATTCCACGGAGCTTGGATCTTGATGAAACCTGCGCCAAAAGTTCCCCAACAGGACAGGGATGGTGTCTGAATTTTTGCAGGAGCTCTGAAACTCAGGGCTGGTCGGACCGGTGACTGGAACAGGTCAGCAATTTCCTCTTCTGGCTGGTGCAGAACAGGTACAGCGAGTTGCAGAAGGCACCACGGACGCTCCTGAACTCCAAATGAGACGAGCCTGGCAGTGACGTGATCATCGTCGGAGTAGCTTCGAGCAGGAATCTACTGGGCCCCAATCGGAGGTCGGAGAAGAATGAGGTAGTCGGATGAGCAGGGGCAGGTCAAACCTGGACCCACAGGGGGCAGAAGACACACCCCGACGAAGAAAATGGTAACTGGAAACTTCGGAGGCCGAATGAGGTCCTTCTTCTTGGAGATGACAGCTAACTGGTAATAGTTTCAGCCCTCCAAAATTGGCGCTCAGATCCCTCACGGGCTGGCCGAGGTCAACAGTTGAACAGGAGCTCTATCTCTGGTTCGGACAGGAACAGTTTCCCAGCAGCAGATTGACAGCAATGCCACGACCGCTCCCGAACTCTAAATCGAGCGCTGTCAAAGCCGTTGGTTCAGCTGTCAAGTCTTCTACGCAGAAAAGTTAACGGGGAAGCCAACCGATGCCAAGGTTGGCCGGTAGCCTCAGATCACCGGTGAAGGGTCGTTGTAGACTATGTGAGGACAGAACGTATACTTCGGGGGAGAAAAATGATATCTCCCAGATTCGAACGCCAAATGGATCTCTGCTTTCTGGGGATGAAAGAGAATTCAGAGAAGAAGAATTTTGATGAAGAAACCTAGCTCTGATTCTTGCTAGGTTGGTCGTGGTGAAACTTCCAAATGCTCTCTGGTCTTCAGCCTGGGGCAGATTGCACAGTCACACAAGATCTGCTCCACCGCACAGCTCCGAGCTCGGATGGATGCGGGACCACCTCTGTTAGAAAGAGGACTCAGAGACAATTCCAACGATGTATGAAGCGCCTTCAGAAGCCTCAGGATGACGATGTGACACCTTCTGCAAGTTGCTGGACTTCTGCCACCTGCAACCTGCGAACTGTAGGTGGAAGGTGGTGGGAGAAATGGGGTAAATGGAAGTGGAAATGGGGGTGAATAGGTGTGGGAGTGACCCCTAGTTGTGAGGGGGCCTAGGAGGGGGTGTTCTAAGGTGTGGGAGAGGGAGAATGGGGTCTGGAATGGGGTGTTTTCAGAGGGTGAGAGAGGAGCTACGAATTTGGGCTGTGAGGGAGGCACAAGTGGGTGGAGGGAATGTGAGTTTGAATTTTCTTTGATGGGGAGTGATCAATGGTGGTCTTGGGGATGGGAAGAGGTGTCTTGGGAAGGTGGAGTGAGGTTTGGGGAAGGGAAATGGGTAGTTGGGGGTTGGAAGGTGGAGTGGGGATTGGGTGGAGCTCTCTTGGGACTAGGGGGTGGAATAAAGAGGGTTATGGGGAAGGGGAGAGGTTTAAATGGGGTAGGTAGGAGATGGGGTGGTTGGGAAGGTGATTGAATGAGGGGAGGGGAGTTAATGAGAGGTAAATGGGGAGGAGAGAGAAAATTCTGAAAATTGGGGTGGAGGGAGAGAGAGAGAGAGAGAGAGATAATGAGAGACTTGAAAGGGGATTTCTTCAATATTCATCAAAATTGTTACATATGAGGAGTGGGGTGGCCTATTTATAGGCACCTGACTTTTTCACAAAGGACCCTAACAAAAGACACAATGACTAATAACCGAAGGGAAGGGGGTGTCCATGGGTCTAGCCCAATGAGATGGGCCCAATAGCCTATCTAAACAACACAATGACTTAGGACATTGGTAGATAACCTTCTAAACTAGGTACATGACTCAAATAAAGGGAAAATTACATGATTAAGACTCAAATAAAAAACAAGAAAATTACATGACTCGACTCACAAACACTTGAGGAACATAATGGCGCTTGCCGACGAACAATCCGAGTCCGGAGAAAATGTGGAGGGGCATGGGATGCCCTCATCATACCCCCGGGGTGGGGAAAACTCGACCCCGTCAAGTATGGGTCCACCAGGGAAGTAGTATATCGAACTGCGGCTCTGGGCGATCCACGATCTCCATACTCAACCCGCGACCATAGTCGGGGAACGGCGCTTCAGCTCGACAAAGTAGCTCGGTCATACCCTCATGCTGGCGATGGGATCTTGCTTGCCTAGTATTGCTGCTGTGTGCTCACGTCGGGCTCTCAGGCTATTTGTGGTGGCACTCCGAGGGTGTCTCTCACAAGGGTAGGCGTAAGCTCGAGACACTCACTAGGATCCACTGCGGTGCCCTAAGAGGGTGTTGGATCCGCCACATGAGAGATGGGGAGAATCCCAAAACCCTTTTGGAAGTTCAACTCATAAGCCGGGTTGCCAAAGCCACTCGGAACTTGGCAAGGTCCAAGTCCTCGTGCCCTCAATTTGGAGGTGACCCTAAAGTAGAGCCACTCCAAAGCCATCATCGTCAAGTTACCAACTTGGAATTCCAAGTGGCGCTCATGAGTTTTTGCTCGCTTGTTGTGAATATCACCGCTTGTTGCTTGATATGTGCTTGGATGCATATGCCATGCTTGATGATGCGATGTGAGTGGGCAATGTTTGGTATGCAAAGGTGGTCCGGGGCAGCCACATGTAGATCGATCATGCTTTGATGCTATGAAGATTGTGACAGACTCAGGGGGGCCGGGACATCCATAGATGAACCTTTTATGCATGGGTATGACAAATGTCGGGGGACCCAAACATCCATGTATGCTCCTCTATTACTTAAGACTTATGATGAATGAGGGTGGGCCAATACATCCAAATACGGTCCACTTATGCTTCCTACTTGACATGTGGGTGATGTAAATGAATGTACCCGACTTATGAATCATGCCAAGTGGTGTTGTATGCCAAGACTTATGCACTCTTGTGACAAAGATGTCTCCTATGTGTGGGCCTTTGGACTTCCATTGGAATGGGTCGAAGGGGTCTAGAAAGGTGGATATCATGAGATGGGACACTTCCTCGATCCCTAGGTGTATACCACCCAAAGTCATGGTTCCCATGGTGTAACCCGGGTCTGGGATGGGGTGGATTGGATCAAACATGGTGGGTTGGGGTAGGGAAAGGTAGGTGGTAGTTAAGGTGGTTGTGTAGCAACCCTAATAAATGAATAATTGAAATGAATTAAAACATATATATTACAGAAGTAATATATAAAAGGAATAGGGTTAATTGGACGAAATAAAACAAAATTAAAAATAACGCCTCTTATTAAGGCGTTAATTTATAAAGAAACGCCTCTATCCATGGCGTGACTAAAGAAAGGACGCCCACACATGCGGTCGTCAGTTCTCATGCGACCAAATGGGTAAGTAAAAGAAACGCCCCTATCTTGGGCGTGTTTTAAAACACGAAACGCCCTTTTTCAAGGCGCTTTTTAAGAAACGCCCTAAAGTAAGGCGTCAATTAAATAATACACGCCCTGACCAAAGTCGTTAATTCCATTCGGAACCGTTCGAACCCAGAACTTATCCAGGGTAAGTGATAACTATGAGAAAGAGTTCGAATGTGGTAATAACTCAATCTTGGAAATATTACTATCAATCAAACACTACTTTTGTTAGGACTCCTAAATCCTATAAATAGTCTTGATCGAACGAACCCTAAACCCATTTGATCGAACGTCTGCTGCTAGGTACGTGAAGAACAAACTGTTCTTCTTATTTTCTTTTGTTTTCTTTTTTTCTTGCTTCAGATTATGTGAAGAATAATTATTTTCTTCTTGTCCAGGAAACTCTGCTGCTGCCGAAGAATAGGTAATATTCTTCTATCTTCTTAAAACATCGATTACAACTATGAAGAATATTAACATCTTCATATTTACTTCTTTTCTCTTCCTCTACAGGTTCTGTAGCGTGAAGATCTCTGAAGAACGATTGTTCTTCTCCTTGTTGTTGCTGCCACTGTTGGTAAGTCGCAGTAGAAGCCTCTTCATCAAAGCCATCATCTTCTGCTAGCCAAAAACCCCTCACGGTCATCTCCAAATCAACTCTTAAAGGTAGGTTTTCTCAAGTTACTGTAGCCCAAATGAAATTAATGCAAGATATATATATATATAAGCATGTCATGCATATGATTATTATAGTTTTCATGCGTTTTCTGAAATATTTTGAAAGAGACGCCCCTGTCAAGGGCGCTAATTTACAAGACACGACCATGTCCAGGTCGTCAATTTAATATTTGACGCCCTGTACACAGGCGTTAATTTCATGTAAATCTTCAGAACGAATTATCCATGCAATTACATGAAATCAATCAATAATTGTTAACGGTTAAAAGTCAATAAGCATGAAACATCAAATCTAAAATACTGCATCTGATTTCCTGCCAATTTCCTGTCATGACTATATGATTGTTATCATTGATTATCGTGCAAATCTTGCTTTCCCAGTATCTCTTGAATTCACGACCTAGACTAGGTCGTTTTCCATATGTAAACGCCCCATCATAGGGCGTGAATTAAAAATAAACGCCCCTTACTAGGGCGCGTATCTGTTAAAATCCTGGAATATATATTTTGTGAAAATAAGAATTTAATGATTAACGCCCCTGACAAGGGCGCGTTTTTGATAATTTCTGAAAATAAATATGTTCTGAAAAATATTGTAATTAAAAAGACGCCTGCTACTGTAGTCGTCAACTCTTGAAGAAACGCCCCTGCCGAAGGCGCTTTTTAAATAAATTATTGAATTATTGAAAATTCTGCAAAACGGACCATGTGTAAACGCCCTTCTGTTAGGCGTTAATTACTTGAGAAACGACTTGACCTAAGTCGTTATTTTACTGTAAACTGATTTTTCCTCTGATTTGCTAACCGATGGTTTATATATTATACATATATATATATATATATCGGCACTATCCTCCACTCCGTGAGTATAGTCCCACTTTTCACGGCGTTTTATCGATCACACTCAATTCTCATTGACATACAAGCTCTCCTTTGGACATTCCGTTCCTTGGGACTAGCGAGTTAGTCATAGAGACCTCCGTAAGACTCCTCGTAGCCTTGGATTCCCTCAAGGCCGACTGAGCTGGTTGTACCCTAAAAACCCATTACACGATCCTTGCCATGTCGATCTAAAGAAACATGGTATACCGGCCTTATGATTATACAAAGAGTATATCATAAGAAATTCTTAATGGGATGATGATATCCTGCCATATCATGTCGTTCTTGTAAACCTCAATTCTATGATAAGAATGAGGGTATCTTACCTTTGATATACTGTTCATGTGGACCTCAATTCTATATAAAGAATATCCATACTGATTTGTCATGGTACCCAAGTTAAGGGAATCATATTCTACCTAGTTTTATCGATATCGTGATTATATCGTTATTATCGCCATTCTATGTCCTTTGTCATATTTTGGACTCTTTTCTATCAAAGTTGTCATACGTGTCTACAAGCTTGATTATTGAAATTCTATGTTGGCTATAAACAAGAGTGGATGTCAAAACACATGATAAATGCCTGCGCATATAGGGCCCGATCTGGTCCTGGGAGGAGCACCCGAAAGTACTTGTGCCCATGGGAGTTAAAATGATAAGGTATCTGGCATTATACCGAGTACTTGACTTGCTTGATTGGACATTCCACACACATCTTGTACTTGAATCGTACTTGACTTTACATGAAATGCGTGGCCCGAAAGAGGGTAATTTACTTGCTTGATACATGATAGCCAAAGTTCTTGACATGACTCGATAATTGTACTTGCTTGAATATCTTGACTAAACTTGTTATCTTGTTGAAAGTTCATGATTAAGTTCATCTTATTTCTTTGATGTTACATTCTCTCTATCTTGTCGTTTTATGCGAGCATGCATAGCTTTATTGCATTCATGAAAGATGTAATTACTTAAACCACTTGCTAGTACTTGAGATATAATTTCCTACTGAGCGTTCGCTCATTCCGTTTGTCCCTTTTTACTTTTCAGGTAAGTCCGACGACGATGGAAGTCAATCGGATGTGAATGGTCAAGAGTGAAAGTGATAGAGCTTCTACAAGTGTCGTCTAGTCTTTTCTATAGTTTCTTGAGTCAACTATGTATTCTTTTCCTTTTTATTTAACAGAGTATTGGATTTGTAATAGTCTATCCATTATGAAATAAAGGATTGGGTTATCTTGCTATTTTGCGCATCTCTGTCTTTGTGTCGAATACACGACCACTCTGATTGACATGATTGATATAGACACGTCGCGCATCTCCGGGTATCTTCCGCGCTCGGGGCGTGACAGTCTTTGTGGTATCAGAGCTTAAGGTATTCAATTCCTAGGAAACCCAAGTCCAAGGATAGGTTTCAAAACCTTTAACCAAGTGAGAGTGGGTAGAACCAAGGGTTAAATGATCAATGAGTCCTTTATAAGATCATAGTGATATAATACTAACATAGCTATTGTAATTGTAGGATAATGGCTGCCGAACGTGCTCAATGGCGCAACATGCAGCGTACCCTCCAAGGGATGACCCAAGTGCTACAACAGGTAGCACAAGGTGGTGCTCCACGAGCTGGAAGCTTACACCAAGCATTCAAGAATATGAATCCCCCGAAGTTCATGGGATCGACCGATCCAGACGATGCCGAGCATTGGGTTCGGGAGATTGAACGTATATTCCGTGTCATGCAATGCACGGATCAGGACAAAGTCTTATTAGCTACTTTCCAGTTAGAAAAGGATGCTAGATGCTGGTGGGAGTCGATTGAAGCTACAATTGACCCAACTCAAGTTACATGGGGAGAATTCGTTGAATATTTCAACGCCAAATATTTCTCTGATAGGGTCCAGGAAAAGAAGGCCGCCGAATTTGCCGCATTAAAGCAAAGATCTTTATCGGTGGCTGATTATGAAGCACAGTTCTCTAGACTGTCTAGATATGCTAAGCATTTAATTAGCACGGAAAAGATGAAAGCCCGTAGATTTCTTAATGGGCTTAGGCCCCACTACATTACTCAACTGGCGCCTATGGATATTCAAGTTTATACTGAAATAGTGCGCCGAGCTCAGTTGCTTGAAGATGCCACGGAATTATCTGATAGGATCCGTGGGAAAGACAAAAAGGAGCAAGTCACAAGTTCGGGTTCTTTTAAACCCAACTTTAAGAAGAGGCCCAATAATGGAGGTTCTTCCTCTCAAGATCAGAAGTACAAGAAATCCAAGCCTTTCTCTATCACCACTACCCCTTCAAACGTAGTATGCAAGCATTGTGACAAGGCTGGTCACAAAACAGAAGAATGCTGGAGGAAATTAGGAGCATGTCTCCGTTGTGGGAGTCGTGAACATCGGATTCCCGATTGTCCATTAATGAATGACCAAGACGGTGAGGGTAAACGCCCAGTGACAAGGAACGCGCGTCTTCATGCAATCCAAGAGACCGAACCAGAAGAAGAAGGCGGATTGGTGGAAGGTACATTAAAAATTTGTTCCAAATATGCACATGTCTTATTTGATACGGGTGCATCGCATTCCATTATTTCCAAGAAGTTTGCTGACCCATTACCTCTAGAACCAGAATGGATGAAAATAGTGTTGTCTACTCCTCTCGGAAACGAGACGGATATCACGCATCATTACCAAAACTGTGAGGTGTTGGTTCGAGGAAAGAATTTTCCTATTGATCTTATCTGCTTAGATCTAAAGGAATATGATGTTATACTAGGAGCAGATTGGTTATCTAAGTACCAGGCAACGGTTGATTGCCGTAATAGCAAGATTGTTTTCAAAGAATTTCCAGAACTGACTTATACTAGTCCTAAGAGTCGAAGCAAATCCCCTCTTATTTCGGCTCTTCGAGCAAGCAAGCTCGTCAGGAAAGGATGTGTATCCTTCCTTGCTTTTGTCACTATTAAAGAAGCTAAGGAAACCGAGATAGAAGACATTCAGGTAGTGCGAGAATTTCCAGACGTATTTCCGGAAGAATTGCCGGGATTACCCCCGCAAAGAGATGTGGCCTTTACCATCGACTTAGTCCCTGGTGCTGGTCCCGTTTCAAAGGCACCATATAGAATGTCCCCTGCTGAACTCAAGGAGTTGAAGGAGCAGTTGCTGGAACTAATCCGAAAAGGGTTTATTAGACCAAGTACTTCCCCGTGGGGAGCACCAGTCTTATTTGTAAAGAAGAAGGATGGATCCATGAGATTGTGTATCGACTATCGACAGTTGAATCATCTTACTATCAAGAACAAGTATCCACTGCCGAGAATCGATGAATTATTTGATCAGATTTCAGGATCCAAATATTTTTCCAAGATTGATCTCAGGTCGGGATACCATCAATTAAGAATCAAGGACGATGACATTCACAAGACTGCATTCAGAAGCAGGTATGGCCATTACGAATTTGTTGTTATGCCTTTTGGACTAACAAATGCCCCTGCTGCCTTTATGCAGTTAATGAATAGCATATTCAGGCCTTACTTGGATCAATTCATAGTAGTCTTCATTGATGATATATTGATATATTCTAAGACTAAGGAAGAACATGAAGAGCATTTGAGGATTGCATTGCAAGTCTTGAGGACAAATCAATTATATGCTAAACTCAGCAAATGCGAGTTCTGGCTTGAAGAAGTGGCCTTTCTGGGACATGTCATATCCAAGGACGGTTTATCTGTAGATCCGTCAAAGGTTGAAGCTGTGAGAAACTGGGAAAGACCCACTAATGCAAGCGAGATCAGAAGTTTCTTAGGTCTTGCAGGCTATTATCAGCGATTTATCAAAGATTTCTCTAAGATCGCCGTGCCCCTTACAAGGTTAACTCGCAAGGAGATCCGATACGAATGGAGTGAGGAATGTGAAAGAAATTTTCAAACTCTCAAGGATCATCTCACCACAGCTCCGGTCTTAGCTCTACCGATAGAAGGAGAGAAATTCGAAGTCTACACTGATGCGTCTGGCATTGGCCTCGGATGTGTCCTAATGCAACAAGGAAAGGTCATAGCATACTCTTCACGTCAGCTGAAGAAGCATGAGGAGAATTACCCCGTCCATGACTTAGAACTGGCCGCGGTAGTATTTGCCCTAAAGATATGGAGACACTACTTATATGGAGCACAGTTTACTATATACTCCGATCACAAAAGTCTCAAATATCTATTTTCACAAAAGGAGCTGAACATGAGACAAAGACGTTGGCTAGAATATCTCAAGGACTTCGACTTCAGTATACAATACCATCCCGGAAAGGGTAATTATGTGGCTGATGCCCTTAGTCGAAAGCCGAGAGCAAGGATAGCCAATTGTATGATACAAGAATGGAGGTTACTTGAACAATTCTCCGAGCTCAATATAAGCTTGGACACGGAATCCAAATTTGTCACACTATCCCATGTAAGCATACAGTCAGATTTGTTATCTGAGATACAAACACTTCAGGATGATGATCCTATGTTAGTAGAAATCAAAGGCAGATTAGAAGGACAATCTGATTTTCAACTAACTTCTGATGGAAGATTATCGTTCAAAGATAGAACTTGTATACCCGATTGTCCGGAATTAAAGAAGAAGATCTTAGATGAAGCTCACAGATCAAGATACACTATTCATCCTGGATCAACTAAAATGTACCAAGATGTAAAGAGGAACTTTTGGTGGCCTAATATGAAAAGAGAAATAGCGGACTATGTATCGCGCTGTCTCACATGCCAACAGGTCAAGGCGGAACACCAAAAGCCTGCGGGAAAACTACATCCTCTAGATATTCCTAAGTGGAAATGGGAGGATATTGGTATGGACTTCATCATGGGTTTGTCTAAATCTAAAGGAGGACATGATGGAATCTGGGTTATCATTGACCGATTGACTAAATCGACACATTTCTTGCCAATCAAAAGCCGATGGTCGATTGATGTGCTAGCTGCACTATACATTAAAGAAATAGTCAGGATACATGGAATTCCTGTCTCAATCGTGTCTGATAGAGATCCCCGTTTTACTTCTCATTTTTGGAAGGGATTACAACATTCGTTGGGGACAAGGCTCAACTTTAGTACTGCTTTTCACCCACAAACGGATGGTCTGACCGAGCGAACTAATCAAGTTGTTGAAGATATGCTGAGAGCATGCATTATTGACTTTGGAGGAAGCTGGCATGACCACTTACCTTTAGTTGAATTTGCATATAATAATAGCTACCAAGCTAGTATCCAAATGGCACCTTTCGAAGCCTTATACGGAAGGAGTTGCCGATCTCCCATATGTTGGAACGAAGTTGGAGAGAAACAACTATTAGGTCCAGACATGGTAAGGGATACAACTGAGAAGATACAGGTAATCAGAGAAAGATTACAAGTTGCTCAGACCAGACAAAAGACTTATGCAGATACAAGAAGAAGAGATCTTGAATTCCAAATCGGAGATCATGTATTTCTTAAAATATCCCCTGGACGTGGCATACGAAGATTTGGTGTTAAGGGCAAGCTTACGCCAAGATTCATCGGACCATTTGAGGTACTCGAAAGAGTTGGCGAGGTTGCTTATCGCATCGCGTTGCCTCCTCAGTTGTCCGAGGTACACAATGTATTTCACATATCTATGTTGAAGAAGTATGTGCACGATCCGTCACATATTATTGAGCATGGAGATCTGGTGATCCAGAAAGATCTCACATATGAACAGAGGCCCTTGAAGATATTAGATCGAGAAATACGAGCTCTAAGGAATAAGGTTATTCCCATGATCAAGGTGCAATGGAATAAGAATCCTGAACGCGAAGCGACATGGGAGACCGAGGAATCTATGAAGAAACGATTTCCCGAGTTATTCTAAGAGGTATATGTCCTACACTCTCCGCGTGTATAATTATATATATATTGAATTTGGGGACCAAATTCTTTTAAGTGGGGGAGGGTGTAGCAACCCTAATAAATGAATAATTGAAATGAATTAAAACATATATATTACAGAAGTAATATATAAAAGGAATAGGGTTAATTGGACGAAATAAAACAAAATTAAAAATAACGCCTCTTATTAAGGCGTTAATTTATAAAGAAACGCCTCTATCCATGGCGTGACTAAAGAAAGGACGCCCACACATGCGGTCGTCAGTTCTCATGCGACCAAATGGGTAAGTAAAAGAAACGCCCCTATCTTGGGCGTGTTTTAAAACACGAAACGCCCTTTTTCAAGGCGCTTTTTAAGAAACGCCCTAAAGTAAGGCGTCAATTAAATAATACACGCCCTGACCAAAGTCGTTAATTCCATTCGGAACCGTTCGAACCCAGAACTTATCCAGGGTAAGTGATAACTATGAGAAAGAGTTCGAATGTGGTAATAACTCAATCTTGGAAATATTACTATCAATCAAACACTACTTTTGTTAGGACTCCTAAATCCTATAAATAGTCTTGATCGAACGAACCCTAAACCCATTTGATCGAACGTCTGCTGCTAGGTACGTGAAGAACAAACTGTTCTTCTTATTTTCTTTTGTTTTCTTTTTTTCTTGCTTCAGATTATGTGAAGAATAATTATTTTCTTCTTGTCCAGGAAACTCTGCTGCTGCCGAAGAATAGGTAATATTCTTCTATCTTCTTAAAACATCGATTACAACTATGAAGAATATTAACATCTTCATATTTACTTCTTTTCTCTTCCTCTACAGGTTCTGTAGCGTGAAGATCTCTGAAGAACGATTGTTCTTCTCCTTGTTGTTGCTGCCACTGTTGGTAAGTCGCAGTAGAAGCCTCTTCATCAAAGCCATCATCTTCTGCTAGCCAAAAACCCCTCACGGTCATCTCCAAATCAACTCTTAAAGGTAGGTTTTCTCAAGTTACTGTAGCCCAAATGAAATTAATGCAAGATATATATATATATAAGCATGTCATGCATATGATTATTATAGTTTTCATGCGTTTTCTGAAATATTTTGAAAGAGACGCCCCTGTCAAGGGCGCTAATTTACAAGACACGACCATGTCCAGGTCGTCAATTTAATATTTGACGCCCTGTACACAGGCGTTAATTTCATGTAAATCTTCAGAACGGATTATCCATGCAATTACATGAAATCAATCAATAATTGTTAACGGTTAAAAGTCAATAAGCATGAAACATCAAATCTAAAATACTGCATCTGATTTCCTGCCAATTTCCTGTCATGACTATATGATTGTTATCATTGATTATCGTGCAAATCTTGCTTTCCCAGTATCTCTTGAATTCACGACCTAGACTAGGTCGTTTTCCATATGTAAACGCCCCATCATAGGGCGTGAATTAAAAATAAACGCCCCTTACTAGGGCGCGTATCTGTTAAAATCCTGGAATATATATTTTGTGAAAATAAGAATTTAATGATTAACGCCCCTGACAAGGGCGCGTTTTTGATAATTTCTGAAAATAAATATGTTCTGAAAAATATTGTAATTAAAAAGACGCCTGCTACTGTAGTCGTCAACTCTTGAAGAAACGCCCCTGCCGAAGGCGCTTTTTAAATAAATTATTGAATTATTGAAAATTCTGCAAAACGGACCATGTGTAAACGCCCTTCTGTTAGGCGTTAATTACTTGAGAAACGACTTGACCTAAGTCGTTATTTTACTGTAAACTGATTTTTCCTCTGATTTGCTAACCGATGGTTTATATATTATACATATATATATATATATCGGCACTATTCTCCACTCCGTGAGTATAGTCCCACTTTTCACGGCGTTTTATCGATCACACTCAATTCTCATTGACATACAAGCTCTCCTTTGGACATTCCGTTCCTTGGGACTAGCGAGTTAGTCATAGAGACCTCCGTAAGACTCCTCGTAGCCTTGGATTCCCTCAAGGCCGACTGAGCTGGTTGTACCCTAAAAACCCATTACACGATCCTTGCCATGTCGATCTAAAGAAACATGGTATACCGGCCTTATGATTATACAAAGAGTATATCATAAGAAATTCTTAATGGGATGATGATATCCTGCCATATCATGTCGTTCTTGTAAACCTCAATTCTATGATAAGAATGAGGGTATCTTACCTTTGATATACTGTTCATGTGGACCTCAATTCTATATAAAGAATATCCATACTGATTTGTCATGGTACCCAAGTTAAGGGAATCATATTCTACCTAGTTTTATCGATATCGTGATTATACCGTTATTATCGCCATTCTATGTCCTTTGTCATATTTTGGACTCTTTTCTATCAAAGTTGTCATACGTGTCTACAAGCTTGATTATTGAAATTCTATGTTGGCTATAAACAAGAGTGGATGTCAAAACACATGATAAATGCCTGCGCATATAGGGCCCGATCTGGTCATGGGAGGAGCACCCGAAAGTACTTGTGCCCATGGGAGTTAAAATGATAAGGTATCTGGCATTATACCGAGTACTTGACTTGCTTGATTGGACATTCCACACACATCTTGTACTTGAATCGTACTTGACTTTACATGAAATGCGTGGCCCGAAAGAGGGTAATTTACTTGCTTGATACATGATAGCCAAAGTTCTTGACATGACTCGATAATTGTACTTGCTTGAATATCTTGACTAAACTTGTTATCTTGTTGAAAGTTCATGATTAAGTTCATCTTATTTCTTTGATGTTACATTCTCTCTATCTTGTCGTTTTATGCGAGCATGCATAGCTTTATTGCATTCATGAAAGATGTAATTACTTAAACCACTTGCTAGTACTTGAGATATAATTTCCTACTGAGCGTTCGCTCATTCCGTTTGTCCCTTTTTACTTTTCAGGTAAGTCCGACGACGATGGAAGTCAATCGGATGGGAATGGTCAAGAGTGAAAGTGATAGAGCTTCTACAAGTGTCGTCTAGTCTTTTCTATAGTTTCTTGAGTCAACTATGTGTTCTTTTCCTTTTTATTTAACAGAGTATTGGATTTGTAATAGTCTATCCATTATGAAATAAAGGATTGGGTTATCTTGCTATTTTGCGCATCTCTGTCTTTGTGTCGAATACACGACCACTCTGATTGACATGATTGATATAGACACGTCGCGCATCTCCGGGTATCTTCCGCGCTCGGGGCGTGACAGGTTGGGTTACTCGGGTTCCTTGACTCCCATTGGAATGGATCATAGGGATCATAAAGTGGGTTACCAAGGGGCTCCATGTCCTCAAGGTCTCAAAAGGTGATGAGTCATCTTCTTCTAGTGGAATGGTTGGGCCGGTGTAAGGGGTGGGCTGGTTGGTCAAGGTTTTAGGAATCACAATGGTAGGGGAGTGGACCAGGATGGGCTCTTCCACTATGGGGAGAAGGAAAAGGATGTCACTAGTGTAGCAACCAATAGTGCAAACCGAGGAGATAGACCCAATGCATGGATGGATGAGGTTAAGGCTCTTGGGTTGGTCCGCTCCTAGGGCCAATAAAGAAGTCAAGTCTGATTGCCACTTTAGACCTTTGAGGAGATCATCCCAATCTTCTACCTCATAGTAGGATTGGATTGTGGTGTGATAAGAGTGGAGGGGAACAATTTGGGATGGATAACCCAAAGGTGAGAGAGGTGGGGGTGAGCTAGGAAGGGTGGGTCCTTGCTTGAGCCATTGGAGTATATGCTCATTCATGGTGAAGGTGGGTGACTCTTGAGGATCCGGGCTATTTGAAGTGGTAAAGGGTTGAGGCTTTTCCTTACCATTGGTGTGATCTTGGGCTTCCTTATGGGTGGGAATGGGTTCCGGACTAGCATCTACTCCCATGTGGAGGGTTGTGGAGGTTTCAATTCCTAGTGTTAATGGGTTGGGTAGGTCTAATGCGGGAGAATTGGTGATAGCTGGAGCATGGTGCACTTGGGGTGGTGGGCAAGGGTGGACTTGGATTGGAAGGGGAAGTAGAGGAGGCCTAGGTTGGGGAAAGATTGGTGTAGGAAGCGGGAGGTGAGTTGGGTGAGGGGTTTTGGGTTTGGGGATGGTGGCCATTATGGGCCTTGGTGGAGGGGTGGACACGGTGTCGACATGGGTTTTAATGGTGAGGGTTGGATGAGTGGTGGTCACCATGGAGGGAATTGGGTCGGTTAGGGGTCTCTTGCCCTTGGGATCATTTGGGGTGGAAGTGGGGGCTAAAGAGGCTTGACTAGTGTAGGTTAGTGAAGGGGGTTTTGGTTGGGGTGTGGGGGCCCTCATGGGATTAGGTGGGGAGGTGGAGGCCTTGGAGACTTGGGTTCTAGTGGTAAGGGTTTGGACGGGTGGGTTTGGAGGAGTGAGAGTGCTCCTCGAGTTTTGGTAACCCGGGTAGGAAGGGGACATATATTTTGCTCTAAGTTGCTCCTTCATGTCCTTCCAAGTGGTGATGGGAGTTTCCCTTCTAAGTATCTTTAGCCCGACAATTTGCATCCAATAAGTTTCCGCCCGTTTGGTAAGTTGCATTTTGGCAACCAATGCCTTTTCATCCTCGGATATATGATACCAAGTGAAGTATTGGTCCATTGTAGCTTCCCAATCTAAATATTCTCTAGGAGAGGTTCCATCAAAGGTGGGAAGTGGGAAAGGGACCATTCTATCGTCTGTCCTTGGGGCGGGCCTATTTTCTCCAAGTTGGTTGAGTCTACCCGATATGTTATCAAGCCGCTCATTGGCATGGGTCAAGGCCTTCATGAGGTAGTTGACATGGCCCGGGAGGTTATGTGTGTTAGTGGTAGGCATCCTTTGGTGATTTGGACTTATGGAGAGGACCGATTGGTGAGGTTGGTAAGAGGTGGCCATGCTAGGGACCAAAAGATGCAACCGAAGACTCTAAATGCATAAACATGCCCTAGGACCAACTTGATAGAGACAAGTTGTGAGGGCATCCCTTGCCCCTCCACATTTTCTCCAGACTCGGATTGTTCGTCGGCAAGCGCCATTATGTTCCTCAAGTGTTTGTGAGTCGAGTCATGTAATTTTCTTATTTTTTATTTGAGTCTTAATCATGTAATTTTCCCTTTATTTGGGTCATGTACCTAGGTTAGAAGGTTATCTACCAATGTCCTAAGTCATTGTGTTGTTTAGATAGGCTATTGGGCCCATCTCATTGGGCTAGGCCCATGGACACCCCCTTCCCTTCGGTTATTAGTCATTGTGTCTTTTGTTAGGGTCCTTTGTGAAAAAGTCAGGTGCCTATAAATAGGCCACCCCACTCCTCATATGTAACAATTTTGATGAATATTGAAGAAATCCCCTTTCAAGTCTCTCATTATCTCTCTCTCTCTCTCTCCCTCCATCCCAATTTTCGGAATTTTCTCTCTCCTCCCCATTTACCTCTCATTAACTCCCCTCCCCTCATTCAATCACCTTCCCAACCACCCCATCTCCCACCTACCCCATTTAAACCTCTCCCCTTCCCCCTAACCCTCTTTATTCCACCCCCTAGTCCCAAGAGAGCTCCACCCAATCCCCACTCCACCTTCCAACCCCCAACTACCCATTTCCCTTCCCCAAACCTCACTCCACCTTCCCAAGACACCTCTTCCCATCCCCAAGACCACCATTGATCACTCCCCATCAAAGAAAATTCAAACTCACATTCCCTCCACCCACTTGTGCCTCCCTCACAGCCCAAATTCGTAGCTCCTCTCTCACCCTCTGAAAACACCCCATTCCAGACCCCATTCTCCCTCTCCCACACCTTAGAACACCCCCTCCTAGGCCCCCTCACAACTAGGGGTCACTCCCACACCTATTCACCCCCATTTCCACTTCCATTTACCCCATTTCTCCCACCACCTTCCACCTACAGTTCGCAGGTTGCAGGTGGCAGAAGTCCAGCGACTTGCAGAAGGTGTCACATCGTCATCCTGAGGCTTCTGAAGGCGCTTCATACATCGTTGGAATCGTCTCTGAGTCCTCTTTCCAACAGAGGTGGTCCCGCATCCATCCGAGCTTGGAGCTGTGCGGTGGAGCAGATCTTGTGCGACTGTGCAATCTGCCCCAGGCTGAAGACCAGAGAGTATTTGGAAGTTTCACCACGACCAACCTAGCAAGAATCAGAGCTCGGTTTCTTCATCAAAATTCTTCTTCTCTGAATCCTCTTTCATCCCCAGAAAGCGGAGCTCCATTTGGCGTTCGAATCTGGGAGATATCATTTTTCTCCCCCGAAGTATACGTTCTGTCCTCCCACAGTCTGCAGCGACCCTTGACCGGTGATCTGAGGCTACCGGCCAACCTTGGCATCGGTTGGCTTCCCCGTTAACTTTTCTGCGTAGAAGACTCGACAGCCGAACCAACGGTATTGACGGTGCTCGATTTGGAGTTCGGGAACGGTCGTGGCATTGCTGTCAATCGGCTGCTGGGAAACTGTTCCTATCCGAACCAGAGATAGAGCTCCTGTTCAACTGTTGACCTCGGCCAGCTCGTGAGGGATCTGAGCGCCAATTTTGGAGGGCTGAAACTATTACCAGTTAGCTGTCATCTCCAAGAAGAAGGACCTCATTCGGCCTCCAAAGCTTCCAGTTACCATTTTCTTCGTCGGGGTGTGTCGTCTGCCCCCTGTGGATCCAGGTTTGACCTACCCCTGCTCATCCGGCTACCTCGTTCTTCTCCGACCTCCGATTGGGGCCCAGTTGATTCCTGCTCGAAGCTACTCTGACGACGATCACGTCACCGCCAGGCTCATCTCATTTGGAGTTCAGGAGTGTCCGTGGTGCCTTCTACAACTAGTTGTACCTGTTCTGCACCAGCCAGAAGAGGAAATTGCTGACCTGTTCCAGTCGCCGGTCCGACCAGCCCTGAGTTTCAGAGCTCCTGCCAAAATTCAGACACCATCCCTGTCCTGTTGGGGAACTTTTGGCGCAGGTTTCATCAAGATCCAAGCTCCGTGGAATTTTTGGTAGCATCAACACCGCCCCACTGTCCGGCGAACCTGCAGATTGGCAGAACCGGCAGGATTCGACAAGTCGGGTTCCTTCGCTTAATTCCCCCACCCCGCTTGGCCGGCTGAAGGCCCCTCCCTGCGTGGAGGTAGTTTTGAATGTAATAAGCCTAATCCCTACCCCAATATCCCCCCCCTTGCATGGGGTGTAGTTCATGTACTTATTAAGTCGCAGGTTTGAAGCTTCAATCGACGCGGCGTGCGGGTACATACCCTCGACTCCCCGCTCGCCCCCGTCTCCGGCCGGAGTCGGCGTCTTCACGCCGGCTAGGTGAGCCTCAGTCCCTCTCTTACTGGTTAATCACTTGCTTAGCTTAGTATTATTGCTATTGCTTCGTCGGACGGAGAGTGAGAGTTCGGCCCAAATTGCTAGTATCGTGAGTGGCCACCGCGGGCAAGTTGAGAGTGAATCCACTTAACCCACACCCTTGGTGTGTTGGCCGCCCATGATTTGGGCATCCTAGGCCCATTTGGGGTTCTTCCCAAGCTAGCCAACCATTGGAGCCTCAAGGTCCCGCCTCGGACCCTCTCCAACATCGCCTAGTCGCCATCGGGCACTAGTGTGCGCCATACGGGTGAGCTCGCTAGTGTGAGTCCGCTGCTCAAACTTGAATGCTTGCAAAAGAGGTCCAAGGCGGTTTTACATCAAGTGGTATCAGTGCTTAGGGAACCGGGCTGTTCCATCAAACCGGGATCCTGAGCTATGTGGTTCGAGGTCGAACCTCCTCTAAGCAGAGGGGTTTGACGGGATCGTCGGTTCGAGATTCAAGATTCATGGTTGAACCTGACGGGATCGACAAGCAGCTTCAACAAAATTATCAAATAAATATTTATGTTAATTGGGTCCCATGTATAGGCCTAATATGTGTTTTTTCTTTTTATAGGATTTAAGCTATATCCGTGAAAGAGTTTTTTTTAATAGTGTCTTTTAATCTTCCAATTAGAGGTATAATGAGTGTTAGGTATTAGTTGAAGTTTTAATGAGTTGTCTTTTGGTCTCCTTGTGGAGCCTATAAAAAGAGTCCTGTAACCTTTATTTTAAGCAATGTAATGAAGTTAAATTTTTGGAAAGATGGGGAAACCCCCACTCTCTCTACCTCTTTCCCCTCCTTTCCCTTCCACGCTGCCACCTCTCCCTCATCCTCTTAACCTCTCCCCAGGTGGCCCTCCCTTTCCCTCCTACGTCTCTCTCTCCACCCTCCCTCTCACTCATTCTCTCATCTCCTCTCTCCTTCGATCTCTTTCTCCTCCACCCTCTCATTTCCTCTGAGACCACAAAACTCCCCACACTGCAGCGCCCCCTTCACCTCTCCTTGAGCCTCCCGATCTCCCTCGTCTCTCTCCCTCTCTCTAAAACTCCCACAGTCAAGGCCACCAACCGGCCTCTCTCCCCTCCTTCTTCACCTCAGCAGCATCCCCATCTCTCCCTCTTTCTCCACCATGGCACCCACCCCCGGTGGTCCCCCCTCCTAACACCTCTCTCCCGTTCCCTCTCCTTCTCTCTCTAGCTCACATTCACACGCCCTCTGTGGCCTCTCCCTTCCTTCACCCCTCCGTTCTCCCTTCTCCTCTCTTCACCCTCTCCTCTCCTCAGCCCTCTCTCTCTCTCTCCAGCACCGGTCGTCCCTCTCTCCCTCTCCTAATCTCCCCTGCTAGCCTCCTTCACTCCCTCTCCCTCTCTCTTGCTCACTTTCCACCCATGTAGCTGCCCTCCGCCAGCAAACCTCTCTTCTCTCCTCTGCGTACACCCACACACACATAACACCAGCCCCATGCCCTCTTTCCTCCCCCTCCCCCACTTCAATACCAGTACACACCTTCACAGTCGCAGCCAGCCGCACTGCTGCGTCCCCCTTCTCTCTCTCAAACTACGCGACCGGCCCCCTGTTTAGAACAGGGACACCGCCGATGCCCCCGTCTCCCTCCCCTCTCTCCCCTTGCAGCCATCCAACCCCCCCTTCTTCTAACTTCCCCCTCCCTTCCTCTCTGCTACCCAACCATCGCGGCACCCCCTCTCCTGCTTGGCCGTCTCACCTGCGGACACCTCCTCACCGCCACTGTCTGCTCCCTCTTCTCCATCTCTCCCACTCTCCCACTCTCCCGTTATCTCTTTCTTCTCTCCCCCCTCTCCTTTCTCCTCTATGCCTCCTTCTCACTTCGCATGCACATCCACATGCATCCTTCTCACCACCCCCTACAGCCAACCGCCTCCAGTCGCCGCTGGCTCTGCCCAACTGGCCTTCACCGGCCGCGCCTTCTCCCTTCACTGGCAGGCCCCCATGCAGCCCTAGGCAGCCAGCTCCTCGTCACAAACCTAGCACCTGCAAACGCCATCGCGGCCCCTCCACGAAGCACGCAGCACGCCACCATCGTCAGTCCAGCTCCCATGCATGCACGTCGTCGGTGCCGTCCATCGCAGCTTCGCCAGCGTGCACCACCCCGTCAGCATGGCAGCACCCCTACGAGCATGTCGGCGTTCCCACCATTAAGCTGGCAACCTGCCCCAGCATGCTAGACCGGTGCTCACCCCCCCACCTTCTCTCTCATTCTCTGTCTCTCTCTCTAACTTCTCTCTCTAAACCCTGCCCCTCTCCCCACCCCACCCTGTGCATCCTACTCCAGCAACCCTCCTCCCTTGCACAGACCGCTTCCCCTCTCCCTGTTCCTCACCCAGCCTGCCACTACACTGAACGCAACTCACTCCCGGCACCATCGTCCTCTGAGAAGCAACTGCAAAGAAGGCCCGTTGTTGCACCATCGCAAAGCCCCTTTACACAGCTTGAAAATCACCCCAAACCCCGCCCTCACCGTCACCTCTATAAGAAAGGGCAGAACAGAGTCCCATTTTTGGGCTTGTTGTCTTGTCTGCAGATAAGGTTTGGTATGCCAGACCGCGTACCCTCACCCATCTGATCCATCCTTGCATATATCCTGTCCATGGTGCAGGTAGATGGGGTATAAAATGGAGATTGACTACATGGTGAGCAAATATAGATTAGTATCTACTTAGGCATGCACACATACAAGCCATGCATGCATGTGTGTGTGCACACAAAATGTTTCAAAGAGCCAGTGGGACACAAACGTAGAGTCCCAGAGGGAGCATGTAAGAGAGGTCTGGATTGTTTCACTGTTTATTGGCCCACTTGTCATCCATTTCCCTGGGTCACTTAGATGAACATTTTAAGTCCGTTGATGATGTGCATGATGCAAAGAAGAAAATCATCATTCATCACTTTATTCCTAAATGGCCATTAACTCAACAACTTCAAGGACCAGAAATCAACTTACCAGCAGGGATCATGCTTTCTCAGTCAGGACCAGGAGATCGGCCAATGGGGACAGCTCAAGTTTTTCTTAATGAAGCTACTTCAAGTTTATCACGGTCTTTCCCTACATGTATTCCTCCAAGAAGCCAGAGCTATTCTGGACAACCTGGCTCTAGCGGTGGAACTTCTCATCCCAGACCAACAATGCATTCTAAATATATTAATGCCAGAGTTTCTCTTGATCCCTGTGTTGACAGAGATGGTTATCGACGCCTCAACATGGAAGGAATTGAAGAAATGTTGTTGGCTTTGGAAAGGATCGAGCAGGATGAAGAGTTGCCATACAGTTAAATGGTTCTTCACTCAAATTTATTCTCGAGTGGCCTTGCCTTCCATGATCAACATAGAGAGTGGAAATTGGATATTGATAATATGTCATATAAGAAATTGCCAACATCAGGAGAGAAAATGGGTACCGTCAGCAGTGCCCTCTCAGAAGAAGAAAATCACATGTCTGGAGTTTTTGTTTCACATCATGTTCGCTCTGATTATTCACGATTGTATCATTGCCACGTTCCGAACTACACGTTCCGCTGCTATCGGTTCGGGGCGTGACAGTTTGTGGTATCAGAGCCTAGGTATATTAAACCCTAGGTCTTGACTATAGGTTGCCATAAGCTCTAGATTCAGCCCCATTATTGCTCGATGAGATTGGGTAGAACCTTGGGTTAAGAGCTAAAAAGGAAGTTAAAATACTAATAAGATTAGCTTATGAGGATAGTTTAGCAAAATTTCACGAGAATTACTTGATAATCTTACATGAATTGTTTGTGTCTTGTAGAACTAGATAGATAACAATGGCCGCCGAGTGTGCCCATTGGCGTGAAATGCAAAGGACAGTTCAGGGCTTGACTCAGGCTCTTCAGCGGGTAGCAGAGGGTGGAGCCAATCGTGGAGCTGGATGTTGTGTCCCTGTGGTTTTGATGATGGTTTTGATGATTGATGTGGTTTTGATGTTGGTTTTGTTGATTGATTGTTGGTGTGAGTTAATCAAATGTTCAGTCATCCTGCTGCTCAATTTAGAGTCATATTTGATGATCAGTCATGCTACATGTTAAACTGATGCATAAAGCATTCATTGCTGTGGTTTTAATGATTTATCTGGTTTTGATGATTGGTGTTTGATGTTAATCATTGTGAGTCATCCTGCTGAAATGTTCATTCAGGGCTTCATATGCTCAGTCAGTTTATCTGCTGACATTGTGCTTTGATGATAGCTTCATGATTGTGATTTGTATATCATCTGGAGAATGCACGTGTATGACTGATATATTGTGTGTGTTAGACTTCTGGTATGTGCATGATCTATACATCACCTTCAATCTTCAAGTCTATACACTGGTTTATTCTTCAAGTCTGTACATCCACAGTTAGACTTAAAGTCTGCACTCTAGTCTTCAATGTCAAGTCTGCACATCGGTCTTCGATTTCAATGTCCATACATTGGGCTTTTACATGAAGTCTACACATTGTTGTTTGCAGTGAAAGTCCATACTTTGGACTGTTCATCAAAGTCTGTACATCATACTGCTATAGCAAGTCTGTACAGTGAGTGATTCATTGGTGAAGTCTGTACACTTAACTGTACTTCAAGTCTAGACATTGCACTGTTCCCTTCATCTTCGTGTTGTTTTCAGTATGTGTCAATTTCGTCTTCGTGTCGTTTTTACCTCGTGTCGTGTTACCCCGTGTCAATTACTGTTCGACTTCGTGTTGTTTTCAACCCGAGTCGGTTACTGTTGTTCCTCGTGTCATTTTATTTGTTTTATACTGTTCACATAGCTTCATCACGTGTCGTGACAAGCCGTGTCTATTTTTCAGACCCCGTGTCTGTCTTGAGTTGTTCCTACACTCCGTGTCGATTTCATTTTTTATCTTTGTCTTGTGTTTTCATGACCTCGTATCGTTTTTCCTCTCATAACCTCGTGTTGTTGTTTCTGTGACTTCGTGTCATGTTTCCACAATTCGTGTCGTTCATGTTTCGTAACCACACTTCGTGTTGGTTACTGTCGCTCTTATGACTTTGTGTCGTGTCTCCCAGACCTCGTGTCATTTTTCACTTCATGTCGTTTTCCGTTTTGTGTTCTTCGTGTCATTCTTACTTTGAGTCGTTTTCTTTGTTATTTCCGTCTTCGTGTCGTTTCTGTTTTCATGACTTCGTGTCATCTTCATTGTCTTAGTGCTGTTTTCACCGCGTGTCGATTACTGTTTCATCTAGTATTGTTTTTCCACTTAGTGTCGTTTCCGAATTATCTCTTCGTGTTGTTCTTCCTAGACATCGTGTCTTTCGTGTGTTGAAACCACACTTATTGTTGGTTTCTGTTTACCTCCATGTTGTCCTCGTGCCGTTCTCATTACTGGTTATTATATCATGTCGTTTTACTTCGTGCTACAGTCACCATGGTGTTCTTCGTGTCGTTCTTCTTTTTACCTTGTGTTGTTTTATAACCTTACTTCGTGCTGTATTCACCTTGTGTATCTCGTGTCATTCTTTCTTTACTTCGTGCTGTATTCACCTTGTGTATCTCGTGTCGTTCTCAGTGCATCTAGTATTGCTACTACATACTTCGTGCAGATCTAGTTATTGTGGCCCTGAGTTTTAATGGCTTTTCATCTCTTTGCAGGTCCGAGGAAGAAATATTCCCCAGTGACAGGCAGCACGTGATCCGAGGCTGGAATGAAGCCTGCTGAGAGACTGCCACGTGGTCCGAATTCTTAGGGCTGGAAATGTGGAGGTCACACGTCGTGGCTGATACTGCTGATGCTGCTGCTGCTGCTATATATATATGAGCCTTCTTCCACTGAAGAAGATTGATCGAGTTGGCGAGAAGAAGAGTCCATACAGAGAGCCACGATCCTGATAGAAAAAGAAAAGAGAAAGAAGAGAAGAGCAGAGAGTGAGAGATTAGGAGAGCAGAAGAAAGAGAAAGAGAGAGATAGAAGTGTGAGCCGAAGAGTATAGAGGAGCAGAGATCGAGAGAGTGAAAGAGAAGAAGAAGAAGAGAAGAGAAGAGGAAGAAAAGCTTACCTGAAGATCTGTCTACTGGACCGTGGATCAAATCCAGGCCAGTCAGCTCCGTTGAGAGCCACATTGTGCATTTTGTGTTTCAGCTCTCTGTCTGCTGAAGTTATTTTCGTTTATTGTTTTTCCTTTGTTTTCTGGTTTGTTGTGCTTTCCGATACTCTGTAGAGAGGTCGGGGTTCCTCCTGTGGATCAGGAGAAGGGAGATCTGATCTCCGGTTGCAAGTAGCTGGGAGCTACTTGTGGGTTCCCTCCGGTTTGGAGGAAGGGAGACTTGTCTCCGGTTCTGGGCTTGTGGATTCAAGTCCAGGGGTCCCTCCGGTTGGAGGAAGAGAGGTCTTCGACCTCTGGTTTGCTGGTGACTGGAAGTCACCTGTTGGTTCCCTCCTGTTCTGGAGGAAGAGGGGAGGTTGTTCCCCTGGTCAAGCTGTGTGGCAGCACCTGTTGCAGACTGAGTCTGCGGTTTCTAGCGTGAGCTAGTGGAAGCCACACTCGGGTTGAGTGTGGGGTGGATGTAGGTCTGCTGGACCGAACCACCTAAAAAATCTACTGTGCAGTGGTTTATTTTGTGCGTTAGCTCCTTGCCTCCTACCTCCCATTCACGGGTCATGCATGCTGGTTAGCTGTGTTATCTTGGATTAGTTATATTGTTCCTATCAGCCGTTACCTTGAGCATTGCACTTTGCTAGGTGTGTTTGGGTTGCACTCTCTGTCTGCATTTCTAGTTTGATCAGGTCGCTGCATTGTTGCAGTCCAACTGGTTGATCAATTGGTTGATTATTATCTTATCTCAGAAAGCTCATTATCCATATTCCGCATATCCGAGCCTTAGAGTTTTTAATTTAGGCCATAATTTTTAGAGGGATACATTCACCCCCCTCTGTATCCGGGCCTTGCACCCTAACAGTTGGTATCAGAGCGGGTATCTGCTTCAAGGTCCAGCGACCTGCAGATCGATCTTGCAATCTTAGGTGCTTATTTGCTTTTAGTGCATCAATATTCTTGTTGCGTTAATCTGTGTGTTCTCATGGCCCATCCACCAATCTTCAGTGGTGCGCATTTTGATGCATGGTTCGCTAGTTTGAAGAATTGTGTTAAATCTGTGAATCCAGACCTCTGGAAAGTAATTTCACATGGTCCTCATGAACTACCAAGGAAAAAGTCCAAATGGACTGACAGTCACAAATCCATGCACGAAGAAAATCAGATAGCAATAAATCTAATGAAGGCAGCTACTGATAGAGCTTTTCATTCATGTTTCTTTGACTGCAGTTCTGCTAAAGATATTTTGGATACACTGAAGCGAACTCAGGAGATAAATGTGGACAGCTGCATGATGGCCAACAGAAGAAATCAAAGTGCCAGCGATCAAGGCAGCAATCAAACTGAAGGAGATGATGATGATGAGGTAAATCTCTTCGAGAATTTCTCTCTAGAAGATTGGGGGAATGCATATGCTGAATTATTTGAATCTCATGAACTGTTAAGAAAACAGTATAAAAAATTGAAGAAGGGTACTGGTTTAGATAGTTCAAGCTCTCCTTGTAGAAATTGTGTTGAATTGAAAAATATTCATGATGCATGTATGTCTGATTTTCAAATAGTGAAGAAACAAGTTTCGTTATTGAAAATTGAAAATCAAGATCATATAAATGTCATATCTGAACTAAAAGAAAAATTCAACTCAGATAACGATAATCAGACTTTTGGTAACTATCATGACCAGTATGAAAAACTGCTGAAAAACTTTGAAAGTATAAACGCAGATTTAAACAAGCTGAGATCTGAAAATGACTCCCTGAGAACATCTGCTAATAAAAATGATAACAAGTTTGAGAAACTTGAGCAGGAGAAAAACATGCTTGCTGAAAAACTTGAAGCCATCAAATCTGTGAATGTGGAATTACAGAAAAACATTGAAGAGAAGGAAAAAGATTTGAAGGATTTCAAGGTTGGAAGAAAACTTGAAATTAGCTCAGAAGATCAGACCTTGATAAATGAGTTAATTCAGAATGACAAGCTTAAGGAAGAAAATGAAAAATTAAAAATGCTGAATTCCACTATGTCTGAAAGACTTCTTACTTTGGAAAGAGGGAAAACTATTTGCAACGAAGATTCTAATAAACTGAGCAATCTGGAACAGGAAATTGAAAAATACAAAACTGCTAACAATGTGTTAACTGAATGTGTGAATTGCAGTGAACAAGAGATTGCCAGTTATGAGCTACATATTTCCTCTTTGGAAGATGAAATTCAGGATTTGAAAGTTTCTTTGTCTAAATTTGTTGATGGGCAGAAAAACCTAGACCAGCTACTAGGTATAAAAATCAACTCTAGGAAGGAAGGGCTGGGCTACAATAAGATAAACAAGAAGGAACTTCAGAACAAAGTTGGACATCTGATGCATGAGTGTAAGTTGATGGAGAAGGATGATAAGAATGCTAGGAGATCCCATGATAAAAATCCTTCACCTCAGAAAAGGAGTGTCACATGCTCTAATTGTGGAAAGTTAGGACACTCTATTACTCATTGCTGGTTTGCTAGTGGTAAGAAAACCTCTTATTCATATCATGCTAAATTCCCTACAAACCAACATGTTTTTAATAAAAACAAATCTGTGTCAATGAACCAGCATATCATCTGTTTTAACTGCAACAAATTTGGTCAGAAGGCCTCTGAATGCTGGTCAGGCTCTTTTAAAAGAAATTCTATTTCATGCTTTGAATGTGGAAAGCATGGCCACAGAGCCATTAATTGTTGGTATGCTCAGGATAGACAATTCAATTCTAAAACTGTTAAATTCCCTACAAATGGAAATATTTTTGGAAGAAATATTTTTAGAGGCAAGCACAATGAGTGCTTCAATTGTGGGAAGTATGGCCACACAGTCAAAGACTGTTGGCATGCTCAAGGGAAAAATTTCATTTCTGGAAATTTTAAATTCCCTTCAAGTACTAATGCTCTCAGAAAGAACAAAGTTGTTTTCAAAAAGAAAAACTTTGAATGTGTTGTTTATGGAAAACAATTTGGTCATGCGAATAACAGAAATTTCCATGCTTATGCACATAGAATTCATGCTAATAAGAATGTGCATAAATCAGATCTGAAAACTACTCCTGGAAATGTGCTGAGAAAACCTGCTAGAAATAATAATGTCATGTCAGGACCCAAGACTTCTTGGGTACCTATTTGTGCAAAATAAACTTTGTTTTGCAGGTGTGCCTTGGGACTGGAATAAAAGGGGTAATGATCCAAGGCACTCAAGAATGAAAACCCGACTCTCACACTGTTCAGGTAATCTCTCTGCATGTCCCATTTTGAAACTTATTGCATATCTGGTTTGATGTATTCTTGCATATCTTGCTCTTACTTTCATCTAGTGCATGCATGCTAAATCTGTTCTTGCATATTCATTCATCATCTGCCAGTTGCATTATTTTCTGATCATGCACCTGCTGAGTGTTCTGTGTAAATTTGAGTTTAAAGGGGTTGTCTGTACCTGATGCATACATAGGCTCATTGCAATTGTTTGATAACTGTTGAAATGCATAAACTCTGAAAAACAAATTGCATTCTGAACAATCTGAACTGCTTATGTATGTGGCTTGAAATTTGTGTGTTGCAATAGCTCACTGAACATTCTGAATTGCATATATGACTGCATGTTGAATTATCATGCATGACCTCAATGGTATATAAATGGTAAGGTACCAAAAGGCAGGGAAGTCTGTCTGGAGGTTCTTACTATGTGTGAGGTGGTCTTTTAGACCAAGTGCTCCGCCTAGTACCATGGGTCACTTTGCTGGTTAGGACAGTCTGAATATGCATGAATAAAAATCATATGTTCAGTTTTCAGTGCAAACACTGCATATAGTTAATTGCATGTCCTTGCATAGCATTCAGTGTTGAGTCTTTGCATGCATATAGTTAATTGCATTGCATTTTACTGCATTAAAAAATACCAAAAAGGATAATTGAATGCATAGTGTCAAGAGGAGTCAATACAATGCATGAAAGCAGTCATGTGCATACATTTATGTCAGAGTTCATTGCATGTAAACTTTGAACATCCTGGAACTTGTCTGACCTCCTGATATCTTGCCTTGTGTGTATATCCCTTTCATTGATTCTATTTGACCAAACCGTGATCATAATTTGAAAACGCTGAGTTTCAAAATCTCTCCTATCAATTGGTAACAATTGGTATCATTTGACATCAGAATTATTTCAGTCCTTCATGAAGATTTCAATGGGCTATCTCGATCATAAATCTGAAAAAAAAAAATCTTGAACTAGAAATCTTCTATTATACGCTTTTATGAATGTCTGAAATAACTCATGTGGTTTAAGCTTAATGTATTCATGGAGTTTAACTTCAAAATCTCTTAACATATCTGAATCATGTTTAATAAATCTTAACCAACTGTTTCATGCTATGTCTTGCAAAAACTTCTGAAATCTGCACTTTTGAATACGTGACTTTATTTGGTTAAGTACATGAGATTAATATTGTTCTGAAGCAAATGAATGTTTCTGAATTGTCTAAAGGGTAAAGTAATTGTCAGAGCAATGACCTTGGTCACTGAGAAACACATGTCCAAAGGATTGTGTCATGAGGTGCCTTAGTTAACTCTGTAAGAATTCATTGAAAATCAGGCAGAGCAATGGCATGCACACTGAGAAATACAATTCACTCATTAAAAATTGAGTTGTAGTGTGTCATGATGTGTAAATGCTAACTCTGTTCACATAAGGCATGACAGTTAGTCACACTAAGGGCTTAGGGATATTGGCCTCTGATCAAGGTATATCCTCTAGTTACAAGGTGTGTACTGAACTAGAAAGCACGTAAAATTTGTAGCAAGGAAAATTGCTGAATAAATTGAAATATCTGAATATTGATGCCAAAATCAAATTGCTACAACCCTAGATAAAATCATATGACTTCATACTTGCTTGATTTCAATACTAGTACATGTAATTCTGAAAGAAGTCAATAGATTTGATTGTGTAAGACAAAGGGAGGATAATCAAGATAAATATGAGGGCTTGGTTCATTTTTATTAAACCATGGTTTTAGATATCATTACAGAATTTTATTGATAAACTCTTCACACATCACGTTTAAACCATGATGTTCAATAAATGTCATTCATAAGCCCTTATGATAGAAGACTTTGAAAACTTATGCTTTAGATTTATGATATTGATATCTCTTTGAAAATCAGGCTAAACTTCTTGTGTTTGGAACATCCTTAAAAAATCTGTTAATTGAAACTCTTCTGCTCATGGTATTGACTCATTAACCTGAACCTCTTCTTGTTTGCCCCTGTGGTCTCCTTCTCATAAGAGTCCACTTATTGAGGGGGAGCTTCCATGTCATGCATCACTTGCATTTCAATTGGCATCTCTTCAGGGGGAGCATTCCTTGTCATGTTGAATCATGGTCATATCATTTGTGACCTTGCATTCATATACTCAGGGGGAGTATTGCAAAGGGGAGAATTTGTCTGAACTTTTATGCATGCTTTAATTTCTCAAATTATTTTCTTTTTGATGAAGTCAAAGGGGGAGAATAATTTGAGTCTTCAGAATACCTCACATCATCAGAATGACTCAATATATTGAAAGTGTTGCCATCATCAAAAAGGGGGAGATTGTTGTGTCCCTGTGGTTTTGATGATGGTTTTGATGATTGATGTGGTTTTGATGTTGGTTTTGTTGATTGATTGTTGGTGTGAGTTAATCAAATGTTCAGTCATCCTGCTGCTCAATTTAGAGTCATATTTGATGATCAGTCATGCTACATGTTAAACTGATGCATAAAGCATTCATTGCTGTGGTTTTAATGATTTATCTGGTTTTGATGATTGGTGTTTGATGTTAATCATTGTGAGTCATCCTGTTGAAATGTTCATTCAGGGCTTCATATGCTCAGTCAGTTTATCTGCTGACATTGTGCTTTGATGATAGCTTCATGATTGTGATTTGTATATCATCTGGAGAATGCACGTGTATGACTGATATATTGTGTGTGTTAGACTTCTGGTATGTGCATGATCTATACATCACCTTCAATCTTCAAGTCTATACACTGGTTTATTCTTCAAGTCTGTACATCCACAGTTAGACTTAAAGTCTGCACTCTAGTCTTCAATGTCAAGTCTGCACATCGGTCTTCGATTTCAATGTCCATACATTGGGCTTTTACATGAAGTCTACACATTGTTGTTTGCAGTGAAAGTCCATACTTTGGACTGTTCATCAAAGTCTGTACATCATACTGCTATAGCAAGTCTGTACAGTGAGTGATTCATTGGTGAAGTCTGTACACTTAACTGTACTTCAAGTCTAGACATTGCACTGTTCCCTTCATCTTCGTGTTGTTTTCAGTATGTGTCAATTTCATCTTCGTGTCGTTTTTACCTCGTGTCGTGTTACCCCGTGTCAATTACTGTTCGACTTCGTGTTGTTTTCAACCCGAGTCGGTTACTGTTGTTCCTCGTGTCATTTTATTTGTTTTATACTGTTCACATAGCTTCATCACGTGTCGTGACAAGCCGTGTCTATTTTTCAGACCCCGTGTCTGTCTTGAGTTGTTCCTACACTCCGTGTCGATTTCATTTTTTGTCTTTGTCTTGTGTTTTCATGACCTCGTATCGTTTTTCCTCTCATAACCTCGTGTTGTTGTTTCTGTGACTTCGTGTCATGTTTCCACACTTCGTGTCGTTCATGTTTCGTAACCACACTTCGTGTTGGTTACTGTCGCTCTTATGACTTTGTGTCGTGTCTCCCAGACCTCGTGTCATTTTTCACTTCGTGTCGTTTTCCGTTTTGTGTTCTTCGTGTCATTCTTACTTTGAGTCGTTTTCTTTGTTATTTCCGTCTTCGTGTCGTTTCTGTTTTCATGACTTCGTGTCATCTTCATTGTCTTAGTGCTGTTTTCACCGCGTGTCGATTACTGTTTCATCTAGTATTGTTTTTCCACTTAGTGTCGTTTCCGAATTATCTCTTCGTGTTGTTCTTCCTAGACATCGTGTCTTTCGTGTGTTGAAACCACACTTATTGTTGGTTTCTGTTTACCTCCATGTTGTCCTCGTGCCGTTCTCATTACTGGTTATTATATCATGTCGTTTTACTTCGTGCTACAGTCACCATGGTGTTCTTCGTGTCGTTCTTCTTTTTACCTTGTGTTGTTTTATAACCTTACTTCGTCCTGTATTCACCTTGTGTATCTCGTGTCATTCTTTCTTTACTTCGTGCTGTATTCACCTTGTGTATCTCGTGTCGTTCTCAGTGCATCTAGTATTGCTACTACATACTTCGTGCAGATCTAGTTATTGTGGCCCTGAGTTTTAATGGCTTTTCATCTCTTTGCAGGTCCGAGGAAGAAATATTCCCCAGTGACAGGCAGCACGTGATCCGAGGCTGGAATGAAGCCTGCTGAGAGGCTGCCACGTGGTCCGAATTCTTAGGGCTGGAAATGTGGAGGTCACACGTTGTGGCTGATACTGCTGATGCTGTTGCTGCTGCTATATATATATGAGCCTTCTTCCACTGAAGAAGATTGATCGAGTTGGCGAGAAGAAGAGTCCATACAGAGAGCCACGATCCTGATAGAAAAAGAAAAGAGAAAGAAGAGAAGAGCAGAGAGTGAGAGATTAGGAGAGCAGAAGAAAGAGAAAGAGAGAGATAGAAGTGTGAGCCGAAGAGTATAGAGGAGCAGAGATCGAGAGAGTGAAAGAGAAGAAGAAGAAGAGAAGAGAAGAGGAAGAAAAGCTTACCTGAAGATCTGTCTACTGGACCGTGGATCAAATCCAGGCCAGTCAGCTCCGTTGAGAGCCACATTGTGCATTTTGTGTTTCAGCTCTCTGTCTGCTGAAGTTATTTTCGTTTATTGTTTTTCCTTTGTTTTCTGGTTTGCTGTGCTTTCCGATACTCTGTAGAGAGGTCGGGGTTCCTCCTGTGGATCAGGAGAAGGGAGATCTGATCTCCGGTTGCAAGTAGCTGGGAGCTACTTGTGGGTTCCCTCCGGTTTGGAGGAAGGGAGACTTGTCTCCGGTTCTGGGCTTGTGGATTCAAGTCCAGGGGTCCCTCCGGTTGGAGGAAGAGAGGTCTTCGACCTCTGGTTTGCTGGTGACTGGAAGTCACCGGTTGGTTCCCTCCTAGTCTGGAGGAAGAGGGGAGGTTGTTCCCCTGGTCAAGCTGTGTGGCAGCACCTGTTGCAGACTGAGTCTGCGGTTTCTAGCGTGAGCTAGTGGAAGCCACACTCGGGTTGAGTGTGGGGTGGATGTAGGTCTGCTGGACCGAACCACCTAAAAAATCTACTGTGCAGTGGTTTGTTTTGTGCGTTAGCTCCTTGCCTCCTACCTCCCATTCACGGGTCATGCATGCTGGTTAGCTGTGTTATCTTGGATTAGTTATATTGTTCCTATCAGCCGTTACCTTGAGCATTGCACTTTGCTAGGTGTGTTTGGGTTGCACTCTCTGTCTGCATTTCTAGTTTGATCAGGTGGCTGCATTGTTGCAGTCCAACTGGTTGATCAATTGGTTGATTATTATCTTATCTCAGAAAGCTCATTATCCATATTCCGCATATCCGAGCCTTAGAGTTTTTAATTTAGGCCATAATTTTTAGAGGGATACATTCACCCCCCTCTGTATCCGGGCCTTGCACCCTAACACTGGAGAGTTACATCGTGAGTTTCGGAGCCTCAATCCCCCTAGGTTTAGTGGAACCCCTGAACCGGACATAGCGGAAGATTGGACGAAGGAGATGGAAAGAATTTTCCGAGTGATGCAATGTTCGGACCAAGATAAGGTCCTTTTAGCAACATTTCAACTAGAGAAGGACGCAAGGACTTGGTGGGAGTCCGTAAAAGCCACTTTGCCAAACATTCAAGTAACTTGGGTAGAATTTTTAGACCACTTCAACGAGAAGTATTTCCCGGAGAGAGTTCGGGAGAGAAAGGCAGGAGAATTTACCTCGCTCAAACAAAGAAGCATGTCTGTGGCAGAATATGAGGCTCAGTTCTTGAGGTTATCACGGTATGCACCTCATTTAATCATGACGAAGAAGATGAAAGCTAGGAGGTTTTTGAATGGGTTAAGATTGCAATATATACCCCAATTAGCACCGATGGATATTCAATCATATGCCGAGATAGTTAAAAGAGCTCAGCTATTGGAAGACGCTATGGAATTATCTGACAAAGTTAGGGCAAAAATGGAAAGGAGGAAGGTAGATAATAGCAACAAAAGGCCCAATAATGGGAATGGAGTTTTGAATGGCAAGAAGCCTAAAGAAGCGAAGTGCAAGCATTGTGGTAATGAAGGTCATCAATCCGAGAAATGCCACTGGAAGAATAGAGCTTGTTTTCGTTGTGGAAGCCAAGAACATAAGGTAGCCGACTACCCCCTTCCTAAAGATCAACCTCAACAAGCAAAGGATCATAAAGAAGTACGACATCGAGTACAATTACGAGTAATAAGACAAATCGAACATGCTGACAATGAAGTAACTAAAGGTACCCCTTAACCTTGGCCTAGTTCATTGGGTTGTTTTATTAACATGCCTAGATGATTTTATCTTATGAATGGAAACTAGAACTAGATACCCCACTGATATATATTGGAGATGAATTTCAGTTGAATTTGGGGATCAAATTCTTTTAAGTAGGGGAGGATGTAGCACCCCGGATTAAATTATAGTGAAAAACTTCTCTAAACAAATAAAATCCTTGAATAAGTATCCAATAAAGTCAAAAGAAATACTTATAGCCATGGTCCTTTAAATACCATTCAATTTTAAGGGCCCAAATATCAAAATCCAAGTGGTTAAATCAAAGCCTTAACCTTCATGGGCCTTTAGTACAACTCATTTCCTAAGAACAAAGGTGCATGGGTATTAAAAGCCTTAAACTTCTAAATGGGCCTTAATAACCTTAACATATGGGCTTCTCTTAGGAGAAACTAGCCTAAGGAAATGGGCTTTAGAATTTAATTTTTTCTAATGCTCTTCTAGGTAACCTTAAAGACCATATAAAGGAGTCTCACGTATTCATGAGCTTAAATGGGCTTTAGAAATCAAAGCCCAAATGCCTCAAGCGCTTATAGCCACCTACGTGGGAAAATGGTATAAGATATATATATAAGGATGCACATATATATATATATATATATATATAATATTATTCTGTGAAACCCAAATTCCCTCACGTTCGAACATACCTGGTTTAGGGTTTTTAAAACTTCAAATAGGAGGGTGGCTGTAGATATAGTAATAGGAAGTTGCATGAGAAAGCTTATACCTATTAGGATTGTCTACGTGGGAAGTTTGTATACTATTAGGATTCAAAGCACTTCAACTCTATATATATCACCCTTCTTCATCAAGCCCTGGGCTATTGCTCTTGCTGCAAATCGAAGGCAATCGGTTGTTGCCCTTGTTGTTGCTCTTATATGCGGAAGCAAGCTGCTTCACTGCTGTGAAGAAGCCGTCTTCTTCTGCATCCTTCCTGCGGTTGCTAAATTCCTACTGAAGGAAGCTTTTTCTCTTACTGCTGCACGAAGGAGCAAGACTCCTTCCTGCTGATTTTCTCCTGCCGTAACCACGCGAAGAAGATCGTTCTTTGTTCCATTCCTTCACGAGTTGCAGTTGCGGCAGCTGATTCCTTGCATCGTCTTCTTGAGGTAATAGACATCTGATCATGAGTTGCTGCTGCCGCAGTTGCTCATATTCCATCACTCAAACCTATCTATTCGTCGTTCAAATCTTCACCGAAGGTAGGTGATCTCTCTCAAGTAAAAATATTTAATAATAAAATTGGCATGATCATGCTATTATTAATTTTACATAGGTGTTCTCGACATGAAGCTAAAGCGTTTAATATTAAACCTTAATATAACGTCTACATGTACCATAATCTTTAATGTATCCGTTGGTGATCTCTCCAAGCCTAAACATGTTAATTACCTGCAAAAATTCTCATGGTTGTTAGGTGTTCTCAGCAACAAGCTAAACCGTTAATACCTGTTAAGCCTTAATGTGATTTCTGCATGCGTATATCTTGATCTTCTAGTGCATCCCTGGGTATCCTCTCCGTTGGCTAGAGATCTCCTGAAACGTGCACATAAAATTTGCATATATGTAGTTATTAATCGATTTAGCATGTTTTGTATCGGGAGATTAGTAGCCTGCATGATGAAGGAAATAGCGACCTTTATATGGTCGCGAAATCAGTGAATAACGGTAGAATCTCTTCCGTCATTTCAATTGGGCGACATTAATCATGTCGTCAATAGCTTTGTGAACTGTCTTAAAATTTAATAAACTATCAAGTTTATACGCTGAACACTATAACTAGTTAGTTATGGAGTTTCTGATTTGTCGGCCTGTTCGTGGGCGTCGGAGTGACCTTTATTCATGAAATTTTATGGGTATGTTATTGGGGTGGAGACCGAGGTAGTGAAAGTGATTACACCGTTTTCCGTGCCTCCTATCTCAAGATCCCCCATCTCTCAACGAAAAATTATTATGAACGTCTGGTTAGGTAGAGTTTTTTGAGCCCTTCATTTTGGTATATGGATTGCGCAATTCTGACATGTGTACATCTAGAACTTGAGGTTAAAAAAAATTGACACTATTCATTTTTATAAATGATCGAAGGCGTTAAATCATTTATTAATATATATATATAACTTGTAGCTATATCTTTGAAAATTCATATCTACTAAATTATATAACATAAAATTATAAAAACTATATATCTGGAATTCTCATATCTTTCTCCTAATTATCATATATTTTATTTCTCTAAATTATTTTAAATAAATAAATGTGTCTTTGAATGTATATTTTTAAAATTATTCAATTAAATAGATATTGACGTGAATTCTTGTTAAATAAATTAAGTTAAAAATCATAGGATTAACGTCCCTCCAAGTGGATGCTAATTAATAAATGACACTACTCACGGACGTCAATTAAAATAAGTTTATTTAATTATAGTTAATTATAAAATTGGATGGACGTGAATTCCATAATTAACACATTCACGTTCTCACCGTTTTCTTCCGGTTTGACCCATACCTCGGGTCTTTTGGCACTCTCATCTCATGTCCGTAGATGGAGCCCCTTTTTCATGATTGGTTCACGTTATACACCTCAACTCTCGGTGACATACGAGCCCTCCGTTGGACATTCCGTTCCTTCGGACTGGCAAGTTAGTCATTGGGACCTCCATAAGTCTCCGCTAGCCTTGGATTCCCTCAAGGCAGCCGAGCTAGTTGTACCCTAAAAAACCCTGAATCAGATCCGTGTCACTTTGGTTTTCCGTTAGTCTTGACACTCTACTCCTTTTGGAATCTTCTTGTCATCAATTTGAGAACATAACCCTTTGACTCTGTATTTGGCCAAATCTGATTCTGAAACATTAAGAGCTGTGGGTCCGTGACTTTTTAGTGCCAGGTAGGACAGAAGTCCAATTCTGTAAACCATGAGAAATCTGGGTGTGGCATTGCACCAAACTCTGTACATATGTTATATTCTGTTATTCTGTTATATCTGTTATTCTGCAAACTCTGTTAATTCTATTATTCTGATAATTTATTGCTCGGTTATTCTGATAATATAGATATTCTGCTAGATTGCTTATATTTATTGGAACTCTATTATATTTTGGCCAATTCTGAAGTTATGTTCATCTGAGTATCTATCCTTGTTATATTTTGATAGCTTGTCCTTGACTCTGCATGGGAATTCATCCCTATTTCTCTTGAGCTTATAACTGCCTTTGGCCTAGATATCCATTCTTTCTGTTAGATTGTTTATCATGACTTGCAAGTTATGTCGTTTATGCATTACATGCTCATGAACATGATTAATTGGCTAATCACTTATATCATGCTTGATGAGAGATGTAATTCTTACTGAGCTTTTTGCTCACCAGCCTATTTTAACATTTTTCAGGTAATGATGTCGAAGACAACCAATCTGATGGGGAAGGGCAAGAGTGTTGAGTGTTTGGATAATTGAGTCAGTGTCTTTTACTTTTCATTGAGTCTTGTCCTGTCATTTGAGTCTTTTCTTTTTATTAAAATGTAATAGTGAGTCCTTTCTTTTCTTTTGTAAGTTGAGTCAAGTTATGTAATTCAAATATTGGAGTATCAATAAAGATCATGTTTGTCCACATTGTCCAGTTTGTAAATTGCATGTCTTATGTTCGCTCTGATTACTCACGACTGTATCACTGCCACGTTTCGAACTACACGTTCCGCTGCTATCGGTTCGGGGCGTGACATCCTCCATTCTTGGTTTCCATATCATCCAATTGTTTCCGTACAAACTAATCATGCGGGATGAGTTACCGGCCTCCATATTTGCACACAAATAATGAAACTGATCTATATAGGCTCTGATACCAGTTGAAGGGAAAAATCCCAAACTTATGTGTGCGAACAAATCTTGAGACCGACTGTATCACGCAGCGAAAAATTTAATTTGGAACAATACACATCCACATGGAACACAAGATTTACGTGGAAAACCCCTCCAATGTGAAGGGGAAAAATCACGGGCAAGCCAGAGAAGAGAATTCACTAAGAATATGATGAAAGTACATATTACTCAAAGTCTCTTTCCAAGACTTGAGTTAAGATTACAAGAGAAAAGCTGGGATTCAATAACAACTGAACTCTCCTACATGATCACAGCAGAACCTTCTGTAAACCTGATCTTCCCTGTAGTGAGAAACATGTTTAGTTGATGGAGATCTTCCCTTCTTGCTCTCTTTCTCCTCTAGCAGCCCCTTCTTCCCGGAGCTACAGTAACCCCTTCTCTTCACCCTTGATAGCCAGACTAGATCTCACCTTATGTATTAGGTTTTTGACCCCAATAAGATGTTTTATACATCTAGGGTGGTCAAGAGACAACCCTCAAGTTAGATCCACCAATACTGGCAGATCCCATGACCTTTGGATTAAAGAAACCAAAGATATTATCCCTTTTCGACCATGGAAAACAAGTCAAAATTGGTTGCATCGGGGCGACCGGTCGACCGGACCCATAGGGGCGGTCGACCGGAAGTTTTCTGCTGCTGGAAGCCAGGCTCCTGACAGTTCCGGTCGACCGGCCCAGTGGCGGCGTTCGATCGGCAATCTTCAGACAGAACTCGTTTTCCTCTCTATCAGTTCCGGTCGACCGGCCCAGTGGCGGCGGTCGACCGACAGTGTATGGGATGAAAAAATAGAAATGGGCCATGGGCCCAACATTGATCATTCATGATCCATTCGTCTATGTGTTGGGTTGAGTGTAGGAGGCTCAGCGGATGAGGTGGATGGAAGAAACTTGGGTGGGCAGGTTCCGAGCAATCAATGATGCACGCTCATGTAGCAGTGGCTTCTTAGGAGAGGAAGGAGTTGTCACCTCCAAATAAGGTAATTGTCTGAGGTGAGTTTGAGAGGTAGAAAATGAAGAATATTGGAGGAGGGGAGCAGCGTGGGCGAAGCAGTAGGAATGGTGGGGGAGGCAGCGGTAGTAGAGGCTATGGAAGTACCTTCACAGGCCATGGTAAGAAGTAAAAGGACAATGAATAGAAGGGAAAGCAAGCAAGGCAGGGAAGCAAACCAGGGGCGGTGCTAGCCAAGGGGCTCTGATACCATATAAGAGTGCAAAACACCTGCAGATTGAAGGAATATGATCTCACGTTGTCCCTTGGACTCTCCAGACGTTGATGCTCTGCTAAACGGGACTCCATGGCAAATGGCAGCACACCCTGGGACATACGCAAGCCCATCAAGCCCACCAACACTCTTGATGAGGGCTTTGGACAAAATGTTAACGTCTTAAAAAGTGCAAAAAATTTGAGTTGCCAAGCGGGAGCGCCTTCCGCATCACTTACTCTACAACAAGCGGCCTTGCTTATAGTTATATAGATGGGTAATGGGGTGCACCTCTCTCTCTCTCATGCTTATAGTTATATAGATGGGTAATGGGGTGCACCACTCTCTCTCTCTCTCTCTCATGCTTATAGTTATATAGATGGGTAATGGGGTGCACCTCTCTCTCTTTCTCTCTCTCTCTCTCTCTCTCTCTCTGTCTCTCGCATGTGCGTGTAGACAGACATAAGAGAGAACATGAGTTCCATATCGAATTCGCCTCATTCTTGATGGTTTGCCTTTTGAGGTACATACTTTCCCTTTGATCACACGTGTTTAAGGTCCAACGTTCAAAACACTCGGACAAAAACAATCCAAAAAAAGAAAAAGGCCTTAATCGACATTTGAAAACTTTGTGAATATGCAGAACTATCTCACTAACTACTAAGCTATCAGGACGTACTTTCTTTTTTCACCTTGTTTTCACTCTAGCGACTTGCAACAGCGCCCCCCCCCCCTACAAGGTAATTTCCACCCGCATGACAATGCCGCCACTGCCGCTCATCTATTTTGTTGAAAACAGAACCAATCTGTTGTTGATTACAGCATTTTTCAAATAATAAGCGAAGAGAAAGCAGGCGCCCCCTATCAATCAAGTTGATAATCAGCAATATTCACTATTGCACATTCCTGTTGTGTAGTAATTTAAGAAAGGGATTTTTTATTTTAAACCATTAAATTCTTTTGAACTTATAAAAAAGGCCTCCCAATCCATCTATTTAACTAAAAGACCCCAAAATCTTCTCTATTTCCATGAAAAGGCTAACCTAACCATGGTTTAGTTTAACTAAAGGAGAAAAAAAGACTATAATACCCCCATTGTACGTAATTATTTTTCCAATATAATCTAGATTTAAAGGTGTGGGCCTGCTCCCGAACACCTTGCGGGCGCTATTTGTTTAGCATCTTCATAGCAACCCAGGCCCGACCTCGAACCTGAATTAACTTGCCGTGCCCCACGGCAACTTTTTTACAAAGCGGGGCCACCCCCGACGACCCAATTGTAGGCACCAGAATTCACAACCTTCGGGTCACCGTGAATTGACGCGGTTCCAAGGTTCGACCCAACACTACAGTGCATATTAGTTAACAAATGATGATCGCCAAAGAAGTTTGCCTGACTCCCATAGGGAGATGATCGCGCATTGTGTCTCAAGGTGGGAGCTTGTGGGGTCCCGACTTCTCTATTCTCGACCGACCAAGGATGGAAAGCCTTGTGGTTTGTTGCACCAAAATCTAGAAAATAGAAGTAAAATATTCAAAAAGGAAAAAGAAACACCAATTAGAACTGGGATGATGCAATAAACATTTCAGAATAAAAATTGAATGAGAATTGGCAGTGGATTTACCGGGAGGGGTGTTGGGAAGGGGGGATGGTCGAGGCTTTCGACCACCCGCCTTCCATTTTGTTTAAATTTAAAACCTCTAAAATGGGGATGCTAGTGAGATATTTCTAATACGCAAGATGATATATAGACTATCTTAACATGCACAGCAAAAAGAAAGGTAAAGGAACATGGGTATTTGATCAAACCAGGGAAGCAGCCATAGGGCTAGTCGTTCAAAACTCGAGGCGGCCAAGGGGATGACCGTTTACAAACTGCGGACCGCAAGGAGCTTGGGCATCCGTCAGCAAGGGAGAAGCACCCAGTACGAACTCCTGAGCACACAGGAGAATGACCAAGGGGAAAAGAGTTCTCTGTCACTGAACTCTCTGCTTCCCTCCTCCCTCCTTCTCTCTCAATTCTCCCCTCTTCTCTCAAATCCTCTCTTTCTCCCCTCGAATCCTCTCTCCTTCGAATCTTCCCTTCAAAAGACCCTCCTCCACCTAAAAGAAGTTGTCGGGAACTTCTCCGAGTGGGAGGTGGTAATGGGGAGTGTTCCATCATGGGGGATCGTGGAACAGGGGCTTGATCGACAATAACCAAAAGGCGGCCAAAAACATGACCGTTTACAGGAAGAAGGCGGCCATATCTCTGGCCACTGGCCAGAGATGGGTGGCTCAAGGTCTGGCTGCCCAAGTGTCCTGGGCGGCCATCTACCTGGCCGCCCAGCCCATGGGCCCACCTTTTACTTTGGATTCGAACCCAATAAGACAATTGGGCTATGATGAGTGGTATGAGTGGATCTAGAGGGGGGGTGAACAAATCCCCACAAGCGATTTTTAACCACTTATAAAATTAAAGGAAATTACAGAGTAGAAGGAGCAATCTTAAGCTCGGTTGCAGGCTAACAAACGTGTTGTTCGAGAGTGCAAGGTTGTGAGACGCACTAACTGAGTGATAGCACCTGTGAAGGAGGTAGAAGAAATGAAATACAACACAATAAATCACTACTCAGGGATTTTTAGGTGGTTCAGCTGCTATCTAGCAGACCTACATCCACCCCTCACCAACTTGTTGAGGATCTCACACTTGGCCAAACAAGAACACACACACACACGCGGAACTGGTCTGCTACAAGAGCTGACAAACAGCTTGCACGAGGAGTAAGCTCCTCAATCACACACGGCTGTACAATAGCCAAAACAAACTCTGGTCTCTAAAATAGAGTGCCGAAAAAATGTTGAGAACTCAGCAACCACACACGGAAAAAGACAGGAGAGAAATAAAAAACAAGAACTCAAAACAAGGAAACTAAAAATGTAGCTTCTGGTAAATGTCAAGAAGTTGAAGAACGAAAGTTCGATCTCAGGTCTGTAGCTGCTAAGTCTTTCTTTTTCAGAGGTTAGGCAGCAATGGGGAGGAAGATTCTCTCACGGTGCTCTCAGGGCTTCCCTCTTTTCTTTTGAATCACAAAGGCCAACTCCCTTTTGATGTTTTTCATATAAGCTCAGGGTAGCTAAGTTCTTCCTTCTCTTCCCCACACTTCTTCTCCAGGGCGACAGGTTCGTATATATAGAAGAGGGACGTGGAGAGATCTCATTTTCCATATCTTATTTTGTGATTGGTTCGTTCAGAACCAACCACCTGATTGGTCCGTGTTCATAGAATAGGTGCCTGGAAAGTATCTTTTTTCCAGATCTGTTCTCTACCTAGTCCTTTTTTCCACGGCTATTTTTGATTGGTCCATGTTTATTGAGAAGACAACATGGAAAGTGCCTTTTTCCAGATCCATTTTCTTATAGGTCCTTTTCATAAAAAGTATTCTGACTATCCCATGATGAAAAGGAAGGATCTTTGTCCTAGGACCTTTTTAGACCTTGAAATGCATGTCCTGAAGGTGTGAGCATTGACTTGGAGTGAATAAACAGAAGGCTAATTGACCCTGCTCGAAGATTGCATGTGCTACGGCATGCAGGCAATATCAGTCAACTGATATGCCATAACTGTCGACTTAACTTCCCTTGGGTTGACTAACTTTGCTTTCTCAGTCGACAAAATTTGCGCCAAGTCAACTGATTTAGGCTGCTGTTGTTGCTTGTTGTTATTGCTGCATGCTGTTGTTGTTGCATCGACGCCATATGTCCATTGCGTTGACTCAACCTTCATTCATTTTAGAGGGAAAGCACTGTTTGTTCAAAGGTGTGTCGACACCATAAGCATGTTACGTCAACTCAGCCTTCATAGTCTGCCTGCTTCATGAATATCTGTCGACTCCTTGGAAAATCAGTCGACTGACTTTCATGTTGGTCGACTGAGTTGGAACTCGATCGACTGACATTTCCTTTTGTTAGTTGACTAACCGGCCAACCCTTTGCCTTACTGATGTTGCTGCTGGCTGCCCTTGCTGTTGTTGTTGCTTGCAATGCTTCTTGTATGTGTGTGGGTCGACACACTTATCAAGTGGGTCGACACACTTTGTCTGTCTTAACAATATCTGTTGACTCCTAGGAAAATCAGTCGACTAACTTTCATGTCTATCTACTGAGTTGGAACTCAGTCGACATGACATTGACTTTGTCAGTTGACTAAGTGGCTAACCCCTTGCCTCTTCATTTCAGCAACTTGAGAGCCTCTTCTTGACAAGTTGGTCGACTGCCCAGTCGGTCGATCGGATTCAAGTATCAGTTGATCGAAACCTGTAACTCCTCAGTCTTTTCATTGTTGGAAAATTCGGTCGACCAGACCCTTCCTGGCGGTCGACCAGACCCTTCCTGTCGGTCGACCGGCTAGCCGCTGTGGTCTGAAATCTTTCGACTTAAACAAAAGTGAGTCGATCCATCTTGTCTGTGAGTCGACCTACCTTTGATTTAAGTCAACTTTTCTTTGAACTAAGTCAACCTGTAATGAACACTTAGTCAATTTCTTCACATTCAGGCAATCGTAAAGGAAATTGTTTCATGTGTTCTCAAATTGACTTACTAATGACTTATAGTTAGACATCATCAAAACATAATGAACCCAACATTCTCCCCCCTTTTTTATGATGGCAACTATGAGCCATTGTGCTCATATTTTGTTATTTTAAATCCAAGACAGTGTTTTGGCAAACAACAAATTTTTAACATGAATAGCAGAAATCATTATCAGATGAACCAATTCTCTGATACCATTTATGAAGAGATCATCAAGATTTTCATCAGATCATCAAGATATGCATTAGAGACAGACTGACTTCAGACAGATAACTCATGGACAGACTGACTTTCTATAAATTATGACTCTACAAATTACGACTCATCAGACTCCTCCCCCTTTGACATCATCAAAATATTAGGAGAAATATGTAGTGTGATGTGGGGAGTTAGGGAGGGATGATTGCACTGGGAAGTTCAGTAGATTGAAATAGGAGTACAGTGAAGAGATTCAAGTGTAACACTCCACATTTTTCTAAGAATTTTTAGGGATTAAATAAAATTATTAAGCATTTAAAAGGGGATTATTGGGATTTTAAATCTATTTCAGGATTTATTGGAAGACTAATTAATAACCGAGCTTATTGGCTCACTTGCAATAGGCCCATAGACCAAATTCTAAACCCATTAAGCCCAAGCCCAACTCTATAAACATCCTTAGGATAATTCCCAAATTTAATAAGATAACTAGGGGATAATTATAGAGGAATTTTATTTTATTCAAATTCTGGCACCAAAAGGAAATGGTGGTCTATCGCGAGACCGTCACCTACAATAGGCGGTCCTTAAATGACCCCAATATTCTTCCGAAAACTGAGATGATGGAAGCATGAAAAGACTGGATTTTTTCCATCCTAATCACTTGGAATCGAAGCTACCTGACGTATGAACTTAGTCTAGGACTCTTGGGGATTGATCCTACCCCAATTTAGGACTCCTAGTTGGATCTAAATCTTCAAGCCCTAGGCCAACCCTATAAATAGAGTCCAGATTCGACCTGCACGAAGGCTTATTTTGACTCACGTATTTCGAAGGTAAGGAGACGTCTTCTCAGGTTAGTCCTTTAGAATAATTTTTTCTCCTTAGTTTTGTCTAACACCTCTCCAAATCTCGTGCTAGGAGGTCAAGCCGTTGGAGAGCTAGAAGCCCCCAAAGTCGCTGGTTCGTTGCAGATCGAACAAGAACCAATGGGTCCATCCAGTAAAGATCAGATGGTTAGAAGCCCTAGCAGAGGTAATTTCACATAGTCTTTAGAACAAATTATTCTCTTTTGTATCTTCTACCTACCCTCTAAATTTCATGAATTTAGGTCAGGGGATTAAAGAGTTAGAAGGCCAGGAAATTGTTGGTTTCAAGCAAGATGCGAAGGAACTGGGTCATTCTTCCAGCAAGGAATTCAAAGTCTGGGAAATAAATTAAAGGTAGGTTATCTCATGATGTCTTAAACAACGTGTTAGGAGTAAAAGCCCTCAATTTTCTCATGATTTCATGCTTTATACACGGCGTATTTAATGCTTTCCCATGACTATGCATGCATGTTTTCTCTGCATATGTTCACTTCACCTCTTGATTAAAAGATAAGAATTCTACCTTAAATCATGTCTTTCCTGCAGTTTCTTTTATCTAAACATAGTATCATGTCTTGTCCTTCTGTTCCTCTTAGTTTTTATGCTCGTATTGCCTTATAACAAGCCTTGTACATTAGTTCTATTTTCTGTCTATAGCAGCTAGGAAACGGTCTTATAGAGACCACTAGTATCATATAGTGGCCCCGCGATAGACCGCTAATTTATAGTTGCGGCCCTGTCTAGACCGCCTTATGTTTTCTGTGACCTGCACTCTGTTAACTCTAACCAGTGCGCAGATTAGCCTTATTAAATACATGATAAGCCTAGGTAAATAAGTTTCATTCCTAGTTTTGACTCTCTTTTTTTTTATTATTTTAAGCCAATACCTGACAGTGAGATAGGAGAGCGCTCACCCCTTCAAGGAAGGGATGAGTGGGTCGCTCCACCACCAAACACCGATCAGAAATATTTTATTATGAAAATGCAAACGGAAAGAGGGTACATCAAGAAACTAGAGCCTAATGGAAGGACACCCTATCTTATCAAGATGATAGGGACCTTTTACAAGAGTGGGGAGGTCATCCCAAAAAAGATAAATAGAGGGAGACAAAGATAAAGTACAACCATGACCAGCCAGGCTATCAGTAACCTGATTCGCCTCTCTAAAGACATGAGAAATGGAGACCCGAATCAACCGACATTTTAGAGCCACATCCTTTATAATATGCATGAGGCACCAAGGATACATGAAGGAGACCTTCAAGATATGCACCATCACTAGGGAATCAGACTCCACATCAACCGCCAAAGTGCCCCTGTCATAGCACATAGAAAGGCCATCAAGAAGAGCCAAAGCCTCAGATTCAATGCTGGAGCTGACACCGGGGTAGACAGCAGCAAAGGCTGATACTATATCACCATTGGAGTCCCTGAGTATGCCCCCTCCACCGGCAGCACCAGTGCTGCGTTTGTAGGCCCCGTCGACATTCAATTTCAGTCTGCCCGAAGGGGGATCTAACCACCGGATCAGCCACGGAGGTACTGACTGAAAAATAGGAACATGAATGCCCCAAAAGGCAAGCATCTGATGTTGTTGAGGGGAAAGGGCCCTCCCCTTGAATCTATGAGCACGGACAATGGATCCCACAGCCTGCATGGCCCTGTTCAGAACATGCTGAGAAGATGACCTCTAGCCATCATATTTGGACAAGTTGTGGCAGATCCCAATATCCTAGAGGACAGCCAAGAAGATACATCTGGAGATACTTCCAGCCAATGTAGAAATATGAAGATCCAGCAGGTAATCAGTGACGCCATTAGCAAACGTGATGATGGACGAATTGCTAAATCGCAGGAAGCCATACAAGGCAGTCCACACGTCATTAGCAAGATCCCCATGGAAAAACAAGTGCACACTAGTCTCAACGTAAGAGTGCTGACAACAGGAGCATTTAGAGCACATGGGCACACCACATGTAGTGATAGCATCATCAGTCGGAAGGCATCCCCGGAGCATGAGCCAATCCAGGATAGACCACTTAAGGGGGATGTGCTGGCTCCACAGAATATACCATCTAGTAGAAGCAACACCTTGGAGAAGATGTCGGACAGACTTTGAAGTGAATTTCCCATCAGAGGATGGGCACCAAATCCATCTATCCTCATTACCATTAACTGATAGAACACGATTCAGACATCCAGGGGGGCAGTGATCCCAAATAATCTGCAAATGAAAGCTATTAGGATCATAAAGAGCATGTTGGACAGAACAGTGTTTATCCGCCATGTTAGACCAGATATGAGTAGGTAGGAAGTCACAGAGAGGCACAGAACCAGCCCAGACATCCATCCAAAAACTAACTCGAGAAGCATTATCCGAAACCAGCACCCTATGATTCGCGTGCACCAGATGTGCCGCCCGCTGCCAAAGCCGCCTGTCCGCAGCGAGCATGTGAGGGAAGGTCGCCTCCGAGTAATGGACATTGTATAGGTGCTTAGCCTTGAAGAACCTAGCCCAAAGGGATTAAGTGGTAATGGCCGCCCACAGTAGTTTGGTTCTCATAGCAACCTGCATAAACTGCAGGTTTAAAGCCCCAAGACCACCACACTCATTGGGACGCGAAATAACATCCCATGATACCCAATGCTTCTTGGGCGATCCCTCATAAGATCCCCAAAAGAAATTCGCCAATAATCTGTGAAATGCCCTCATAATAGAAGATGGGATGGTCAAAGCAGACATAGTATCAATTGGCAAAGCTGAAAGCACATGTAGGATGAGAATGAGGCAACCGCGAAATGAGAGAAAATCGGACTTCTAGGATTGGAGCTTCGCTGTAGTTTTGGACAGAAAATGAGAAAAGAACAACGGTCTCTGTCTCCCAGAATAGAGAGGAATACCCAAATATTTCATGGGGAGGCTGGCCTTAACAAAACCAATAGCATCTACAATAGACTGACAGAAGGAACCAGGCACATCAGCTGAAACAATAAAAGAACTTTTAGAAACATTAACCCGCTGGCCTAAAGCAATCTCATACTTCTTGATAAATCCCATAAGATTTCTGATATGCCGAATGGACCCATTGGAGAATATCAGAGTGTCGTTCGCAAAAAGAAGGTGCGAGATTGAAGGGAACCTCTGAAGCGTTTGATACAAGAAGCCTCTGCTGCGAGAGAAAAATAAGGACAATCCTCTACTGAGAGCTTCCTCTAAAATAATGAACAAAGACGGAGCAATAGGATCTCATTGATGAAGCCCTCTGCTGGACTTAAAATAACCATGTATCCCTCCATTGAGAAGAACAGAGAACTAGCAATTAGAGAGAAGAGGCTCAAGCAGAGAAATAAAAGGCAAGGAGAAGCCAAACCGGCGCAGGACAGCAAACAAAAAATCCCATTCCATACGACCGTACGCCTTGGCCATGTCCAACTTAAGAAGAACATTTTTGCCTCTACACTTCCTACCTAGGTGCTAAACCATTTCACGGGTCAGCGACACATTCTCTATGATGTAGCGGCCTTTGACAAAGGCTCCCTGTTCCTCCGAGATCAAAAATGGTAAGACACGGGCCAGCCTGTCACTAAGAACCCTGGAGATAATTTTATAGAAAAAGTTACAAAGACTAATCGGCCAAAAATCTGCACATGTTTTAGGGTATCCACCTTGGGAACCAAAGCAATAAGCGAGGAAGTGAATCTTCTCAACAAAAGATGGCCACCGAAAAAGGCCTTCACAGCTAAGCAAACATCACCCTCAATGAACTCCCAACAAGTACAAAAGAAGTGACCTGTGAAACCATCCGGGCCCGGGGCGCTGTCCGCAAACATGTTAAAAACCACTCCCTTAATTTCTGCACTAGATGGCACAGCACACAGCATGTCACTCTGACAATCTCGACGCACACAAGGAATAGAATCCAGCACCTCAGGATGAATGCAATGGTGAATGGAAGAGAAATCACTGGTAAAGTGAGACACGAACATATTAGCAATGGCACATTCCTCCTCCACAATAGAGCAATCAACATCATAAAGCCGACTGATAATAGGTCACCTCCGCTGCGACATAGCATAAGCATGGAAAAATTTAGTATTTCTGTCACCCTCTTTCAACCATTTAAGCCTAGATTTCTGCCTCCAAAAAACCTCCTCCTGTAAATGAACATGACTGAGGGCAACTTTTGCTATTTGGAAAGCCCCTTGATTATCAACCGATGGATCATCTCAAACATTACCTGAGCAGTAGATAAGGCCCCCTCAGCAGCCATAACATTATCAAAAATATTCTTGAAAATATTCTTATTCCACTCCTTATAAAAGCCCTTCATATGCTTAAGTTTCAGTGCCATACAAAGCAGAGGATAGGAAGAAGAAGGAGCAACAGCCCATGCATTCTTAGAATCCTTAATAAAACGGTCATGAGAAACCCACATTTGCTGAAAACAAAACTTGGATGGTTTACCATAATAGCTGGATGTACTGAATAGAAAGAAGCAAGGGGCTGTGGTCCCTACAAGCACATGAGAGATGGAGAACAGAGAGAAGAGGGCAAGACAACGCTCAATCGCCATTAAAAAATACCCTATCAAGTCTGGCCCAAATACCATTTGTTTGCTGCCAATTGTACCAAGTGAATTTACTGCCAGCATACCCAGCGTCTTTAAGGCCAGCTGCAGAAATACAGGCCTAAAAATCAACCATGGACAAAGCAAACGCTCTCCTACCACCCTTCTTTTTAGCCACATCAAGGATGCTATTAAAATCTCCACCTACAAGCCACGAAGCGCCACACATGGCGGAGAAGTCTACCAAATAGTCCCAAAGCGTACGACGCTCGGCAAGGGAACAACTAGCATGGACGATGAGAACAAAGAAATTTTGTCCAAGCACAGTGTAACACCCCGGATTTTTTCGGATATTATTCGGATCGGGATCCGTGGGTTTCGGATCACTTTCGTGGGTCCCGGATTGAGTTTTGCAGTTTACGTGTATTTTTGCTTGTCGTATCTTTGAAATCCCGTGCAGGGTGAACCATTGCGTTCTCCGACTCAGGGACGTTACTATGGATGGGCATAAATCTCACACAATCACAAGACAATAATGATGTGAAAATAGGGAGAATATTGATGATTAATGCATAAATAAGGGGAAGAAAAGCTTGCACGTGGTGCAAATATGGAGATGTGATCGCCAGAGGGGTTACCTCAATAATACTAAAAAGAGATCGCGAATACCTGGTGAAGATTGGAACGCGGGATGATGTGAAGTTCCTTCCTCCTTCTTCAATTGGTCGGCCGATGAGAAGGGTTCTCCTTTTGATTACCTTGCAAAAAAAGACAATGAAACAACAAAGCAAAAGAGGGATTCAGCCAACGTGCAGTAGTATCAATCCAAATAAAACATGTGATGATGAAAAGAAATCAACATGCGCACCGTATTGTTTTGGTTTTAAAACCCCTAAAGAGGAATTAGGGAGAGAGGAGATATGTGATAAATCTAATGCAAAGTGAAAAGGAAAAATACTGACGATGGAATTGATGCAGACGCAGAAGAAGAAAATAGTGGATGAAGACAAATCAACACAAACAAAAGAAAGCCCTGCTGTCCCTGTCGACAGTAAAGGGAACCAAGAAGACGCGGTTGACCGGATGAAGAAGGAGCAGAGGAAGCCGAAGTCCTTCAATCGAGCATACAACAGAAAGGAAGCAGAGGAAGCCGTCAATCCTCTCAACCTCTTGAACGTTCTAATCTCTTCAACCTCTGAAAACGTCAACCTCTGCCTCGAACGACCAGATCATGGTTTTATAGGATTTCAGTGGGAGATAAGCTCGGGTTTGGTAAGATAAGGATAGGCAATGTTCAAAGAAGGCAGGACTCTACCTCCAATTCGAGCAAGGAGACTATTGAAGGCAGGACTCTATACGGGAAAGAGGAATTAAAGCATGACACGAAAGGTGAAACACGACCTTGCGAAGGGCGTCAAATCACGAATTGATGACCTACATCAAGACGTTACTCAAAAAACGACCTCTACCAAGGGCGTCACTTCTGGGATTAATTTTGGCAATAAAACTTACTTTATTTGAAAATTATGAGAACACGCCTACGATTGAGGCGTTAATTTAAAACACGCCCTGAGGAAGGACGTTAACCAATAATTAAATTGATTTTGAATTTACTTTAAAACCGGATAATACCAGGAATTGACGCCCTGACATTTAGTCGTCCTTTCTTGAGAAAACGCCCTAGATAAGGTCGCCATTTAAATAACGACCCTCTTCAGGTCGCGAATCATAAAAATGCAAAAATAAATCAAAACCACACACAAGACAAAAGAAAAACTTCATATTATGAATATATTGAAGTTCACTTGGGGCGTCATCATAGTGACATAAGATTTGATTAACATAGCGTCATTTTTGGCGTGTCTACAGCTGCCCCGCCTTGGCGTCTGCTTTGCAAGGGAGTGAGACGAAATGGAGGAAAGTGCAACAAATGGAATGAAGTGGAGCGAACTGATAAGTAGATGCCAAGGTGTGATGTGACACGCCTCAGATACTAAGCAATGGAAATCTTTCCAAGATTCAAAGTGAAACAACTCCGAGTGATCCCAAGAAGGCATCAATTTGCTGGATAAAGGAGACTAAGCTAAACAAGTAAAATGTAAGGCAAAAGGTGTGCGCGCGGGCACGATAGGGAAAGACCATTGGAGAGCGGTTACCAGCCAACGTGGACGTGCTACAACTAAGGTAGATTTGTAGAAAAATAAAGAGAATTGAGATGAAGATCCAACAAAGGGACATTTTCAAGGAATCAGCCTGAGCGGCTTCAGATAGAACAAAGTACTTGATTTGGAGTGGAATATCTCATGTTAACTCAATAAAGAGCGAGTGACCTTCATTATTGCCATAATTTGAAGATTTTCAGCATAAAACTCAAAGTCCTACATGATGCATGCTGGGCTGAAAGAAAAGAATAAAACAAACTAAAAATAGAAAATAATCAAGGATAATATTGCTAAGCCATCCAGATTTGGTCAAGAATCCAGATCTCTGAGCTAACACTAAGCCGAAGCCCGTTTGTCCGTGTATCAACTCAGAAAGTGGAACCATCGTCCCAGACCTTGAACGACTCAACGGCCTATCCGTGTGATCAAGACTCTCCTGAAATTATCACAGTTTTTGATAAAGGGGAACTCAAATTCCAGGTTCATCAGAACCACAAGGTCCTTGATATGCTATAATAGCGTAAATACCATATAGTAAAATACTTACATCAAACAAATACAAGATAATGAATGCGATGTGCAACGATGAGCAACCCAAGCATCTTGAAACCTGTACTTTCCTGCACTTGGAATTCATTAGTCTCCACAATTTCAACATCAATAATCTTCAATTCAAAGTATGACATGATCATAAGTGCTAAATAAAATAGAATTCCAATGAAATAATAGCACTTAAGTTCATCAAGCTCATAAAACACGCCTTAAGCCATGGCGTCAAAATTATGAAAAACGCCTTATCATGAGGACGTCAAAAAGAGAAACACGCCCTTCATCAAGGCGTGATAGTTCAAGATGAAAACACCCCCGTCAAGGGCGTTAAACAAAACACGACCTCAGAAACGTCGTCAATTCAACAATTGACGCCCTAACAAACGGCGTTAATTAAGCAAACTTCCGTTTCCGAACCAGAAGCCAAACCATATCCTAATACCCATCAACCTTCTAACTCCGAACAACCTAACCATTATAAAAGGCAGGCACTTCCTTAGATTTAATCAAAGCAAACTCTTCTAAACCTCTGCAGTCGGCTCTGTCTTGCTGTTCGTTCTTCTCCTGCACTTGCCCGAGCTCTTTCTACAAAGCAAAAGGATGGAGAGGATGATTAAGAGACCCAGGTCTTCTACCCCCAGGTTGACTGATATCCAAGGACATATCTATAGCCGAATTGCTCTAAATCAGGTTAGTGAATTCTTCTATTCTTCTTCTGCTCATATCCGAACCAAAAGCCATTCAACTGTTCCGCTGTTCACCTGCATGCTCAATCGTGCATTCTTCTCTGTTCTTTGTTTTCCACAGGACTATCCATTAGTGCCAGGAGCTAGGAGATTTTCAAAAAACAAGTGGCTTCCCCTTATCCTTTCCAAATTTTCTTCTGATATGAGGGTTTATCTTGCAAGATGGCACCTTTTGGGCCTAGTCACCCATGCCAAACACCATGACCAAATTCATTTAGATTGGGCAGCCATAGGAGCTCTAGTTGAAATATGGCACCCTTCCACTCACACCTTTCTCTTCTCAACATTTGAAGCCACCATCCTATTGGAAGAACTAGAGTTGATCTTAGGCTTGAAAAGGATGAAACAAGGAGAAGAATAAAAGATGGTCATCATGCCAAGGCCAATCTCTTCTCATGAATTGCTAACCTCATTGATATCTAGCCCAAACATAGTGAACCAAATCAAGGTCACTAAAGGAATCAACCTCTTGAAGCTCGCCTCATGGGTGTTCAAGAGAGCGGATCAGGCTAAGGAAGAGGAGGAGATAGAAAAGATAGCAAAGGCCTTCGTGGTGTGCTTAGCAGGCGCACTCTTGTTTCCATCCATGGAGCACTTTCTAGAGGAGGCCCAATTGAGCGCGGTGGTGAGCTTATGGGAAGAGGAAAGAGTTGGACCGGCTATTCTAGCCTATCTCTATAGTGGGCTTACCTCGGCGGCGATGGGAAGGCCCATCTACGGGTGCATGCTAGCACTCTCTAGTTGGGTTGATCTACACTTCAAGTTTGATCCATGTGGTGAGGCCCAACAACCCTCAAGAATCTTTTCAAAAAGCCCACTCTCTTACATGACCGGCTCGTTAGGAATAAGCAATAGAGTGATGAACCGGATTCCTCAAATCAAAAAGAGAGTGGAATGGAGAGAGCACCTCAAAGTGATGGCAAAGAACCTCTTCACTTGTGCCCCGGGTGTACTCAAGATGCAGGAACTTCGTGCAAGATTCTCCACCGGGACGAACCTTTGTCTCATCGGTGCTTCGGACTTCGTACTATACAACTCTCACAGATGCCTTCCTCAAATTGGACTTCCAAGGCAACACCTAGAAGACGTCTCTCATCTCCCTGCAATCAAATCAAGAGACTTAGGCAGCAATGAAGACGGAGAAGAGGCTATCACAATCCAAGCCCTATGGAAGATTAACAAACTCCATCAACCTGAAGAAAGCTTAGATGAAGACAAAGATTAGTGGAAAAATTATGTAACAGCTTTGAGAAAGCTAAGACCCAAGACGGCTCATCAAGCACTGTAATCTCTCTTTTCAAAGTAATAAAAATGATTGTTTCCTGATTGAGCCTTACTGCTGTGCTTCAGATCAAATCCTCAAATAAACCGTCGTTCTGTTGTGAATAACGCCTCAAGAAAGAACGCAAATTCCAAAATGGACGCCTCAGACAACGACGTTTTCAACATTCCAGTTCATACATTTGACGCCTTCACCAATAGGCGTTACTTAAATAACGACTTAGAACAGGGTGCTAATTGATTCAAATTCCCAAAATATATTCGTTGAAATTCCAAAAGTAACGCCCTTATCGAAGCCACGTTTCAATAAGGTAACGTCTCAATCATAGACGTTAATCAAAAATGGTAATAATTACTTCTCTCAAATCAATCAACGCCCATTGAATGCGTCTGATGACGGTTATCATTCCCCATGCACACGAAAGTAACGCCTTAAGAAACGTCGTCAATTATTAAGAAACGCCTTGATGGCCGTCATTGATTCCTCAATACGCGGCCTTCCTTAAGTCGTGATTTCTTTTTTGACAGTTCGACTTAACTTCCCTCCTTCCTTCTTCTTCCTCCGTCCATTTCCCCTCTTTCCTTTCTTCTGCAACCCTAACCGAGAACCCCCTCCCCAAATCTCTCTCTATCTCTCTCCCTTCTAGCCCTAGCCCTAGCCATGGGCGGCGGAGGCTTGAAGCGGCAGAGGGTAGCTGCCCCAGAGGTGGTGGACCTGGGCGAAGACGCCCACGCCGAGGAGGAACACGCCATGGAGGAAGCCCCTCCCGCGGCGGCGGAGGAAGAACAGGCCGTGGCGGCCGGCGACGATACCGGAGGACAAGGCGAGGAAGAAGGAGATGATGCTGGAGAAGAGGGAGAAAATGAGGAAGAAGGTGAAGGAAATGAAGAAGGACCAGATGAGGAAGAAGAAGAAAGAAATGAAGAAGAGCAACCGAGGGCCATCGTCCCACGCCCCGGCCAACTCCGGCGGCCACGTCAACCACGCCCCCAACCGGCAGAACCAAAGCACAAGAAGGTAGGCCCCCAAACCCAAAATCTATTTTTATTTCTTTAATTTCATTTTTACTGATTTTCCATAGCCCTCGGGGGATAAACCCTGCAACCCAGGAAGAAGGCGCCCTCACGGGCGTCACGATTTTAAAAAAACACGCCCAACCCAAGGGCGTTAATCACATTATTTTTCATGAAAAACAATTAACACCATGAGAACACGCCCTAAAGCATGTCGCCCAATTAAATTTACATATTATGCTGTTAATCATCGTATGCTGTTATTTTTATTCCATTTTCTGAAAAACCCAAAACCACGCCCCCCACCAGGGCGTCAATTCAAAACAGACGACCAAACCAGCGGTCGCCCATTCATTAATTCTTTGATTAATTAACGAACCCAACTTGAAAAACGCCCATCCCAAGGGCGTGATTTGATAAAACCTTTAGGATTTTAGAAATCAACCACAAACACACGCCCAACACAGAGGCGTTTCATAGATGAAAAACGACCTAGGGCAGGTCGTTATCTTGAAGCACAAACAGAACCATGCCCCCCTCAAGGGCGCCACTTCAACGAAAAACGGCTTGAGGAAGGTCGTTACTTTCAACAATATCAACATTTAACCTGGGGCAATCAAAAATGAAATAAGCATGAATAATCACAACAATTAAACCAAAAATTCTTATTTTATGCATGCAGGGGCTGATGAGGACGCGCATTTCATGGGTCATGGTCTGGGCAGCTTACTACGGCCTCCCCGAGTTCCAGAGAGAGAGGGTAGACGCGATGGGGTTCGGGGCCTTCCTCAGTATAGAGCCAGTTAGGCCAGACCTACCACTCATTCAGGTTCTACGGGAGAGATGGGATAGGACTAGCCGGGCGTTCCTGATGCCTTGGGGACACATGATTCCTACCCTGGAGGACGTGGCCAGGATTACAGGGTTGAGGGTAGATGGAGAGGCTGTGAGTGGGATTACCTATCCAGACTACACTGAGCATGCTCAGAGATTGCTAGGGCTGGAGATGGTTTACGAGACACCCAGCGAGTGCAGGACGATCTTCCGCATCGACCTCACTACAGTGATGGGCTTAGGGAATGCCAGACATAGGTCAGGAGAGACCCTAGAGTAGTTTTCACAGAGGTTGATAGACGGGGCTAGGGCAGTCTACTGCCAGGACCCAGCCGACAGAGAGAGAGCTGACCTAGACTTGAGGAGGTTCTTGCTACTGCTACTCGGGAGGCTATTGCTCGGGACAAAGGGCGACGTCATCAACTGCCGATTCCTGGGGATACTCGAGGACCTGGAGGCAGTTGGCAGCTATGCCTGGGGAGCGGCTCTGCTGGCGCACATGATGGCCGACCTGTCCACGGGGACAGGGCGAGAGACGACCGTCAGTGGCTTCTCACCTTTTCTTCAGGTATGCATTTTTTTTTCCTTCATTTTTTTTTCTTTTATGTATATTTTTATATGCGTATGAATGCCTAACAAATGCAATGCATGGATGCAGGTTTGGAGTCACCTCTACATGTCGATGGGGCGCGTTGACCCACGGCCTGGGAATGAGGGAGCTTTCCCTCTAGCACGGCGCTGGGTGCCGGTCGTCTTCGGCGCCCCACTCGGCTACGAGTTGTGGGTTCTACGGAGAGAGCTCCGCGACTTCCCTCCCTCTCTGGTATGTATGGAGGCTATGCATCTTTCTTTTGCTTTTTATTTTGAATTTATGATGACGATGATGAAATGATGATATGTATGTTTATGAATGCAGGTGCAGTGGAGACCCTATGAGGGGATGACAGACGAGGGCCAGCCTTGGGTCGTAGCGGGCCGACCTCGCTTTCAGCGTGAGCTTTGGGTTCACTGCTTGAGCGAGATCGAGCCGTTACGGCTTAGGTTGGTGATGAGGACGCTGGGCCTCCACCAGGAGTGGATCGAGGTAGGCGAGCCGCGGGGCATCGGGAAGAAGACTCGCGGTCGTACAAAGGCGACCGACTGGAGGGTGCAGTTCGAGGAGCAGCACGCCGACTGGCAGCGAGGCGGGACCAGAGTCACCTCCCGGGCGACTGACAGCTCCGAGTACCTCCGGCGCTACTGGGAGGTATACGCCGGCTGACCCCAGATGAGGGTCTTAGGGGTATGTACGAATGCAATTATTTCTAAATTGAATGCAAATGCTTATGTGACTATCATGCGACTAACATGTGATGGATGCAGGATGCGCGGGACATAGCGGCAATAGATGCCCAGGCCCACCTACACAGCCTGGAGGACCAGCTAGCCGCCACACGGGCAGACCTAGAGACCCTGGTGAGTGTTTAAATTATTTCTATATGCAAATGTATATATTTTTGTTGAATTATTGATGATTAGCCACTGACGATCTCAATGAATGCAGCGTGGCCAGCAGGGAGCAGTGAGGAGAGACCCAGGGGAGGCTTCCAGCTCGAGAGGACCCAGTGCAGAGGTGACTGCACTGGCAGAGCAGTTAGCGGGAGCAGTGGCACGAGCCGAGGCAGCGGAGCGTGACCTCGCCTCACGGGTAAATTCCAAAATACCAATCCATTCAAATATTGATTATACAATTGTACACTGATAAAAATTCATTTTTATAGACTGAGGAGCTTAGAGCCGCTCTTACCTGCGTAGATGAGGGCTTCCGCACGACGAGCACACAGGTGAGTAGTTCAATCACGTATTGCTTGAATTGAATCATTGCATTAATTGTGGAATTGATGATTTGTTTACCTGCTTGTAGACGACTCAGCTTCAGGCGGTACGTACCGAGCTGGCGATCCATGATCAACGGATCTCAGAGCTTGAGAGGTTCCTGAGGCGACGGGAGGAGCTTCCCCAGGATGTGGCCGAGCTGCGTGTAGCCCTTGAGCTGGAGCGACGGGAGCCTGCCCGGGAGCGCGAGGAGCGGGCTCGTGAGCGGGAGGAGTACCAGGCGGAGCGTGCCCGGTACCAGGAGCAGGTAGCAGCACGCGAGCGAGAGCTGGCGGATTCGAGGACCCAGTTGATCCTCTTCCAGGAGCGGCTACGAGTGTCCGAGGAGCGTCTCCAGCGAGGACGCGAGCGAGCGCGGGCTGCGGGGTACTCCTTCACCAGTTCTACCTTCGTGGCGGGCTCTTCCCTCCGAGAGAGGAGCGAGGCAGGGGGACACGCTCGGGTTCCTGCTTCTTCACGGGAGCCCATGCCTCCTCCACCAGCGCTAGCTCGGGACGGCGAGGAGGAGGTTGAGAGTAGGAGAGAGGAGGGTGGAGGCGAGAGCTGAGAGACTTACTTGTACTCCTCCACTCTCACACCTGTACTTAGACATTCATGATGTATATATATATGATATTGAGATTCCTTTGTTACCTGAGCACTTTGTGTGGTTGTGGCCTTGTGTTTGTGTACTTTCCTCTTTCCACGTTCTTTGTGTTCGTTTTACTGTGCCCTGTTTCTGTAGCAGCTGTTCACACTTGAATAAATAGGTTAATTCATCTGTTCGACTTGGCCCCTTGCCCAATAAGCAAGGGGTAGCAATATTTTGACCTTAATGAGGGGTCAAGGGGCCAAGCCTTTAATTAAATAAGGTAAATAAAATGACTGATAGGGGGGAGATGCATCATGCAAAGCACACATATGCAAACCATAAATAAAAGATGCCCATGCAAAAGAATGCAAGCATACATCGTGAAGAAATGCATTTTTTTTAATTTTTTTTGAAAAACGCGCCTTAGACTGGGTCGTGATTCTTATAAAGACGCCCTAAAGGATGGCGTAAATTCGAAAAATAATTTGATTTTTTTTTGAAAAAGAAACAACCTGCTCAAAGACGTTATTCTGAAGAAGACGACCTAATCTAGGACGTTAATTCCATAAAAAGCGCCTTTGCCGAAGGCGTTAATTGAATTATTCTGCGAAAAGGGCTTCAAGGCTATCAAGACCATGAGTCTTACCTAGTCACCATCTAAAATTCATTAACCTTTCTTGAGTAATTAAAAGGGGGTTGACGTGCTCATAGTTGACTTGTATTCGAGATTTCGCACAATGCAATTTCTTAAGTCCGTCTTGACCATCCTGCCAGTTCGTGACTTTTACCACATAGAAAGGATGGAAGAAAATATAAGGGAAGCCCATAAGGGATTCTGGAATGCTCAAGGCAAAGTTACCTCCCCTACCCTATGCCTGTTGGGGTTCGGTCTTTGGCATAGGGAAATTTATTGCCTTTTTGCCCATTTATATTGCACGCATACGCCCAAGGTTTTCCATGCGGGGACTTTGCCCTCTTGACATGCTTTTCTTTTCATAACTTGACTTTCACTTTGGAATTGATTGCATTGATGAAAATGAACCTAATTATACTTGGGCTTTTGTGGCATTTGCTCCCTTTTTGGGCCCTGACTTCCACCTACTAGGGCGGCGGATAGGCTTGGCGTATCTATCTCGAGGTCTCCCTTCCTCCCTTATGGGCCGAAGAAGAAAAGAACGGGTATTGTCTTTCACTTTTAGTCAGGTTTTTAACTTTCCATCGGATTTTGCACTGCTTGAGCTCAAGAATAAAGCGTGTAGTGTGTGCGGGAATCAACCCCCTTTTAAGCTAGCAAGACTGATGAATGAATTCTGAATTTTGACCTTTAAGACATTGATCCTTCGTGTGCCATGGCACCAATTTTGATCACTTCCTTTTTTTTGATTTTGAAGAATTTCCATTTTTGGAGGTTTTGAATCAATTTTTTTTGAATTTTGAAGATATACATATTTTTTGGATTTTTTTGTTGAATCAAGGGTAGTATTTCTTAAGATATAAACCATTCCAAGGGTGAGTTAACTCTTCCCCTTCAGCATTACTCAGTTTATAAGTATTACCAGGATAAACTTCTTTTATGATAAATGGTCCTTCCCAATTGGGTTGGAGTTTTGAGCGGGGGCCACCAGGCTTTACAAAAATTCTTTTGATTACTATCTCACCGATCTTAAATTTTCTCTCAATTACTTTCTTTTGATAAAAACGTGAGAGCCTGTTTTGATAAACGCGCGCATGCTCAGCGGCGACCAGACGCTTCTCATCTAAGAGTTCCAATTGGGCCAGGAGTGAAACACGACGTTCATCAATAGAAAATTCCTTATCCAATTGTACTCGCAGAGAGGGAATGAGAATCTCATAAGGGACTACCGCCTCCATTCCATAAGTGAGGGCAAAAGGAGTTTGCCCAGTGGGGGTGTGAATGGAAGTGCGATAGGCCCAGAGAGCTTCAACTAGCTTATCTGGCCAATCCAAAAATTTATTATTCTCACACGTTTTCTTAACAATTTTTATCAAAGTTTTATTAGTTGCCTCTGCTTGGCCATTGCCCTGCGGATAATAGGGAGAAGAATGATGCAACGCAATGTTATACCTGTTGCAGAGATCCTTGATTTCCTGAGAGATAAATTGAGGTCCATTGTCAGTGACGATGGTGCTCGGGATGCCGAACCTCGTGATGATGTTCTTCATTATGAATTTACAGACTATTGATGCTTTGATCTCCACGTAAGCTTCTGCTTCCGCCCACTTGGTGAAGTACTCCGTTGCCGTGAGGATGAATGATTTTTGTTTGGTCAGGAGGTTCGAATCACCAAGAGGTCCAATGATATCAAAAGCCCACATGGAAAAAGGCCATGGGGAGGACGTAGGATGAAGTGAAGAAGCAGGAGAATGAATCTTGTCGGCGTGCAGTTGGCACTTAACACACCTTCGAACATAGATGGAACAATCCTCTTCTAGAGTTGGCCAATAGAAACCTAGCCTAAGAATCTTTTTAGCTAGCATCTGGCTATTCACATGACCACCACACACTCCAGAATGCACCTCTTCCAGAACTTTCCATGATTCATCATCATCGAAGCATCTTAATAAAACACCGGTGAGCCCTCTTCTGTAGAGCACACCTCCAACCAAAACATAACGTTGAGCCACTCTTCTAATTGCTTTCTTTTCTTCAGCAGTGGCTTCCTCGGGATAGGACTGATCATTACAATATCTGGCAATCTCATAATACCAAGGCTTCTCTTCGTCAGCCAATTCTTCTTCCCAGTTTAAAAGCATGACCTCCTTTCCTTTAAGAGCTTCTTTCTGCTTAACCTTCTCAAGCACTTGATCCCTAATATCAAGGAATGCGCGATCCTTGATAGCTGGCGTGTCGCGCTGATGAATCAGGGGAACATGAAAATCACGCTCAGGAGGGAAGACTAAAGCAGAGGCCAAAGAGGCAAGGGCGTCGGCCAAGATGTTCTGGCTACGAGGAACATGGACGAAAATCAACTTGTTGAAGAGCTTGGCATAAGCTGAAGCAAGTTCCTGGTAGGGTTTGAGCTTAGGATTGATAGTGCGGCACTTGACAAGCACCTGGCGCAGAATGAGCTGACTGTCACCGACAATTCTTAAATGAGTGACACCATATCGATGAGCGATTTGAAGACCGGCCAAAAGAGCTTCATACTCAGCTATATTGTTGGTGACGGGGAAAGTGAGCCGAGCAGCAAATGGAATGGTGACCCCTTCTAGTGTTAAAAGAACCATGCCGATCCCTCTTCCTTGAGAATTTAGAGCTCCATCAAAATGTAATGTCCACATAGGATCATGGGGTTGATTGATGGACATTAGTTCTTCATCTGGAAACTCCGAATTGACAGGATCAAATCGGGGAAGAGGGTGGTGAGCAAGATGCTCGGCAATAGCATAACCTTTGATAGCTTTTTGCTGAATGTAAGTGATGTCAAATTGAGAAAGGAAGCTTTGCCAGCGTGCTAATCGATCAGTGAGGACAGATTTTTCAAGGAGGAATTTAATTGGATTCATGCGAGCAATGAGGTGAACCTCATGAGCTAGAAAATAATGTTTTAACTTCTGAACTACCCAAACCAAAGCCGCACAAGTCTTCTCCATGGCTGAGTACCTCTGCTCACAGGGGTTAAGAAGCTTGGACAAATAGTATGCTGCCCTCTCCTTACCTTCTTCATCCACTTGAGCCAAGACAGCACCTACGGAGTCATCTAGGACCGAAACGTAAAGAATAAGTGGCTTGCCTAGAATTGGCGGCCTCAGGACAGGAGGATTGGCCAAATAATCCTTCAACCCGTCAAAGGCTGCCTGACACTTGTCATCCCAATTAAACTTGACTCCCGATTTAGTAAGCTCGTAGAATGGCCTACATCTTTGTGAATGCTGGGAGACGAAGCAGCGAATGAATTGCAACCTCCCGATTAATCCTCGAACTTCCTTTAAATTCTTGGGAGGAGGCATATCTCTGATGGCCTTTGCCTTGTTGGGATCAACTTCAATTCCCCTCTTGCTGACAATAAATCCAAGCAACTTCCCTGAAGAAACACCAAATACGCACTTTTTGGGGTTCATTTTCAGTTGATATTCTCGTGATCTCTGTAAAACCTTAGCCAGAACCCCAGGATGCTCAATCCTTGTCCTTGATTTTACAACCAGATCATCCACATACACCTCAATATAAATATGAATCATGTCATGAAAAATTGCCATCATAGCCCTCTGGTAGGTGGCTCCAGCATTCTTAAGTCCAAAAGGCATGACCACATAGCAATAAGTACCCCATGGTGTAGTGAATGATGTTTTCTCTTGATCCTCTTCAGACAGACGAATTTGATTATAACCTGAAAAGCCATCCATAAATGAAAGAGTCTCAAAACCTGCCGTGTTATCAATCAGAACATCAATATGAGGGAGAGGGAAGTCATCTTTAGGACACGCCCGGTTGAGGTCCCGGAAGTCTATGCAAATCTAAACTTTCCCATCTTTCTTCATAACCGGGACAATGTTAGCCACCCAATTGGGGTAGAGGACAACTCTAACAAATCTAGCCTTATGGAGCTTGTCGACCTCTTCTTTCATATTTAAAGCCATATTAGGGTGGAAACGCCTCAACTGTTGCTTGACCGGCACAGACCCTGGCTTAAGTGTAAGACGATGTTCAACGAGCGCAGGGTCTAATCCCGGCATATCCTCATAACTCCAAGCAAACGTGTCCTTGTATTCTTGAAGAACTAAAATGAGCGCCTCCTCTTTGGAGGGCGGCAAATTCTTACTAATGAGGACAATCCTAGGGTCTTCCTCGGTACCCAGATTAATTTCTTTGGTAGGTTCTTCTACTGAGGCTGATGGTTCGTCAAATTTTCTTAAGCCACTAGCAAAGGCATCAGCCTCGTCCTCATATTCTTCATAACTTTCATCCCCCTCTTCAATAGGGTCTTCATCATTCATAATTTCATAAACGCCCAAACCCTCATAAGAAGCAACAGCATCTTTGAATTCTAACTCTGGCAGGATAATTGGATTTTCCAAAAACTCAGGGATTGCTAAACAAGCTTGGCATCTGATAGCCAACTCCAACAAAAATCTATGAGGAATCTCCTTACCCTTGGATTTCTTATGCGAATCTACCCCATGAATTTTATTAGAAGAAGAGGAGGAGCAACTAGCCTGATCAGAAAGAAAAGAAGGGGGTGAAAAAGTGGATACAAAAGGTGATACAGAAGAAGACCCCTCGCCGGAGGGGGAAAATAGATCTATCAAGGAATCTTGAAAGAGCGGCCCCTGGGTCGGGACGCACTCGGGAAAGAGATAAGAGGTCTCCTCAACGGAGATGGAGGATTGGAAAGTTGAAAAATCAGCGTTTTTTTTTCATTTTTATCTATTTCTTCATTTTTATTTTCTTTTTCAAGGAGAAAGCAGTGTGATGGGAGAATAGCAGGAGGAGTGGAAATTGCAAGATTAGAGAAAGATTTAATCAATGATGGCCCATGGGGGGGCGAGATGGAGAGTTCAGAAAATCGCTCGAGGAGCGAGGGAGGAATTGTGAGAGCAACTTGGAGTGAATCTGGGGACAAGTTGATTATAATCGGAGGCGGTCTTGGGACATGACCAAACCAATGGGAATATAGAGAAGTAAGCACAGATGGATGCATGGAAGTGAGAGACAAGAGGCCAGCCCACAGCCTATCCACAGTGAAACCTTCTTCAAAGGGGACATCTGACTCCCCAGTATCCGTATAGTCACTCAGCAGCTGCCTCTTGTCTGTGATCACTGCTGGCATTTCAATCAATTCCTGTATGAGCGACGGCCATTCCGGATCTGTCGGCATGAAGAGGCGACTCAAGGAAATAGTAATGTCATTCATGTCGAACCACCTGTACCAGTCACATTCTGGATCACCCATTTTCCTTCTTTTGTCCGGCCTTAAAGACTCCAGGGCTTTGTAGGTAACCAGTGGGGCAATGTGATGAGCAAACTGTCTGGCGTGAACATCTTGATAGTCAAGCAATGAAGTAATTATGGTAGTCTGCTCATTATTCTGAATGCCACCAGTAACAAAATGTGTCTTCAGTGTCCAGGAGAGTGGCTGGCGATCAGTCTTCAAAGTAGAAGTCATAAATGCCCATGGCTCTTCTTCATTTTTGCTCGGCCTTTTATAGCCTAAACCGCCTCGTACAAGCAATTTTTGTGGCTTAATGGGCCTAATTCTGCCCTGACAGTTGGCACCCAGGCCTTTGCCATCTTGATACCCCATTTTTAACAGAATGTTCCAGCCAGGGGTATTAATCATGTTCTTTTTCTTCTTCCCCTTAGAAGGCAGGGGTGTCATAGCAACTGTGGTAACAGTTTCAGATGGCATTGGCCATGGACGAGGGACGTCCAGCACAGATAACAGTGGCTTATTGGCAGGCCAAATAGAAGGGACTGATGAAGCCACATGAATATCTTCCTCGGGCAGAATCGGTATGCTGGTCACCTTGATAATACGACCCTTGTGTGGGAATTTGAGACACTGGTGATTTGTAGAGGGCACCGCATCAAGTTGCTGGATATACGGGCGGCCAAGAATGCCATTAAATGTTGGATCCATGTCCAAGATGTGAAAATCCGCTGTGATGGTGGCAGGACCCAAGCTAACTTTCAATGTCATCATGCCTAGAGGAGGCTTCTTTGTGTTGTCATATGCAGTGACCGTTATGGTGGACGGCCGAATCTGGCTTTCTGGTATGCCACATAACTTCAAGGTGCTCGGTGGTAAAACATTGATGGATGCCCCAGTGTCCACCAGAGATTGCTTAACAGCCACCTTATTGATGTCGACTGTGATGCATAAGGCATACTTCCTTACTGAGATTGGTGCCAGTTCGTGCTCATGAAAAGTAATTACCGGCTGACTGCTAGCAGATGTTAACACCGTGACTATCTGCTCAACTGGAATGTCTTCATTAACCATTACCTTCTGCAGATATTCCTTTAGAGCCAGCTGATGAGTGGTGGACCGTTTGATCAATTCCAGGATCAAAATTCTTGCCGGAGTCTGGTCCAAATGTTTTAACAAATCATATTCAGTGCCCGGTACAGACTCTTGTTCTTGTTCTTGCTCTTGCGGCCCCTACATGGGCTCTAGCTCTCTTTGTGGAAAAATACGGTGGAAAATCCGTCCGCTGCGGAGCGGCGCCACGCCTTGTAGAGCCTCTGTCGGGGCAAGTGTGGGAGGAGAATTAGAAGAAGAAGAAGAGGAAATGTCGGTGGCAGTGTTCCACAACAGGGGTGCCCCCGTAGGAGGCGTGGGAGTAATGTTTAGCAAAGATGCCCCCATGGGAGGCGCAGGAGAGTGATTTGACGAAGATGCCCCCTCAGGGGGTGTGGAAGTAGAAAGGAATACCCGAATGCGAGGAGCATTGGCGGGTGGTCTAACAAGAAGAGATCTGGGTATGAGAGGTGGGGGAACTGATGGCGGAGGAACCCTTACTGGTGTAGGAGTGGTAGAGGGTGTAGCGGGTGCTGGCGGTGAGCGAAGCAGGAGTGGCCTGGACGGCGGAGGTATAGAGTTGGTGGTGGAAGGTGGGGTTCGTCGTGCGGTAGGTTGTGGAGGTGGCAAATGGGTAAGAAGAGAGCGGGCCGGCAAGGCCGTAGAACTGGTGGAGGTAGATGGGTTGACGGGGCGTAAAAGAGGATGTCCCGCTAGGAGAGTAGAAGAAGAAGGAAGGGTGCGCAAAAGGCGCGGAGGTTGATTTTGATTCGGATCATGATGAAATGCCTCGACAGAGGCGTTTTCTTCGTGCCATCCCTGTCCTCTCTGCACTTCGTAGAGGGATGTGACAGGGTTCACATGCTGATTAGGGGCGTGCTCTGGCAATGGATTACGGACAATCCCCATATCCTGCTGGGGTGCTGGAGCTTGCTGTGGTTGAACTTGTTGTGGAGCGGGTTGCTGAAGTTGTTGATTTTGCTGTTGCCGAGAAGCCCTTCTTTCTTTCATAGCGGCTATGAATTGTCTCATCTCATCCCAATTGATGTCACCCTGGTCATTTAGATCGTAGATGTAATCTCTGAAGTGGAAGCAACGATCAAGGTTGTGACCAGGGCCGCGATGAAAAGCACAATAACGGGATGTGTCAACATTAGCGGGCCACACGGTTCTTTCCCTTGGCAAGGCGAGCAAGTTGGCGGCCATCAGAGCATTAAAAATATCGGGGAGACTTTCGGGAAGTGGAGGATAGTGGTCCCTTTTGGGGCCAAGTGGTGGTCTCCGTTGTTGTTGTTGGCCGTAGTTGGCTGGTGGGGGCATTTGATGGTATTGTGGTAGAGCTGGAGGGTCTACGCGGGGGGCTTGGTTTTGCGGTGGAGCGAAGGAGTGTTGAGGTGCGAATTGGGGTTGTGGAGTAGGGTTAAAATGAGAGTTCTGTCGTAGGGGCGGTGGTGGACGTGGGTTAGCTTGATGGTGGGGGTTGCCAACTGCGCCGACTTGCTCATTGGTGACGGTGCCCTCAGTTGTGGGCCCGCTGTTAACATTGATGGTTTTCTTAAACAGTCGAGGCTTCGGCTCAAACATACCCATAATGGGCGAATCCTTCATCTGTGTCTGGATGTAACGAGCCCTCTCATAGAGCTATTCTATAGTGGTCAGCCGGTTCATGGCCAAAATATGGCGGAATTGAGGAGTTGCATTAGAAATAATCATCTTTTACTTGCTCCTGTTCCGACAATGTATCTTTCAGCTTCTCGGCCATCGACCGCCATCTGTCAGCAAATATGATGAAGTCCTCCTCAGACTTCATTTTCTCTGCAACTAAATCTGTAACGGATAGAGAGGGTCCAACACGGTCTCTATACTTTTGCAAGAATTTCCTTTGGACAACATCGAAGTCACTGGCATCAGCTGGCTCCAAGGAATAAAACCATTCGAGGGCTGGCCCCTCCCAGAGATCTTCTGAATAAATAGGCCAGAGAAGCCTTGTTGCCTTGCCAGAAGGAGGTCTCGTACATAAAATCCTTCAAATGAATGACCGGATTGCCAGTTCCATTGTACCGCCGAAAGTTCGGCATCTCAGACGGAGGAAGATGGAAAATTGGCAGAGTGGGGAGTGAGATTTCTGGTGCATTCTTGGCCGCAGTGACTTTCTTAAGCTGTTCTTCCATGTGGGCCATCTTCTGAAGTAGCAAAGCATTAGAGTCGGACTCAACTGGGGCCTGAACAAAAGAGTGTGGTATAGGCGACCGTAGAATCTGAGGAGGTTGGGGAATTGGTGCCTAACTGCAGAATAACTCGCCTGCTGGGCCGGTATGGCCGTGACAGGCATTGGTGGACGAGAGAGGGGTTTATGCAAGACCGCCTGGTCGTTAACGGGGTGATGGCCACTCTCGGCCGGAGGGGGGTTGGAAGACGAAGAGGGAACATACTTCCCTTTCAAGGCGGCCTAGACAGCCTGCCGCTGGGAATCATCCAACTGAGATAGTGCATTAATTAAGTCCGTGACATTGAAGGATGGGGAAGGGTTCCCCGAAGTGTTGGAGGGCAAAGTCTGAGAAGAGGGCACAACCTCTTGAGGAGTGATATCAACCACATGGATTTGAGGATGATGAGACTGAGGGTGAGGGTAATTTCCCTCATAATAGATGGAATCCTGGAGAGGGGTCTCATATTGACCAAAGACATTTTCATCCTCATCATCATAAGAATACCCATAGCCTGCCATGTTGATGATCTTACCTGAACAGAGTTTCATGTTTTTAAGAGGAGAGACAATTTTATAAAGGCACTATCAAACAAACAACCACTCAATCCAAACAAGTCAAATCACCCAAGCAAGTGTATGCAACCAAGTTGAGATGAACGCAAGGTTTTAGTGTTCCGCTTGAGATTAGAGTAGGTTGAATTGTTGAATAGTTCACTTATGTTTGCAATGTGAAACCTAGTTGATCCAAGTGTAACCTCCGGGTCAACTAGATTCTTTCTCTCTCCTCACCAACGATAGGTTCTCTAAACTCCGGGTACTTCGAGGGTACAACCAGCCCGACGTCCGTGAGGGAATCTACGGGTGCGGGGACTTATGGAGGTCTTGGAAAAGGGATTTCCAGTCCAAAGAGACAGAATGCTCAATGGAGGGTCGTCCCGATTCCAAGAGAGGTGTGTGGAATCCTAGTGTAGAGAGAGAAGGTATCTCAACCAAATGCCACAATATGCAAAGTAATATGATCAAATCAAAGCAATATAGGCAAGCAATATGACAACCAAACAAACTATCACAGACAGCAGCAGGAAGCAAGGTTCTGTAAAACGCAGGAAAGAGACGACCTGGGGCAGGTCGCTATCAACCAAAGCAAGGACAGGGTCACTGTCGTGAATCACTGCAAGAGGCTATGAGCCAGCAGCGAGAAACAGAAACACGCCTCTGGTAGAGGCGCGAAATCTTAAAGGGACGACTCTGCGTGCGGGCGTCAAATCTGAGGAAGCGCCTGTGTAGTGAGGCGCTATGTAATAAAAGAACGCCCTGGGGCAGGGCGTGAATTCACAGGCAGCGTGATTAAAGCAGTAAGATGATGTAAAGACGTCTTGACGGTAGACGTAACATAAAAATAGGACGCCCTAGATGAAGGCGTTAGTAAAATAAACACGCCCCTGTAAAGGGCGTTAAAACAAAAAGCGCCCTCGTGGAAGGCGTCAATTCAGAGAAATATGCAAACGCAAGCTGGCTGATCCCGGAGTGTGCAGTGTGCACAGTGGAGGGTGCCCGAGGGACACAAAGGAAAGGGGCAGACGAGGGTGCCAAGGGGAAAGGGCACACGAGGGTGCCAAGGGGAAAGGGCACGCGAGGGTGCCAATGGAGATGGTAATCAAAAAGAAAACAGTGGAAGTCCCACCGTGATCGCCAATTTATGGATGGGCATAAATCCCACACAATCACAAGACAATAATGATGTGAAAATAGGGAGAATAATGATGATTAATGCATAAATAAGGGGAAGAAAAGCTTGCACGTGGTGCAAATATGGAGATGTGATCGCCAGAGGGGTTACCTCAATAATAGTAAAAAGAGATCGCGAATACCTGGTGAAGATTGGAACGCGGGATGATGTGAAGTTCCTTCCTCCTTCTTCAATCGGCCGGCCGATGAGAAGGGTTCTCCTTTTGATTACCTTGCAAAAAAAGACAATGAAACAACAAAGCAAAAGAGGGATTCAGCCAACGTGCAGTAGTATCAATCCAAATAAAACATGTGATGATGAAAAGAAATCAACATGCGCACCTTATTGTTTTGGTTTTAAAACCCCTAAAGAGGAATTAGGGAGAGAGGAGATATGTGATAAATCTAATGCAAAGTGAAAAGGAAAAATACTGACGATGGAATTGATGCAGACGCAGAAGAAGAAAATAGTGGATGAAGATAAATCAACACAAACAAAAGAAAGCCCTGCTGTCCCTGTCGACAGTAAAGGGAACCAAGAAGACGCGGTTGACCGGATGAAGAAGGAGCAGAGGAAGCCGAAGTCCTTCAATCGAGCATACAACAGAAAGGAAGCAGAGGAAGCCGTCAATCCTCTCAACCTCTTGAACGTTCTAATCTCTTCAACCTCTGAAAACGTCAACCTCTGCCTCGATCGACCAGATCATGGTTTTATAGGATTTTAGTGGGAGATAAGCTCGGGTTTGGTAAGATAAGGATAGGCAATGTTCAAAGAAGGCAGGACTCTACCTCCAATTCGAGCAAGGAGACTATTGAAGGTAGGACTCTATACAGGAAAGAGGAGTTAAAGCAGGACACGAAAGGTGAAACACGACCTTGCGAAGGGCGTCAAATCACGAATTGACGACCTACATCAAGACGTTACTCAAAACACGACCTCTACCAAGGGCGTCACTTCTTGGATTAATTTTGGCAATAAAACTTACTTTATTTGAAAATTATGAGAACACGCCTACGATTGAGGCGTTAATTTAAAACACGCCCTGAGGAAGGACGTTAACCAATAATTAAATTGATTTTGAATTTACTTTAAAACCGGATAATACCAGGAATTGACGCCCTGACATTTAGTCGTCCTTTCTTGAGAAAACGCCCTAGATAAGGTCGCCATTTAAATAATGCCCCTCTTCAGGTCGCGAATCATAAAAATGCAAAAATAAATCAAAACCACACACAAGACAAAAGAAAAACTTCATATTATGAATATATTGAAGTTCACTTGGGGCGTCATCATAGTGACATGAGATTTGATTAACATAGCGTCATTTTTGGCGTGTCTACAGTTACCACCGCGTTGTGCATTTTTCAAGGATCGTGGGGAGTATTTTTCCCTATTTTGGTGTTTTACAGAAATTTAGGATTTTCTATATATATATAAACCTCCTTTTTCTCTCTCCCCATCTCTCATTTCTCACCCTCTCCCTCTCTCTTCACTCACGCTCTCTCTTCTCTCCCTCTCTTCTCCGGCGGCCGACGAAGGTGGTCAGGGGTGAGGTGGAGGCGACGCGGGCGAGGTGGGGGTGACGTGGGTGAGGAGCAGCCGCAGGCGGGATGAGGATCGAGGCGGTGGAGGTGCGACGAAGCTCGACCGCGAGTTCAGGGCACCACGGCGGTTCGTGCGGTGTTTTCTTCATGGATCGGCATCCACAAGGCGCGTGAAATCTTTGGTGGAGGTAGGGGGACGGATCCTTAACCCTTGTACTTCCATTCCTGTGAGTTTGGTAGGCCATGGTGAGCCGAGCGGGCTTATTTGAGCGTTTTGGGGAGAATGCATGATTTTGGGGTGTGAGCCCGAGCTAGTGTTTTCATCATATTTTTAGGGTTTAAATGGGTCCTCTCGGTGCTAGAGAGGGTGGGGAATGATTTCCCCTTGTTTTACCCTTCACACGGATGTGAACGGGGCGTGGAATGGAGTTTTCCATTGAACTTGCCATTTTCGGGTTACGGACGGGTAGCGGTCGCACCAGGGACCGCCACTAGCCCTGGCGGTCCTCTAGGGGCCGCCACTTGCCCCCTTATGTCGATTATAGGTAGCGGCCACGCGATAGACCACCACCTGGGGTAGGCGGTCGGGGCATGACCCTTTTTAGGCATTAGCGGCCAGAGGCTGGCCGCTATTTTCGTGTCTGAGTCCAGGGTAGTAGCGGCCTTGTGACTAACCGCTAAGCGATGTTAGCGGTCAGGCCAGGACCGCCACTAGGGGCTACGGTCTTGGGAGGACCATTTCTATTCCTGGTGTCCCTCGCGGGTAGCGGTCCAGAGTGGGCCGCTACTTGGTGGCTTGCGGTCCAGATTGGACCACCTTGTAGGGTTGTGGTCTTAGGGGCAACCGTCCCTTTAATCGAGTGTTTCTGGCGGGTAGCGGCCCCAGTGAGACCGCTATATGTTTCTGGCTGTCCAGAGTGGACTGCTATTGCTTGTGGTCCAGAGTGGACCGCTATTGGGTGGCTTGCGGTCCAGGGTGGACCGCCAAGCAGTGTGACGGTCCAGGGAGGACCGCCACTTGGTTTTCCGTGTTGGTGTGTTCCGGTCGCATTGTGTTGACCCCCGGTCGACCCGACTGTGACCCAGTGATCGACCTTCGGTCTCGTGGATGTCCCAGACACCACGTGGGTTCCGTGACCGAGTTTTGGGTGTTCGAAGGTACCGTATTACCTCGATTAACGTGCCCATGGGTTTGGAGGGTCTAGGTGACCCTTTGTGTTCCGGGCTTTCGTGTTCTCGCTAGATCAAGTCACTGTGTGTCGGTATGAGTGCGGTGGGGTTTCCCCGCACGTCGTGGGTTTCTCCGGAAGGTGGTTTCCTAGTGGGCCATGTGTGTTGCCTTGGACTGTGAGTGTAGTCAACCAGCCTGGGGCTGGAGGGTTTTCTCCATTCCCTTTGGAAGGGATTGAGCTCGGTGGTCACAAGCCACCTTGAGCGTTATATTACCGTGGTTTCTGACCTAGGGATAGACCAGATTGACGGCCTGGAGCTATCCTGTACGACGGTCTTGACCCTGAGTCTTGCGACTCAAGGACCGTTGGTTTAATAGGTTTTAATGGACTGCCTACAGTCCGGTGGCACTGTGCCACCTAGTTCCCGAGCTAGACGTGACAGGGCTTGTGAGTAGCATGTCCGTGTTCCAGTGGTTTCTACCAAGAGTCGTTTCTGTGGTGACCCCCGTTAGTCGTAGCTTCCTGGGCACGCTTGTGCCGACCCACCTCGAGTTAGGTGGAGAGCTACAGTAGCTTGCATGGGCACGCGTGTGCTGATTGAGAAGTGTCCATTTTCTATGGTAATTCATCGCATGTACACCATTTTACGTGCATATAATTAGACAATTATGCATATTTCATGATTAACCTCAACTCCACGTTTAAATTAGAGCTTTCACGCAAATTGATTAATTTGGTGATATTATTTAATAAATTTAAGGTGAGGGCCATGAGCATTAATTCTCCATTGCATAATCGTGAGCATGTGAGATTTATGTGCACATTATGATAATTTTTATGGACTAAATTACAATTATGTGTGTGCAGGATACTAAAGGTAATTGCAAGAAACTCCGAGGGCAAAACTGTCATCACCACTTTGACCAAGTCAAACACAGAAGCACATATTTTGGTTGGAGATAAATTAAAATTCAAAGATTATATTTTGGTTGGAGGGAAAAGAAATTTTAAAAGTTTGAAATTGAGGAAAAGAAGCACATATTTTGGTTGGAGGGAAAAAAAATTCAAAGTTTAAAATAAAGGGGAGAAATGATGAGTCTTGGGAAAGGGGTGCCCAAAGTCCAAGTGGGGGGTGCCCACCTCCTTTTCCTTTCCCTCATACATCATCTTCTACTTAAATCTCAACTATCCATCTCCTTTTGATACAATCTTTACCCTCCATTGACCCAACTTTCCCTATAAATAGCCTATGACAAGGATGAGAAAGGGTGATTCTTTTGGCATTTCTCTCTCTCCCTCTCACATCTTCATCTTAGGTCACCAATTTCTCCCCCTTCTATTCATTTTCTCCTCTTTCTTTCTTCACGAAAGTTCTTTGTTTTTAAACGATCTTCAACTTCTTCTTCTGCATCATCTTATAACTCCTTCTGGTTTTCAAGTTATTTTGTGTTTTTAACTGTTCTATCCTGTGCAATCATGGACAACATTCTTCTCTGTTCTTTCCTATTTTGCTCCTTCCTCCATCCCTCTTATCATCTTACTTTCTTCATGAAAGTTCTTGTTTTTTAAATGCTCTTCAACGTCTTCTTCTGCATCATCTTCTAATTCCTTCTGATTTTTAAGTTATTTTATGTTTTTCACTATTCTATCATGTGCAATCGTGGACAACATTCTTCTCTGTTCGTTCTTATTTTGCTCCTTCCTCCTTCCCTCTTCTAATCTTACTTTCTTCATGAAAGTTCTTAGTTTTTAAATTCGCTTCAACTTCTTCTTCTGCACCATCTTCTAATTCCTTCTGGTTTTCAAGTTATGTTTTACTTTTCAATACTCTATCTCTGATTTTTACTATTCACATTTTAAAACATTCTTCTTCTTCTTCCATCTCACCTAGGTAGCCTTAGTTACTCTCTCCTTCATCACCATCCCCTTCTCTTCTAAACCATTGCCATCTCCCTTAAGTTCACATTGACCTCTCCCTTCCTCTCCTTAGATCTCTCTCCTCACTCCATACATTATCCTCCAAGAGCGGCTTCAACGACGAAGGTGACTTCCTCCCGGCGTAGACGACATCTTCCGCAAGGTGGTTCGTGATCCAAGGTCAAGAGAAAATGGCGCCGTCATCACCATTGCTGCTACCTTCTCCAAACTTCAAACTCCGGGCTTTTCTTATTTTTATTGCTTTTGTGTCATTTCACTTCATTGTAATCTCATTGCGTTATTAGTGTAATTTTATTTTTCATTTTATGTACTCTTTCTTTTAAGTTAATGAAAGGAATTATTCTTTTGATCTAGTTCTTGCTCTTCTTCTCTCTCTACCTCCTTCTTCTATCTCTTCTTTCCACTTCATGCAATTATTTTCTATAGCATAGGCGCATAGTCATTGACATTTTTAATTAATTGTTAGAATCGTTCTTTGTTTCATCACTTTTCTTCAAGCAATCAAATCACAAATATTTTCCAAAGGAGTCCAAGGTTTTTAACTTTAAAAATCTCTTCTTCTCTGTGGATTCGACCCGTGCTTGCCATAGTACTACGTTCTCTTTTGATCATTTTGTGCGAGTTCAGTTTTAAGATTGTTAACGCGCGTATAGTAACGACATATACTTCTGCGTTATCACTGACCCACCTAGGGGGTAGGTGGAGAGCTACACCCGAGAGAGATGATTTTTAGACTGGTTACTGTAGGGCCCCTCGTCTTTGTAGCCTGCGTCCGGGCTAGGGGGAAGAACCAGCTAGAGGGTCAGACCTAGAGCACATGGTCTGTGTGTGCACACGTGGTTGGGGGCTGTCGGACCCGCGCTAACGAGCGTGACCCCAGCTAGTCCTTGTTCGTGGTACTAATTATTGCTGAGTCTCTGTCGCCGCCTGGGGCGCCATAGAGAGACACCTGAGGTGCGGTGTAAGACATCAGTGGATGCATCCGGCCTTACTTCTTGTCGGCAGGTGCCCTGTCACGGGACGTGAGTTTTCGTGACCCAAGAGTCTGTTTTCTGACTATAAGGCATGGTATCCCGGACGGTTTCTATGCGCTTTCCGAGGTTGACGCCAGGGACGCTCGGTTGGATTACCAAGGCTTCACCCCCTTGGCTGGGTCGGGTTCACGACAACAAGGTCGTGATGGCACCCGTGGACCAGGTGGCCCAGGTCCGGCCATGTCTTTGTGACAGGCCTTTACGGCAAAGTTGTCGTGTGCTTTTCCTCGGTAGCCGTGGTGTTAGGTAGTTCGGTGCTCCCTCGACTGTGAGATCGGGGGGGTGTTTTCGTGTACAGTCGGAGTAGCTATAGTGTCGAGTTCTTACAGGCCACCAGTTTGCGGTTCCTGCTGTAGTTACTACTTTTCGTTGTCGCCGTTGTTTACGGTTGGGGTTTCGTGGGATCCCTACTGAGCCAGTGACAGGAGGCTCACCCCTGCTTTTCCGGTGCGACGGTTCTTCCTCGAGGTCTGAGGGCGCTGTGCTGAGGTTCTTAGTTGCCAGCTCGCCGGGAGAGTGTTTACTCGGTGTTAGGTATGTGCTTCTCTCTTAGACTATACTTTTGTTAGACTGGACTCTGTTATAGTTGATTATTTATTTCTGTTAATTGTTGAATTGTCCTGCTTTATTTCCAATTTTTTTGTACCTCCACACTCCTTTTAGCCCTTTCGAGCCTTGGCTCGTGGGCGGCGGGCCAGGATTCGAATGGTATCGGGTTCCTTTCCCGGTATCCAGATCTTGGGTCGTTACACACAGAGCTAACAAGAACAGAGATGTGCTGATTAGAGCTAGAGACCAATGAAACATCGAAAGGCTGCCTCCAGAACAGCCAAATCTGCACCCGATCATTAACATTAGTAAGGCTCGAAGCCATGTGGAGCTTCCTCAATATTTTATCAATCTTAGAAGAGGAAAGCTTGGGCTCAATCACAGCAACAAAACCCAGATTATGTTTACGAACAAGATATTTCAGTCTACTAATTGACTGGGCAATCCCAATGCCCCGAATATTCCATATAAGGGCTTTCATTTAGCAGATGGTTGGGAAAGATTAGCAGAGGCACTCCTGCGCATACCACTACGAGTCATAACACATGCTGCCTTTGTAGGTTCACAATTCTCCGTACCAACAAAATTTAAATGGGCCGCGATAAGATCATCAGCATTAGAAGTAGGCATCATACTCGGCACTAGAAGAACCTTACAAATAGGTGGAACAGGTAGATGATCGTCAATCGTGGCAATGGTGAAGCATCCTGAAAGGTCATAGTTTTTACTTCATATTCATGATTATGGGTATATTATACACCAATCATGATAAGTCTTATGCTCTACATGATTCATAAACTTATTTTAAACTTATGCTAATTTCATGCCAAAACCATATAGTCTTGTATATAAGGTATTTCCACATGATTTATGAACTTGTGATATTGGTATTTGATCGCTGTTTTACACGATTCCCCCTCATCTCTATAGTCTTTCTTAAGTATAAGGCACGTATTATATACGATGTCATTAGTTACACTTGCACTTGATAGGAACACTCTCTTGGACTCATGATCCTCTCCGTTGGATATTCATTCTACCGGACTAAGTGATCTTCTTTCAAGGCCTCCGTAAGTCTCCGTGAGCCTGGGATTCCCACTAGAATGCCGAGCTGGTTGTACCCTTAAAGCCCATTGGTCTAGAAAGCACTTGAGTTACTGGCATTTTTCTGTGTCCTGGCTAGTAGCGGCCCTCCGAAGACCGCCACTGTCAAGTAGAGGCCTTCCCGTGACCGCATTCTGCCAGTGTTCCACTGCGTCGACCCTTTTTTCTCTCTAGCATCGACTCTATCAGGAAACGGTCCCTTCATGACCACCACCTTCAGTTTACGGCCAGGATATCACCGTCTCTTAATGAAAATGGTTTAGACATGACCGCATCCTGTCTAAGTATGGTTAACCCGAGGTTTGACCCAAGGGTTGATTTTCCTATGTCCCTAGATGGTATATTGATCATCTAGAGCTAAACACCTTGTTCAATAAGTTATCAATAAGTTATGAAAGTTAATGAATATGCCGTTATGCTGTCAGATTCCTCCCATGGCATGACCTCGTCCTTAACTCAACCTTGAACTCACATGTTCTTAATTGGCGCGTTCTTGCCTTGATATTGTTATCATGAAACTATTGTTGAACTTGTTACATTATTGGCCGAAGTTTATTGTTATACTCATGGAAGTAGCTTGATTTATAACGTGAAGATGTAGATCAGGCACTGATTATGTCCAAGGGCTCGACACTATCCCCCTCGGCTGATTGCTGGAAGCATACTATAAACCATGGGATATGATGAACACTGGCATCGCATTGCGTCGGGAGTACTTTTTTTATAGACGAGTGAAAACCACGAGGCTCATTACAAGTTATACTTGCGTGTTAAGTGACTTTCTAGTGCATAGCCTTCATGGTTATGAAAAGTGCGTTCTCGTTACATTCTCGTTAATGAAAGGCCACATTATAGTCATGCTTGATCAAGTTCTCATTCTACATGAACATTCATATCGCTATGATTTATATCTTGTTGCTTTGGTTTCATACGGCATGTTTTATCGATTTTCTTTTATCTTACCTTCTAGAGCTAAAATGTTAACTACTTAAATATTACCTTCATGTTGATACGTTGATATCTACTAGGCAAGTGTGCTCATTCCCTACTTTTCTAATCTTTTTAGGAGATTCTAGCGGGAATTCGGACTACTCAAGTGATGGGTTTGAGAGCGATTAATGGTTTGAGAGAAGCCATAGCTGGTCTAGTCAAGAGTCAATTATGTATTTGCATTTTTCTTGAGTCTAGTAATGAAAAGAGTCAACATTATGTGAACTTTTGATTAATATTATCAATGAAAGTTAGATTTTTGTCAATTATTGTGCATTCCTCTTTATGTGTGAATGTTTAGTGCTCTGATTATCTTGATTGCGAGAGGCTTCTCTTGCCGACTATTCACGTTTCCCCGACTTAATTCCGCTACATAATCTCGGGCGTGACAGTTAAAGTGGTATCAGAGCATAGGCATATGTAAGTCCTAGGGGAAAAAAGTGTCATGTCAAAGGGTAAGTCCAAGGTTTAAGGACCCATACTTATGAACTAGGAAGAAAATTTTGAACCCATGTTAGATCAGGTAGAGCCCGGGATGAGATAGTTAATTAGAAAGATTTACCCAAGACAAATTCCTAAATTTCAAGAAAATAACTAAGTGTTTATTTTCTCCGGTACCATATTCTCACAATGGCTCACCGTGTAAACTTGGATGAGATGCAACAAACTGTTGCAGGTCTTACCTAGGCCCTTTAGACCGTTGCCCAAGCTGGCGTAAGGGCTAGTGCGGGAAGTTTGCACACCAACTTTCAAAGTTTGAACCTTCCGCGATTCTCTGGATTCTCCAACCCCGACGAAGCTGAGAATTGGATCGACGAGATGAACCGTATATTTGAGGTCATGCAATGCACCGACCAAGAGAAGGTCCGTCTCACCATATTCTAACTGAACAAAGATGCGCGTACTTGGTGGAAGGCCACTTAGGCACAACCTCAAAATGCACAACTTATATGGGAGGGATTTCTTACACTCTTCCGTGCAAAATACTTCTCTGAGTACGTCAAGGAAAGAAAGGCTACTGAATTCGCCTCTCTTCGCCAAGGCATGATGTCCGTGGTAGAATACGAGCTCCAATTCTCTCGTTTAGCCCCTTATGCTCCTCACCTGGTTAGCACCGATCTACTAAAGGCTAACTGATTTATGGATGGCCTAAGGCCAGACTTTATTCAACAACTTGGGCCTCAAAATATCTGCACATATATAGAGATGGTCCAACGGGCACACCTATGTGAACGGACGCTGGAAAAGGTGGAGAAGTTCAGGGGAAAGGATGAAAGGATGAGCCGAAAATAGGATAGGCGAGAGGAGAGAGAGGAAAGGTTTAGCATCACGGAAGATGATGAACCCCGTAATAATAAGAAGAGGCCCCGCAATGGGAATGGTAATGGTAAAGGGAATAACAATGGCAATGGCAATGGCAAGAATAAAAGAGTCAAGGGGGGAGAAGAAAAGCAAGTCGCAACGGCATGCTCATTTTGTGAGAAATTCGATCACTCGGCCGAAGAGTGCTGGAAGCGTCTCAGCGCTTGTCTCAAATGTGGGAGCCAGGAGCATCGCGTACCCACGTGTCCTCTCATAAAAGAACAATCCTCAATAAATGATAATGGACGAAGGCGACTGGCCCGACTAAACGTCGTCTTGGATGAGGAAGGTAAAACAATCGAAGGTATCATCTTGACCTATTTGCATTCAGTATTGCCTTAATTATTAGCAAAATTAATCAATTATAGGTAAAACACACTCTCCATAAAACTCATGCGATGAATTTTGGGACTAAATTCTTCTTAAGTGGGGGAGAGTGTAACACCCTAATTTTTTCTAGAAATATTTAGGGATTAAATAAAATTTTTAAGCATTTAAAAGGCGATTATTGGGCTTTTAAATCTATTTCAAGATTTATTGGAAGACTAATTAATAACCGAGCTTATTGGCCCACTTGAAATAGGCCCATAGACCAAATTCTAAACCCATTAAGCCCAAGTCCAACTCTAGAAACTGTAAGGTTCTAATCAGAATGCGTAGCGAAAATCATGGAAACCTTAGATTGCATATTGTTGCCGGTTTTTTAAAATCGAACAAGATCGATAATCCCACGATGTGAAGAACGATTCTTTACCTTTGCGGGGTTGAGAATCTCCCAAAACCTCGAAGATGAACGAGAGGAAGATCCCAGAGTCGTGAGCCGTTCAAGCGTCCGGCCTCTAGATGTATCCACATGAGTAGTGGAAGCAAACGGGATCTCCTCCACGATCTCCACGTGTCGACCCGATCTCAACACCACCATCCACGGTGGAAGGAGAGAGAAGAAAGGGGCGCACCTTGGAGAGAGAGAGAGGAGAGAGGGCGACCAGGGTTCAACCTTGTAGCTTGGCCAGGGTTTCTCCCAATAGCGTAAATTTATAGACCTTTGGCATTTTTCACAAAAACCCAATAATAGTCTATAAAGTCCACCCATCCTGTTCTATCCAATACTCTATTGTGTGTGACCCTCTAGGCCCAATAGTCTGTTTGGTTTTCCAGCCCATTAAGTAAAGAACTCCTTCTTAACTTAATCAATTCTGTCCATTAACTCTTAATGGAATTAGCGGGCTTTCCGATCATGAAAAGTACCAAGCAACGCTTCGTGATCCCAAATGACATTGGAGATAAGCAACCCACTCTGGAACCTTTCTGTCTACAGATTCCACACATCTATAGATCCTCATTCATCCAATGCCCCACTAGGACTAGGGTATGGTCAAACTGTCAAACCATATTATAATACCCTAGATTCTTATCGGATCTTTCGAATCCTTATCGGAGTGCTTTCGGATCACTTTTGTGGGTCCTGAGTTGAGTTTTACGATCCACGTGGGTTTTTCTCTCATACAAGTTACGGAACCCTGTGGTGCGTTTATTTCTCAATTCATCGACTCGAGGATGCTACAGTTACGATGTACTCTTTGAGGGGATAGTTTCGACTATTTTTGCGTATTTTTCTGAATTAGTCCATTTTTGGACCAATTATCAAATTTTTAGAAATTAAGAAAATTTCCTAATTTCTTTTCTTTTTATTCTTCTTCCTCTCTCCTCCCTTCTCATTCGCCACCGCGACCCTCTCTCTCTTCCATTTTCTCTCTTCTCTCGCCCTCTACTCCGACTGCAGACGGAGGAGGCATGGGCAGGCAGTGAAGATGATGTGGCAGTGATCGGGTGCGCGATGGGGCGAGGATCGGACCGTTTCGGGCACAATCCCAAACGGTGGATTCAAAGCCGATGGTCGAGCTCGCGATGTGGTTTTCACCGTGGTTTAGTCACTACGGTGCACAAAATTTTCGGTGGAGGTAGGGAGATAGATCACCTACTTCTCTGCGTTTTCCTGCAGTTTTGCATTATTCGGTGCGAGTTTGAGCGGGTTTCGTTCAATTTCGGGAAAAGCATGCTCGGGAGCTGTGCGTCGGGTTCACTGAAAAATGCCGACGATTCTTTACTAAATTAGTTTCATTGTGACCCCCAGCATGTCTGTATTCCATTTCCGCTGATTTCGTGTTGATTGGTCATCATTTGGGGCTGGTACAAGTCCGGGAACCCCGATGACCCAATTAGGGTCGATTCGATAGAATCACCCGTTTCTTGTGATTTAGCTATTGCATGGACCCCTTCCGGCCTGTGAAAGGTTAATTTAGTCATCTAGGTTTGTTTCCCCTGCGTTTAGACACGAATGGGGCGTGGAATGGCCGAGATCGACCATTTCCCCAGTTTTCCCGCCGTATCGTGTTGGCGGTCGTTTCAGAGACCGCTATAGGTCTCTAGCGGCCCCATGATGGACCGCCACACTCCATAGTGTGTCGGTTAGTTTTAGGTCGGCTGAGGTTGACGGCCCAACCTCTGACCGCCACTTGCCTCTCGCAGCCCTATGGGGGTGCGCCAAGGTTCATTTTTCCTCGATTCTTGCATAAGTCGATTTAGCTTAGCGATTTTACGATAGACCGCTACGCTTGCTGTAGCGGCCCTAGTCTTGAACGCTATGGTCTGTTGAATGAGTCAATGGGTGTATGTCGGTTCGAGTTGGCGGCTCTAGTTCTGACCGCCAATGTGCTGTAGCACGGGTTTGGCGGCGCTTGCTTAGGCCGCTACCGTGGGTTTGACCGGGTCAATGTTTTAAGTCGGTTGACTTTGGCGTACCAACCTTCAACCACCTCTTCGTTGTAGAACGCCTTCCTTAGGCCGCTACAATCCGTTTGTCTTAGGTCAATGTCTTAGGGCGGTTAGTGTGGCGGCTCATGTTTAGACCGCTTAGTCCCTGTGGCGCGTCTTTATTAGACCGCTTTTGGTGGTTTAACTGGGTAAGTCGGTTCGAGGCTTGACTGGGTGTAGCAGCCATATCTTTGACCGCCACAGTCACCTCGCGGCCCAGTGTAAGACCACCAGAGTCTTTGCCTCTATGTGTGTAGCGGCTTCTTTCTTGACTGCTTGCGTTGCTTAGCGGCCGAGTGATGTACCGCTTGCGTCCGAGAGGATGGTTTATCGGTATTTTGGTTTCTGATTATCTTGGCTTGACCTTGTGGTTCGCCCGCTGACCCGTGGATGTCTGTTGACGTCCTATGAGAACTATGACCATGTTATAAGGTAGCCAAGGGTGCTTGTGCGTGAGGTAATGTTCTGTGAGTCGTTGTCAAGTTCTGGTCAACCCGGTGAGACCCAGTGGTTGAAAAGTAACCTTGTGTGTGTCTCGACTATTCTGGATAGCCCGAGACAGTGGTTCTAGATGCCTTGAGATATTGTCTTATCTCGGTTTACGTGTCCAGATGCGTTGAGAGTCTTGGTGATCCCTCAGGTCTCCGTGAGTCGTTTCCCCCGGATGTGTCAGTTTCTCTGGCTTAGGATTAGGCTAATTGGCGGCTTGTTCCGCCGTTGTGCGACGATCTTGACTCCGAGTCGTGGGACTCAAGGATCGTTGTATCAGTAGGTCTAGTTGTCTTGTCCTGAGTCTGTTGGCAGTGGGTGTACTGCCTTGGTGCTTTGTAGTACGTGTGACAGTGCTTGCTTGGCCTGTCTGTACTTCAGCACTCGTGTTTCAGAGCCTTTGTGTCTAGTGAGCCTCCACTAGTCGTAGCCTGACGACCTCGAGTGTCGGCCCACCCGGGAGTGGTGGTAAGGGCAGTTCCCGAGATACGGTTTTTAAGCTAGTTTCCGTGGGCCACTGCTTTACGGTAGCGTCCTGTTGGGAGGGAAAACTAGCTAGAGGCCTGGCTCAAGGCAAGAGTCGGTGTGTGCACACGTGGTCAGGGGCGTTTGGACGAAAGTCGACGGACGTGACCCTGACTAGTCACTCGTTACTGTAGTTCCTGTTCTGGTTCAGTGAGTATCTCAGTCTCCGTCGTTCTTGGCGTCCGTAGCGAGATACATGTGGCACAGTGTAAGACGTCAGTGGACGTATCTGGCTATTCTTCTAGTGAGGAGGTGCTTCCGTCACGTGACACTTGACTCTCACGTTTCTCGTGCATCGTGACCTCTTCGAGTTAGTCTTTTCTTGGCCTTACCCGAGGTCAGTGCTGTGTGGTATGCACGATGATCTAGTCGTGTATGCTTCTGTGTCTGTTGTCTGTCTAGGTCTTTTCTAGGGTTTTTGCCTAGTTTCGTGGGCTTTAGCCTTTGCGTTAATGGTTGGCTGACATATCGGTAACTCCTGACTTTGTGAGATCAGGGTTCGCCCTTCTGTCGCTGTTTGGGGTAGCTTAGGGAGCCGTGCTTCGCTCGATAGCCGTGTTCTCATTCTTTACGGCTTTGCTTTTCCCTTTTCTTTTAGCTGTTCTACTCCTGCTCTTCCCGCTTTCTTTTACAGCTTTCTAGTTGTAGTTTAGCTTTTCCTGCTTTACTACTACTATTGTTTTAACTGTTGTTCCGTGTTACTGCGTCATTTATCAGTGGGGATCCGCGTGACCCCTATTGAGCCAGTGACACGATGCTCACCCCTACTTTTCAGGTGTGGCGCTCTTCTTCCTTGCTGTTCCTGGTGTAGCGTGCTCGTAGTTGCCAGCGGTACCTGTGCCGGGCTTCCCCCGACTTCAGTGTACGTTCTCTTTCTGTTGGACTGTACTTGTCTTTCCTTTGGACTGGACTCTGGTATAATTGTTAATTCTAACTGTTAATTTAAAAGTAATTTTATTTCTGCTACTTTAGCACACCTGATTAATGAAATTTAATTACTTAATGTTATATCTGCAACTTCAATGTACCACACGGCATTCCTTTTATCCCTTAAGAGCTTTACAGCTCTTGGGAGGCTTCACGGGTTCCAAGTGGTATCGGGTCTACTCGGTAGTCCTATTGGGTACATCCGGTATCCGGAGTCTGGGTCGTCACAGGTGGTATCAGAGCGGTTGTTGTGTGAAGTACATGGGAATCCGAGATATATCCTGTCCAGAGTCCTTAAAGTCTAGTACAGTCTTTCGCCGGCTTAGGTTTCGCGATTCTTTGTCGCTATGTTTTCCGCATGTTGTCTTGTGCGTGCTGTGTCAACACTGTACGAGATGGTTTTTCTCTCGTCAGAATGTGACAGGATGCTCTTTTTCGTTGTGGTGTTTGTCTTGATCGTGCTATACTTGGCAGAGTTCGCCGATAGGCTTGAATCTGTAGTACATTGTTCGAGATTTTTCCGTGGTTTGTTCAGGTGGCTGGTGACTTTTCGAGTTGGTGTGATGGCCGTACACGTTCTTATGTTATTTTGGTCATTCCAGCTTAAGTCTGTGCAGCTCCTAAGGTGTTTCACTTCTGTTGAAGTGATTGCTTTGTTGCCTCGATTGAGAAGATGCTCAAGCGAACCTAGGATTTTTTTTCCTGGTGAGCTACTGTTAGTGAGCTTGATTCTCCTCATCCTGTTTGGTGGAGTCTTTTCGAGGTAAGCCTTGGAAGTGCTATCTTAGTGAGACCGTTGTCTTGTGTATACTTAAGTGTGGACAGTATTTCTTCTGAGCCTAACCTGCTCTTTGTTCTACGGTTGCTTGGCTTTGGACCCAATCTTTGTGTTCAGAGCCGTTGTGCACCATGTTCGTCATGCCGTGTCTAGCGGCTGATGTGTTGTGAAGGCTCATTTATTCTTTCAGAACGTAATGGTAAGCTGAGATTAGCCTTTCTTTGTGCTTTGTGCTGAAGCTGGTACTCTCCTTCATTGCACTTAGGCGATTTGTGATCAGTTGTTAGCAGGATCAGTACTCGTGGCGTGTTATATTGTGATTTTTATGAATTGCGATGGCGCCGTGTGTGTGATGAGATGGGGATACCGAGGTATTTCAGATGCCTGTGTGCATTGCATGAGTGCGTAGCGGAAGCGTGAGGGCTGATAACCCTCTATTCCTCTGTATCTTTTTCTTGGGTGTTGTGCTCTCAGGGCGTGATCGTGGTCCTTGAGATGCGTTCTCCGATATCGTTGTCCTTCTTGTTGTTGTGGGTCTCTTTTTGGTAAGCTATTCGTTGCATGACTAGTCCATTATAGTCGTGTATTCAGCTGTTATTGTGCCTTGATGTGACCCAGCTTGCAGTTGTGTTCCGTGATTCTGTGTTCAGTACGGAGCCGGGATCCTGCAAGTGCTGCTATTGTCGTTGTTGTCGTTTTATCATTGTTTCCCTGTGAATCTATCTTGGCACTGTGTGGACCGAAGTCTTGTCAGTTAGTTGTGCCGTACTCTTCTCTCCTGGTAGAGATTAGCATGCGACTCGATCAGATGTAATATCTGAGTGAGGACTGACTTGATTGTGCTTGTGGTACGGTGCTGTCGTTGGCGTCCTGTGTGCCAGGCTTTCGTTGTTGCCTGTGGCACTGGAGCCGATGATGTCGATCTGTCAGCTGAGAGGACTATGCTTCCTTGTTTAAGCTGATGCTTGCCGTGTCTGTCGTTTTGTTTATCCGATAGTTGTTGTCGTGGCATGAGTCGTGTCTCCTTTCCTGTGAGACAGAAGCGACGTTGCCTTGTTTCGGAGGTGTCAGACTTGCGTTCATTGTGTGCCATGCTCGTCCTTTGGATCGATTTCCTTTGAGATCCAGAGCGTGTGCTTGTGATTATGGTCTAGCAGTGTTCCTATGAATTATATTTTTCAAGATTCGTGCTGTTTCAAGTTGTGCCTTGGGGTTTGTTCGTCCCTGGTTCTTCTTTTGAGGATGAAATTTCTTGAAGGAGGGGAGGCTGTAATACTCTGGATTCTTATCGGATCTTTCGGATCCTTATTGGAGTGCTTTCGGATCGCTTTTGTGGGTCCTGCGTTGAGTTTTACGATCCACGTGGATTTTTCTCTCGTACAAGTTACAGAACTCTGTGGTGCATTTATTTCTCAGTTCATCGACTTGAGGATGCTACAGTTGCGATGTACTCTTTGAGGGGATCGTTTCGACTATTTTTGAGTATTTTTCTAAATTAGTCCATTTTCGGACCAATTATCAAATTTTCAGAAATTAGGAAAATTTCCTAATTTCTTTTCTTTTTATTCTTCTTCCTCTCTCCTCCCTTCTCATTCGCCGCCGCGACCCTCTCTCTCTCTCCTATTTTCTCTCTTCTCTCACCCTCTACTCCAGCTGTAGATGGAGGAGGCATGGGCAGGCAATGGAGATGCTATGGCAGTGATCGGGTGCGCAATGGGGCGAGGATCGGACCGTTTCTGGCGTGATCCCAAACGGTGGATTCAAAGCCAATGGTCGAGCTCGCGATGCGGTTTTCAGCGTGGTTTAGTCACTACGGTGCACGGAATCTTCGGTGGAGGTAGAGAGACGGATCACCTACTTCTCCGCTGCGTTTTCATGTAGTTTTGCGTTGTTCGGTGCGAGTTTGAGCGGGTTTCGTTCAATTTTGGGAAAAGCATACTCAGGGGGGGGGGTGTGCGTCGGGTTCATCGAAAAGTGGCTACGGTTTTTCACTAAATTAGTTTCATTGTGACCCCCAGCATGTCTGTATTCCATTTTCGCTGATTTCGTGTTGATTGGTCATCATTTGGGGCCGGTACAAGTCTGGGAACCCCGGTGACCCAATTAGGGTGGATTCGATAGAATCGCCCGTTTCTTGCGATTTAGCTGTTGAATGGACCCCTTTCAGTCTGTGGAAGGTTAATTTTGTTGTCTAGGTTTGTTTCCACTGCGTTTAGACGAGAATGGGGCGTGGAATAGCCGAGATCGGCCATTTCCCCAATTTTCCCGCCGTATCGTGTTGGCGGTCGTTTCAGAGACCGCTATAGGTCTCTAGCGGCCCCACGATGGACCGCCACACTCCATAGTGTGTCGGTTAGTTTTAGGTCGGCTAAGGTTGACGGCCCAACCTTTGACCGCCACTTGCCTCTGGCGGCCCTATGGGAGTGCGCCAAGGTTCATTTTTCTGCGATTCTAGCGTAAGTCAATTTAGCTTAGCGGTTTTATGATAGACCGCTACGCTTGCTGTAGCGGCCCTAGTCTTGACCGCTACGGTCCATTGAATGAGTCAACGGGTGTATGTCGGTTCGAGTTGGCGGCCCTAGTTTTGACCGCCAATGTGCTGTAGCGCTCCTTGCTTAGGCCGCTACCGTGGGTTTCACCGGGTCAATGTTTTAAGTCGGTTGGCTTTGGCGGACCAACCTTCAACCGCCTTTTCGTTGTAGCGCGCCTTCCTTAGGCCGCTACAGTCCGTTTGTCTTAGGTCAATGTCTTAGGGCGGTTAGTGTGGCGGCTCATGTTTAGACCGCTTAGTCCCTGTGGCGCGTCTTTATTAGACCGCTTTTGGTGGTTTAACTGGGTAAGTCGGTTCGAGGCTTGATTGGGTGTAGCGGCCATATCTTTGACCGCCACAATCACCTCGTGGCCCAGTGTAAGACCGCCAGAGTCTTTGCCTCTATGTGTGTAGCGACTTCTTTCTTGACAGCTTGTATTGCTTAGCGGCTGAGTGATGTACCGCTTGCGTCCCAGAGGATGGTTTACCGGTATTTTGGTTTCTGATTGTCTTGGCTTGACCTTGTGGTTTTCCCGCTGACCCGTGGATGTCTGTTGACGTCCTATGAGCACTATGACCATGTTATAAGGTAGCCAAGGCTGCTTGTGCGTGAGGTCATGTTCTGTGAGTCGTTGTCAGGTTCTGGTCAACCCGGTGAGACCCAGTGGTTGACAAGTAACTTTGTGTGTGTCTCGACTATTCTGGATAGCCCGAGACAGTGGTTCTGGATGCCTTGAGATATTATCTTACCTTGTTTTATGTGTCCAGATGCGTTGAGGGTCTTGGTGATCCCTCAGGTCTCCGTGAGTCATTTCCCCCGGATGTGTCGGTTTCTCTGGCTTAGGATTAGGCTAATTGGCGGCTTGTTCCGCCGTTGTGCGACGATCTTGACTCCGAGTCGTGAGACTCAAGGATCGTTGCATCAGTAGGTCTAGTTGTCTTGTCCTGAGTCTGTTGGCAGTGGGTGTATTGCCTTGGTGCTTTGTAGTACGTGTGACAGTGCTTGCTTGGCCTGTGAGCATAGGGTTTCGTAGATATTAATTTTTAAATATTATATCTTTAATTTTCTCAATGAATTGACGACCTGTGAGCAGTCTTCATTTAATTGAAGACTCTCATGGTGTCATCAATTTAAATCAGAATTGTAAGTTCTGTGATACAGGTCACTATTCATTTCTCCAAAGTTTCTCCGAATTATAATCCGAAGACATTGTTAGATGGAGAAAAATCTCAGGGTCACAGAAATATATTCCGTCAAAATTTTCATGGTTCAGTTTTTTAGTTATAGATTTTTGAAGACTTTGATTTACTAATTTCTGGAAATTCCAGAAAATTGAATTGACGTCATTGCTCAAGTCTTCATTTAATTGATGACTTCGTGCGAAGTCTTCAATTCTGTAATTGGCGCCCTGGTCAGGGGCGCCTCTTACAGAGGGTGGTACACTATTCATTTACTATTCATCAGTGTGAAAAGGTTCTGAATCAGGAAGTAATGACATGAATATGTTGAGAAAAATATCAGGATTCCAGAAACATGTTCATACAAAAATTCCGTGATTTAGTTCGATAGTTATGGATTTTTGAATGTGTTGAATTAACAATTTCTGAAAATTTCAGAAATTGAATTGACGACAAGGTGCATGTCTTCATTTAAATGACGACTGCTTGCGCAGTCTTCAATTTGGTAATTGGCGCCCTTGTCAAGGGCGCCATTTACCAGAGTGCTGGGACCCTCCGGGTCTTTAACCCATGAACGTATTATATTAACAGAGGCTATATATTAAGGTTTAAAACATGATTATTAAGAATGAAAACTAGTGTGATAAAATACGTTAAAAAGCTCATGAAATCATGCTAATAAACTAAGTTCCATCTCATAAAAAATCATGATAACAGTATGTAACAAGCTATTAACAGATGTATAACATAGTATTATTCTTGGTTATGGTAAAGTCAGAATATATATATAGCATGGTTGACTAGTTGATCGAACTCTAAACATGCATCAATTAACCTATTTAACTACTAGTTAGGCAAGATTTGAGAACACCTACCTGTTGACGTGTGATTACTAGGAAAGATGATAGGATGAAGCCACGCGTTCCCCGCCGCCGCAGCAGGATATAGACTTCCCGCTTCCCGAGGAACGAAGGGAAACATTCCCTTCTGCAAGCACTAAAAGATGACAGTAGCCTCTGATAGTGGTTCGTAGGGGATTAGTTATAGGGATTTGTAGGCATTGGTTATTACCTTGCGGGTCCGGTTTGGGAAGTACGATCCTAGATTAATGCTTAGCCAGCAAAATGGGGTTATTCGTGTCTCAATCTTCTAGAATCATGTGTTTAAATGACGCCCTTTAAGGGGTTGTTCATTTAATAAATGACACCTTGCATGAGGGAGTCATTTGTTTGGGTAGCATTATTGTGGGATTATTAATGAGAATGACGCCCTTCAAGAGGGCATCATTTGTTAGACACTTCTGCCCCACTCACGTGATATACATATATATATTAATATTTTATTGGAATGGGGTCCTCTTAAAAATGACGCCTCCAACCCGATCTTAAATTTGGAAATTGACGCCCTAATGAGGGGCGTCAATTTCACTAAGTGGACAAAGTGGAAGTCCACTTACGTACAACATGGCCCCTTGTGTTTAAAGTTATTTTGTAATTTTATAGAATAACCCTCCCTTTATTTTGTTTCTTTCTACAAGACCTCCTATGTAAGATTCTTTACCCATGTGCATAAAGTTGGATTGCACATTTGTATGCTAGTCCTCCTATAATTTAGTTCTTTAAATAAAACCTAGAATTCTATTAAGAAGACTAGGTTACGTATACATAAGGTGATGATTTGTAATTTTATATGCTAGCCCCCCCTAAGGTTTGGCTCTTTACACAAGCCCTCATGATTCTTTATGTTATAAAGTAGGGTTGGCTTGTATATTTTCATTATAGTCCTTGTGAGGTTGGGTTCTTTATGTAAGCCCTTCATGTATGATTTCTTTTAAGAAGAAGTTTTGAATTTACACAAAGGTATTGATCGGGGGTGCTACACCCTCCCCTACTTAAGAGAATTTGGTCCCCAAATTCAACTGCATTATATAGAAATAGGAAAAGTGCAGAGTACTTACAATTAGAATAACTCTGGAAATCTCCTCTTCATAGATTCTTCAGTTTCCCATGTAACTTCTTGTTCTAAACATCGATTCCATTGGATTTTCACCATACGGATCGTCTTGTTCCTTAGAACTCAAACTTCTCGGTTGAGGATCTTCATTGGCTTCTGCTCGTAGGTAAGGTCCTTTTGTACCACTAAATCATTGTGGCCAATGACATGGAGGGGATCGTGCACGTATTTCTTCAGCATAGAAACATGAAACACGTTGTGCACTTCTGACAGTTGCGGAGGTAGGGCGATGCGATAAGCCACCTCGCCTACTCTTTCCAGCACTTTGAATGGACCAATAAACCTTGGTGTGAGTTTGCCTTTAACACCGAATCTTCTAATGCCTCGGCCGGGAGATACCTTAAGGAAAACATGATCTCCGACTTGAAATTCCAGGTCTCTCCTTCGGTTATTGGCATAAGATTTCTGCCTGGACTGTGCTATCATTAATCTTTCTCTAATGAGGTGTATCTTCTCGGTAGAATCTCGTACCATGTCTGTGCCTAGAATTTGTTTTTCACCAACTTCATCCCAGCATATAGGAGATTGGCAACTCCTGCCATATAATGTCTCAAAAGGTGCCATTTGTATACTAGCTTGATAGCTATTGTTATATGCAAATTCGGCTAGTGGTAAGTGGTCATGCCAGCTTCCGTCGAAGTCTATAATGCATGCTCTCAACATATCTTCAACAACTTGATTAGTCCTCTCGGTCTGTCCATCTATCTGGGGATGGAAAGCAGTGTTATAGTTGAGTTTCGTCCCCAGAGAGTGCTGTAGACTCTTTCAGAAATGAGAGGTGAAGTGTGGGTCTCGGTCAGATACGATCGAGACGGGAACTCCATGCAATCTAACAATCTTCTTGATATACAAAGCAGCAAGTACGTCGATTGACCATTGGCTTTTTATGGGTAAGAAATGGGCCGATTTGGTTAGCCGGTCGATAATTACCCATATTCCATCATATCCGCCCCTAGACTTGGGCAAACCCATGATAAAATCTATGCCAATGTCTTACCACTTCCACTTGGGAATATCTAGTGGATGATGCTTTCCGGCGGGTTTTTGATGTTCTTCCTTCACTTGTTGGCATGTGAGGCAATGAGATACAAAGTCTGCTACCACCCTTTTCATGTTAGGCCACCAGAATATTTTTTTCAAGTCTTGGTACATCTTAGTGGCTCTAGGGTGGATCGTGTACCTCGATCTATGAGCTTCTTCAAGAATCTTCTTTTTCAATTCGGGACAGTCGGGCACACATGTCCGTTCATGAAATAGTAATTTGCCATCAGGTGCTAGCTTGAAATCAAATCTCTCGTCCAGCTTGCTTTTTATCTCCACTAGTGTGGGATCTTCTTCTTGAAGCTTCGTGATTTCAGGTAGCAAATCTGGATGTAGACTTATATGAGATAGAATAATACCTGTGTTCTTCTCATCTGTGCTGATATCAAGCTCAGAGAATTTCTCCAACAGCTTACATTCTTGTATCATGCAGTTGGCCAGAATTGCTCTTGGCTTTCGACTAAGGGCATCAGCTACGGAATTACCTTTACCAGGATGGTATTGTATCATGAAGTCGAAATCTTTGAGATATTCGAGCCAACATCTTTGCCTCATGTTCAACTCCTTTTGGGAGAATAAGTACTTGAGGCTTTTATGATCGGAGTATACAGTGAATTGTTCTTCATAGAGATAATGCCTCCAGATCTTCAAAGCAAATACTACCGCAGCCAGTTCTAAGTCATGAACCGGGTAGTTCTCCTCATGTTTCTTCAATTGTCGGGAAGAGTATGCAATGACTCTCCCATTCTGCATCAATACACATCCGTGGTCAATACTAGAAGCATCGGTATATACCTCGTATTTTTCTCCTTCCATTGGTAATGATAAGACTGGAGCAGTGGTCAAGAGGTCCTTCAAAGTTTGGAAACTCTTTTCACAGTCTTCCTTCCACTCATAAGGCACTTCCTTACGGGTTAACCAGGTCAGAGGAACAGTAATTTTGGAGAGGTCCTTGATAAAACGTCGGTAGTAACTAGCTAGACCCAAGAAGCTTCAAATCTCTATTGCATTTGTGGGTCGTTCCCAGTTCTTCACAGCTTCGACCTTTGATGGGTCAACAGCAATTCTGTTCTTCGAAATGATATGGCCTAAGAAGGATACTTCCTCGAGCCAGAACTGGCATTTGCTGAATTTGGCATATAGCTTGTTTTCCCTTAATATCTATAATACCTTCTTGAGGTGTTCTTCATGATCCTCTTCAGTCTTTGAATAGATCAAAATATCATCAATAAAGACCACAATAAATTGGTCTAAATAGGGCCTGAATATGTTGTTCATTAACTGCATAAAAGTTGCGAGGGTATTTGTTAGTCCGAAAGGCATAACAGTAAATTCGTAATGCACATACCTGCTTCGGAATGCAGTTTTATGAATGTCTTATTCTTTGATCTTCAATTGGTGGTAACTAGAATGAAGATCAATCTTGGAGAAATATAAAGCTCAAGATAGTTGATCGAACAGCTCATCAATCCTTGGTAACGGGTATTTGTTCTTGATTGTGAGGTGATTTAGCTGCCGATAATCAATGCATAGTTTCATCGATCCGTCCTTCTTTTTGACGAACAACACGGGTGCTCCCCATAGGGAAGTACTCGGCCTGATGAAACCCTTTTTCAATAGCTCCATTAACTGCTTTTTTAGTTCTTTCAGCTCAGCAGGGGACATGCTATACGGTGCCTTGGAAACAGGACCAACACCAGGGACCAAGTCGATTGTGAATGACACGTCCCTTTCCGGGGGTAAGTCGGGTAAATCTTCTGGGAAGACGTCGAGAAAATCCCAAATTACACGAATGTCTTCAAGTTTAATCTCCTCGGCTTTCGTGGCAGTCACGAAAGCTATGAAAGCCATGCATCCCTTATCCATAAGCTTTCTAGCTCGGAGTGGTGATATAAGAAGTGACTTACTCCGAGGGCTATTGTAAACTAGTTCTGAAAAATCCACGAAGGTTACCTTGCCATGCTGGCAATCTACCATTGCTTGGTGTGTGGATAACCAGTCGGCACCTAGTATGACATCATAACCCATCATATCTAGACATATCAGGTCAGCAGGCAAATTGCTTCCCTTAATCATGACTTCACAATTTGGATAGTGGTAAGTGATATCAGACTCGTTTCCAAGTGGTGTAGATATTACCAAATCTAACAGTTCATGTTTCTTAGAAAGTGAAGCAGCAAATTGCTTGGAAACGAATGAATGAGTTGCTCCGGTATCAAATAGAACTTGAGCAGTTTTAGAACAAATAGTGAGAGTACCTTCCACAATTTCACCTTCAGTGGGTTCCGTCTCTCAGAGAGCTTGCAGACGGCCTTATTTCATTACCAGATGCTTCTCGTCATTGGTGTCTTGTTCCTTCATCAGTGGGTAGTCTGGAATTCGATGCTCGCGGCTCCCACATCAAAGACAAGCTCCTAACTTCCTCTAGCATTCCTCGGTCTTATGACCAGCTTTATCACAATACTTGCAAATATCTTTAGAGGGTGTGGCGATAGAGAACGGCCTGTCGTTCTTCTGGAATTTCTTTACCTTGGAGGGTTCCCTTCCCATGAAGAACCGCTTCTTGTTGAATGATTGCTTGAATTTTTCCGGACTTCTGACGGGTTCCTTCTTGTCTCTTCCTCAGATTCTCTCAGATAATTCGGTGGCGTCTTCTAGCAGTTGAGCACGCCAAACCATCTCCGAATAGACTTGGATGTCCATCGTTGCAAGTTGTGTAATATAGTGGGGCCGAAGCCCGTTGAGGAATCTTCTCGCCTTCATCTTTTTCGTACACACCAAGTGAGGTGCATACTTTGACAATCTTGAGAACTCGGCCTCATACTCGGCCACTTTCAAGCCCCGTTGTTTTAGAACAGTGAATTCTGTGGCCTTCTTCTCCTGGATATGGTCGGAGAAGTATTTGTTGTTGAAGTGCTCCGTGAATTCTTCCCATGTGACATGGTCGTCTGGCAGTGTTGCTTCGATGGATTCCCACCAGCATCAAGCGTCCCGCTCTAGTTGGAATACGGCCAGTAAAACCTTCTCCTCGTCCGCGCATTGCATCACACAGAAGATTCATTTCATCTCTTTTAGCCAATTCTCGGCATCCTCAGGGTCAGACGAACCTATGAACCTTGGTGGGTTCATGTTACAGAAACTCCGGTGGAGATCACCCCCTCCACGGTGGGCTCCGCCTTGGGCCACTTGTTGTAGTGCCTGTGTAAGGCCCTGCACGGTGCGCTGCATCTCGCGCAATTGTGCTCTTTCAGCAGCCATGATCCTACAAAAGAGTTTAAGAATAATAAAGGTCGGGTTTATTTATAAGGTCAAAAGTCATTATTGATCTTAACCCATGGTTCTACCCATCTCACCGGGTAAGGTATATCTATCCTTGGACTCGAGTTTTTACCTAGATTTCAATCATGACCGTAAATTTTCTCCTAACCTCTTATTTCTTCTAGTTTCCTAGGTTTGAAAACCTGGCTCTGATACCACGAAGACTGTCACGCCCCGAGCGCGGAAGATACCCGGATGCGTGACGCGTTTATATTGATCGTGTCATTCATGTAGAATCAGAGCGCGCATATTTCTTGATAATTCATTTCTAATTAGGAATTTGAACATAGATATAGTCTAAGATGACAATTCATTTCCACTTAACCAAATGACAATAACCAGAATTATTCATAGGCTATAAGATCATAACCGACTTAATTAGATTATACAGTAACTGACTTAATTAGATTATACAAGCCCTTAACATAACTGAAAAAAATACAAGTAGGTGCTGCAAATACAAAAGACACGTCTACTGCCGATACATTAACTCTAGCACTCATCACTCAGTATCGATCCCGTCCGGGTAATAGTCGCTGTCCATTTTACCTGAAAATTTTAGGAAGCAACTGGATAAGCGAATCGCTCAGTAGGAATTACATCTCAAATTCAAGCCATCTTTACGTGAATTGCACTTTGTATGTATTATCAGTATGGCTATGCATGACGTACGTATAAAAGAATCGGTATACAGGTAAGTCTAGACATGACGAATAATAAGGGATCAAGATTTAAGAACTGTATAAAGCGAGTATATCAAGATTTCAAGTATTTGACAAGTAGTATTTCAAGAACTTATAAATGTAAATGCCACGTCAGGGCAAGCAGGGATTCATGTACGATTACAAAACTACGAGAATTGTACAAGTATATCTCAGGTACGAGCATGTAAAAGTGCAATACAAGCAAGTAAAGTCAAGTACGTATCAGTAGAATTGGCTATTTCAATCAAGCAAGTAACTCGCCCTTTCTCGGGCCACAAGTCAAGTAATTGCCCGTTCCGGGCCACGCAAGTCGAGTCAAGTGAGTAAAGAGAGAGTAGGGTGGAGTGTCTCAAGTCAAGTAAGTACTCCGATGCAATGCTAAACACCGTGGTCAATAAACTCCCATGGGCACAAGTACCTTCGGGTGCTCCTCCTAGGACCAGACCGGGCCCTATATGCACAGCATTTCATGTATTACTTTTGACATCCACTCTCATTTTATAGCCAATATTGAGTTTCAAGGGTTGCCTTAGTAGGATATACAAGGTAGATTTTTATGGAATAGAATTCATGGACTCATAATATGCAAGAAAATGACTTAGGGTTACGTCGGTACAAACCACGATAGAAATGAGGAAAAAAGTATTAATATATATACTTTTTCCTAAACAAAAACTCTAGATAACTCTATAGTAAGGTTAAATAAAAGTTAGAACATCCCATCAGGGCCATTATACAAATATGCCAGTTTACTATTTAAGAATACTATTCAATTACTATTTAGATTACTATTCATTACTATTCACTACTATTCACTTACTATTCATTTACTATTGAAAAATATTATTCACCCCAAATAACGCCCTTCACTAAGTCGTCATTTTTGTGAATCATGAATGTTTAAACAGTCGTGACTTCTAAGTTTGTGTATATATTAATCATTTAGTATATTAATCATCCATGCTAAAAATTTAATAGATGTGAATCATAATACCTAATCTAATGCTTGAGCATACCGTTAGATTCCTTATATTTTTCTCTACTTATCTACGTGTCTATATCAAAAAATTCTTTTATTTGGAAAAGTGATACTATTCCTTGAAATAGTGACTTTTTATACACTATTTATACCGTAAAAATTTCTCAAAAATAGAAAGTAAGGATATGAACAGGTAGAGGAAATTCTCGGGAGTTCAGAATCATGCTCATGCAAAATTATTGGGTTTTACTATTCAATAAATTGGGGTGATTTAACCCGGGAAGGTACATTCCGTGACTCAAAATACTATTCAAACACTATTCATTTTTAATACTTTCAGTAAATCAGGAATTTAGTACATGGTTAAATAGAGAAAAATATGAGAGTTCTAGAACCATGTTCATGCAGGAGTTTCATAATTAGGTTAAAAAAAGTTATAATTGTCTGAACATAGTGGCTCGGTATTATGAGTCACAGTTTACTATTTAAACGATATTCATTTTTAATTCTTTCAGTAAATCAGGAATCGAGGGCATGGACATGTAGAGAAAAATCTCAGGATCACAGAACTATATTCATGCAAAATTTTCATGGCTTAGTTTAATAGTTATAGATTTTCGAATGTGTTGATTTACTGATTATTGGAAATTCGAGATAATGGAATTGACGTCATTGCACAATTCATCCTTTAATTGACGACTCCTCTCGGGTCTTCAATTTTTAAATTGGCACCCCTCAAGCAGTCTTCAATTAAGTAATTGGTGCCCTGACTTGGGGCGCCATTTACAGTGGGTGATTTTCACCCCAGTAGGTACGTTTTGTGACTCAAATTACTGTTCATTTCGAAAAAGTTTCTCAAAATCCGAAAGTAAGGACATGAATGTGTAGTATAAATCCTTGGGAGTCCAGAAATATGTTCAGTTAAAATTACTGAGTTTTGATTTCATAGATATTAATTTTCAAATATTATATCTTTAATTTTCTCAATGAATTGACGACCTGTGAGCAGTCTTCATTTAATTGAAGACTCTCATGGTGTCGTCAATTTAAGTTTTAACCCCTTGTGAGTTGTGCTTCGCATCAGAACTGTAAGTTCTGTGATACAAGTCAGTATTCATTTCTCCAAAGTTTCTCCGAATTATAATCCGAAGACATGGTTAGATGGAGAAAAATCTCAGGGTCACAGAAATATATTCCGTCAAAATTTTCATGGTTCAGTTTATTAGTTATAGATTTTTGAAGACTTTGATTTACTGATTTCTTGAAATTCCAGAAAATTGAATTGACGTCATTGCTCAGGTTTTCATTTAATTGATGACTTCATGCGAAGTCTTCAATTCTGTAATTGGCACCTTGGTCAGGGGCACCTCTTACAGAGGGTGGTACACTATTCATTTACTATTCATCAATGTGAAAAGGTTCTGAATCAGGAAGTAATGATACGAATATATTGAGAAAAATACCAGGATTCCATAAACATGTTCATGCAAAAATTCCGTGATTTAGTTCGATTGTTATGGATTTTTGAATGTGTTGAATTAACAATTTCTGAAAATTTCAGAAATCGAATTGATGACATGGTGCATGTCTTCATTTAAAGGACGACTGCTTGCGCAGTCTTCAATTTGGTAATTGGCGCCCTTGTCAGGGGCGCCATTTACCATAGTGCTGGGACCCTTCGGGTCTTTAACCCATGAACGTTTTATATTAACAGAGGTTATATATTAAGGTTTAAAATAGGATTATTAAGAATGAAAACTAGTGTGATAAAATACGTTAAAAAGCTCATGAAATCATGCTAATAAACTAAGTTCCAACTCATAAAAAAATCATGATAACAGTATGTAACAAGCTATTAACAGATGTATAACATGGTATTATTCTTGGTCATGGTAAAGCCAGAATATATATATATATATATATATATATATATATAGCATGGTTGACTAGTTGATCGAACTCTAAACATGCATCAATTAACCTATTTAACTACTAGTTAGGCAAGATTTGAGAACACCTACATGTTGACGTGTGATTACTAGGAAAGATGACAGGATGAAGCAACACGTTCCCCGTCGCCACAATAGGACGTAGACTTCACGCTTCTCGAGGAACGAAGGGAAACATTCCCTTCTGCAAGCACTGAAAGATGGAAGTAGCCTCTGACAGTGGTTCGTAGGGGATTAGTTATAGGGATTTACAGGCATTGGTTATTGCCTTGCGGGTCAGGTTTGGGAAGCATGATCCTAGATTAATGCTTAGCCAGCGAAATGGGGGTGTTCGTGTCTCAATCTTCTAGAATCATGTGTTTAAATGACGCCCTTTAAGGGGCCGTTCATTTAATAAATGACGCCTTGCATGAGGGCGTCATTTGTTTGGGTAGCATTATTGTGGGATTATTAATGAGAATGACACCCTTCAAGAGGGCATCATTTGTTAGACACTTCTGCCCCACTCACGTGATATACATATATATATTAATATTTTATTAGAATGGGGTCCTCTTAAAAATGACGCCTCCAACCTGGTCTTCAATTCAGAAATTGAAGCCCTAATGAGAGGCGTCAATTTCACTAAGTGGACAATGTGGAAGTCCACTTACGTACAACATGGCCCCTTGTGTTTAAAGTTATTTTGTAATTTTATAGAATAACCCTCCCTTTGTTTTGTTTCTTTCTACAAGACCTCCTATGTAAGATTCTTTACCCATGTGCATAAAGTTGGATTGCACATTTGTATGCTAGTCCTCCTATAATTTAGTTCTTCAAACAAAACCTAGAATTCTATGAAGAAGACTAGGTTACGTATACATAAGGTGATGATTTGTAATTTTATATGCTAGCCCCCCTAAGGTTTGGCTCTTTACACAAGCCCTCATGATTCTTTATGTTATAAAGTAGGGTTGGCTTATATATTTTCATTATAGTCCTTGTGAGGTTGGGTCCTTTATGTAAGCCCTTCATGTATGATTTCTTTTAAGAAGAAGTTTTGAATTTACGCAAAGGTATTGATCGGGGGTGCTACACCTCGAGTGTCGGCCCACCCGGGAGAGGTGGTAAGGGCAGTTCCCGAGATATGATTTTTAAGCTAGTTTTCGTGGGCCCCTGCTTTACGGTAGCGTCCTGCTGGGAGAGAAAACTAGCTAGAGGCCTGGCTCTAGGCAAGAGTCGGTGTGTGCATACATGGTCAGGGGCGTTTAGACGAACGCCGACGGGCGTGACCCTGACTAGTCACTCGTTACTGTAGTTCCTGTTCTAGTTTTGTGAGTATCTCAGTCTCCGTCGTTCTTGGCGTCCGTAGCGAGATACCTGTGGCACAGTGTAAGACGTCAGTGGACGCATCTGGCTGTTCTTCTAGTGAGGAGGTGCTTCCGTCACGTGACTCTCATGTTTCTCATGCGTCATGACCTCTTCGGGTTAGTCTTTTCTTGGCCTTACCCGAGGTCAGTGCTGTGTAGTATGCACAACGATCCAGTCGTGTATGCTTCTGTGTATGTTTTCTGTCTAGGCCTTTTCTAGGGCTTTTGCCTGGTTTCGTGGTCTTTAGCCTTTGCGTTAATGGTTGGCTGACAGATCGGTAACTCCTGACTTTGTGAGATTAGGGTTCGCCCTTCTGTCGCTGTTTGGGGTAGCTTAGGGAGCCGTGCTTCGCTCGATAGCCGTGTTCTCGTTCTTTACGGCTTTGCTTTTCACTTTTCAATTAGCTGTTCTACTCCTGCTCTTCCCGCTTTCTTTTACAACTTTCTAGTTGTCGTTTAGCTTTTCCTGCTTTACTACTACTGTTGTTTTAGCTGTTGTTCCGTGTTACTACGTCATTTTTCAGTGGGGATCCGCGTGACCCCTACTGAGCCAGTGACACGAGGCTCACCCCTGCTTTTCAGGTGTGGCGCTCTTCTTCCTTACAGTTCCTGGTGTGGTGTGTTCGTAGTTGCCAGCGGTACCTGTGCCGGGCTTCCCCCGACTTCAATGTATGTTCTCTTTCTGTTGGACTGTACTTGTCTTTCCTTTGGACTGGACTCTGGTATAATTGTTAATTCTAACTGTTAATTAAAAGTAATTTTATTTCTACTACTTTAGCAAACCTGATTAATGAAATTTAATTACTTAATGTTATATCTGTAACTTCAATGTACCACACGGCATTCTTTTTATCCCTTCGGAGCTTTACAGCTCTTGGGAGGCTTCACGGGTTCCAAGTGGTATCGGGTCTACTCGGTAGTCCTATCGGGTACATCCGATATCTGGAGTCCTGGTCGTCATACCTATTGAGCCCCGGCTCAACTGAATCCTGTACTCCAAACTGGTTCATTAGAAAAACTCCTTTTTCATAATGAACTCCCGTACCCTGGCCAGGGGATTTCCTGAGTACAGATCCGTAGGGCATTCTCTCTCATATATCATACTGAGAGTGAATGATTCCCTGTTGTCAAACTAATTGCCTTCGCACGAGTTCCACTGAGTCCGAATAACTAACTGTACAAGACCACTTAATAGAAGTCCATAAGTCAGTAATCAAATACTCAGCATCCCTTATGCAAGACATATTTAGTGACTCAGGTTTAAGATCCAACTGTGCTACTGTGACATAGAATACCCTGATTGACAGTCAGTATGATTACCATTCAGAGATTCTAGATCGGGTTAGATCAGTGAACTCATTCCACTAATGAGCACCCACACACGTACTTCAGTGTCTCCACACTGATGACTATGAGAACAATCACACCCATCATATGTGTAAGTATCATGTGTGCCAGTCTATCCGGATCTTCAATGTCCCTTCTTGAAGATCCTATGACTGGGAACATCTAGAACATGTACATCTCGATGACTGATCTCATTATCACAATCTCATTATGATCTAGCCATCATCGCACATGTTTAGGGACTTCATCACATTCAAATCATAAACATAAATTAAATACAATGAATAAAAGCCATTAATATAAATATGAATAAGATATTACAAGAAATGACGTCATCACATCTCATGTGATTGGCTTGTAGGGCATACATTTCTATCAATCCCCCACTTGTACTAAAGCCAATCACCTACATGCTTGATGCCCATCAGCCCTAGGTGACACTCAAATACACTTTGAGTCAATGGCTTAGTTAGTGGATCTGCAATGTTATCACTAGAAGACACTCTATCAATTACAACATCTCCTCTAGCTATAATTTCTCTGATCAGGTGGTAACACAGCAAAATATGCTTTGATTTCTTATGAGACCTCGGCTCCTTGGCCTGTGCAATCACACCATTATTATCACATAATAAAGGGACCGGATCAGAGATGCTCGGAACAACTCCAAGCTCTTTGGTGAACTTCTTCATCCAAACCGCTTCTTTGGCCGCCTCAGTAGTAGCAATGTACTCAACTTCAGTCATAGAATTGGCAGTGGTTTCTTGCTTGGAACTTTTCCAGCTCACTGCCCCACCATTCATGGTAAACACATACCCCGAAGTTGACTTGCTGTCATCTTTATCGGGCTGAAAACTCGAGTTAGTGTAACCTCGATGTTTCAAGTCCTCTCCTCCATAAACTAGAAACATATCCTTAGTCCTTCACAAGTACTTAAGGATACACTTCACGGCTATCCAGTGTTGCTCACTTAGATTTGCCTGAAACCGGCTCGTAACACTTAGAGCATATGCAACATCAGGCCTTGTACATAACATGGCATACATGATGGACCCTATGGCTGAAGCATAAGGTACCCTACTCATGTGCCCCCTCTCTTCAGGAGTTTTAGGGGACATTTCCTTAGAGAGGTAAACTCCATGTCTCATCGGTATGAGACCTCTTTTGGAGTTCTCCATGCCAAACCTTTTGACAATGGAATCTATGTACATAGATTGGGACAAGCCTAGCATCCTATTTGATCTATCTCTATAGATCCTGATCCCCAATACATAGGATGCTTCACCCAAATCTTTCATGGACAAGTGCTTAGACAGGCAGGCTTTAACTGATGACAACATACCTACATCATTCCCAATGAGTAGTATGTCATCTACATATAGGACCAAGAAAGTGATTGCACTGCCACATGTTTTCTTATACGTACACGGCTCATCTTCATTCTTAACGAAGTCATAAGACTTGATGGCTTCATCAAATCTTAAATTCCAACTGCGGGATGCTTGCTCCAATCCATAAATGGATCTTAGCAACCTGCATACCTTATCTGGGTGCTCCTTGGATATGAATCCCTCAAGCTGTATCATATACACCTCTTCCTCAAGATTTCCATTGAGGAAAGCAGTCTTCACATCCATTTGCCAGATCTCATAATCATGGTACACAGCGATAGCAAGTAAAATCCTGATGGACTTAGTCATGGCAACTGGTGAGAAGGTCTTGTCATAGTCAACTCCTTGTCTTTGACGATATCCATTCGCAACTAACCTTGCCTTATAGGTATCAACCATTCCATCTGCTCCAACTTTTCTTTTAAAGATCCACTTACATCCGATGGGTACTATACCCTCAGGTGGATCTACCAAGTTCCAAACTTGGTTGGCGTACATGGAGTCCATCTTCGATTACATGGTCTCTTGCTATCTCCAGGAGTCAATACCACTTATTGCCTCCTCATAGGTCTTAGGATCATCATCCTCATTATAGTGTGCCTTGTCCCCACCATCAGAGATATGTCCCACATATCTTTCTGGTTGGACAGGTACACGGCCAGACCTACGCACAGTTTGTGTGCCATCCTGAACTGGTTCCTGAGACGATGCAGCTTCAGTTTGTGGTTCTAGAACTTCTTCTAGTTCTACCAAGCTCCCATTATTTCCTTCAAGGATATACTCATCCTCTAGGAACACAGCTCGCTTAGCTACAAACACTCTTTCATCGCTAGGTTGGTAGAAATAATATCCATAAGTTTCCTTAGGATATCCCACAAACCTGCATCTTTCAGTCTTGGATGCCAGTTTATCAGGATTGTGCCTCTTAACATGGGCAGGATAACCCCAAACCTTAACATTCTTAAGGTTTGGTTTCTTTCCTTTCCATATCTCATATGGAGTGGAAGACACTGATTTAGAAGGAACTTTGTTCAATAACTGAGCAGTAGTGTCTAGGGCATAGCCCCAGAGCGACAATGGCAATCCAGCAAAGCACATCATGGATCGTACCATATCTAATAAGGTACGATTCCTCCTTTCAGCCACACCATTCAGCTGAGGTGTGTAAGGAGGAGTCCACTGGGATAATATACCATTATCCTTTAAGTATTGTGTGAATTCCGTACTCAAGTATTCCCCTCATCGATCTGATCGAAGAGTTTTAATACTCTTTCCTGTTTGTTTCTCTACTTCATTCTTGAATTCCACAAATTTCTCAAAGGCTTCGGACTTGTACTTCATCAAGTACACATATCCATACCTAGAGAAATCATCAGTGAAAGTAATGAAGTATGAGTAACCCCCTTTGGCATGGGTGGACATAGGTGATGTGTCGAGACAACACAATGCTGTGCCGGGACATATGTGCTTGGTTCCGAGATGACACCATGACTGTGTCAAGACATCGTCAAATGGTGTCAAGACATGTGTGTCATGTGCAGAGTTGCCACACGAAGGTGTCGACACTTTTCACTCAGTGTGTCGAGATATCAATTAATTCATAGGCCGGACAGACAACGGCTTCAGCTTGATTTCTTCTGGAGATGTCGAGACATTGGTTAGATATGTCGACACGTTCTTTTCTACTGGAGCTCAATCGTTTGTATATCAACATGATTTCTTCTAGATGTGTTGAGACATCATCAGATGGTGTCGAGACATCACTTAGAGAAATTCTCCTGTACTTGTTTAGTCCATTCATTAAACCAAAATATGTTAGATATTCCTCAAATATCTACTAACGATTCATGATTTGTTATCATCAAAACCAGGGGACATAACAATAGGTCCACATACATTAGTATGTATGAGTTCTAATAACTCACCAGCTCTCTCTCCATGTCTAGTAAATAGAGAGTTGGTCATTTTTCCCATGAGGCAAGATTCACAGGTTGCAAATGATTCATAATCAAATGGATCAATATATCCATCTTTGCACAACCTTTTCAATCTTTCCTCACTAATATGACCAAGCTTACAATGCCAAAGGTATGCTTGATTACATCATCCCTCTTCTTCTTAAGAGGTCCATCCACACACATAACAGGAGTATCCACATCTAATAAAAACAAACCATTGATTAAGCTCCCACTGGCAAACAATTCACCATTTAATAATAAAGAACATGTTTTGTTACCAAAGCTCACAACAAATCCACATTTGTTCAAGCATGGAATGGAAATAATGTTCTTAATTATTGAAGAAACAAAATAACAGTCTGTCAACTTTAATGTAGCTCCTGAGGAAAGCTTGAGGTTCACACTCCCGATTGTAAGTGCAGCAACTCTTGCTCCATTCCCCATTCGTGGATCAACCTCTCCTTTGTTCAGCCACCTACTTCTTGTCAGAAACTGCAAATCATTGCAGATATGAGATGCACATCCAGTATCTAATACCCATGATGTGGATCTATATGACAAGTTTCAATCAATCATGAACATACCTGAAGCTTCTCCAAGCTTCTGCTTTGCTTTCTCTGTAAGATATAACTTGCAGTTCATCTTCCAATGGCCATCCTTATGGCAATGGAAGCACTGGCCCTTGTCCTTAGTAGCCTCATCTTTCTTGGCAGCCTTAACCTATTTACCCTTCTTCTTTGCCTTGCCTTTCTTAAAGGCCTGCTGAAAATTCCTCTTCTTGTTGGTCTTTCCAACAAGCATCATAGGAGCTTTCCCATTGTTCATGGTGCTCTCAGCAGTCTTCAGCATGTTTAAAAGCTCTGCCAGAGAGCATTCTATTTTATCCATGTTGAAATTGATAATGAACTGGGAAAAAGAACTAGGGAGAGATTGCAGAATTAGATCAACACAAAGATCCTTATTCATGTCAAAATCCAATTATGTCAATCTTTCGATCCACTCAATCATCTTGAGAACATGTGTCTGCACAGATGTTCCCTCAGACATTCTTACCCCGAACAGACTTTTAGATATCTCATATCTTTCTGTTCGACTTTGAGCTCCAAAGAGCTCCTCAAGGTGAAATAGAATGAATCTGGCATCCATCTTTTCATCTTGCCTCTGTAACTCATTTGTCATAGAGGCAAGCATATATCATTGGGCAAGCGTGGCATCATCCTTATGCTTCTCGTAAGCAATGATCTCTCCCTCTTCAGCATCATCGGCAGGAAGAGTAGGTACAGGCCGATCAAGAACGTAGGCTATCTTCTCAGCGGTGAGAACAATTCTCAAGTTCCTGAGCCAGTCACTATAGTTTAGACAAGTAAGCCTGTTGGCATCAAGTATGCCGCGTAACGGGTGGTTCGCCATAGAAGTCTACAAGAGAATATTTGCAATAATAAGATAACTTGCAGAGATTCATGAATTAAAAATTAAGATATGGTCTTTAATGCAAATATTATAACTCCCACTAATTTTCGACGAATTTGCACAACCCTCTGATGCGGGGCGGACACGGGGACCGACCTTAAGTGATGCGGACCTCGGACTCTAAATACGGACATGACCAGCAACATACAACAATGGAGATGCTTTGGCCTGACACTAAGAGTTCATATGGGCTGTACGTCGCTAACAGAAACGCAAGCTCACTCATCGTCCCAAACGAGAGGAAACGCGGATCCACACGGTTGAGAAACCGGCAGAGTCAAGGGTGGTCGACTCACTTCCGTGCTCTGATCGAGCCACGGGACGGGTCACTCTCTCGCTCACAGCGGTGACATAGACTCACGGGCTAGGTTCCTATCGCACTCAACAGCGGCACACGACCATATACTAGCCAAGCAAGTAAATGCCAAGAAGTCGAGATTGTTACCTCCACGTTCCCGGAGTAGGGAAGACAACCTCGGCCAATTCCGAACTCCCGGTTAACAAATTTTTACTGTGATACAAAGATTTTGACCTACTCCACGCAGGGAGGTAAAAGGTCACACGTGGGGCCCGGGAGTCATGGGAATTGGGTTGATGGGCAATATCTTGATGTTGCTCCGTCGGTGCCGAATCCGCGTTTTGGTGCTGTCCGGACGGCGCGATCTACGGGTTCGTGGGACCCACGGACCACTCTATCCTCCGAGTCTGGCGGGGTGGGTCCCACTGTGATGGTGGCCCCTGGAGATGCGCCTCCCTAGACGACGGCCGGGCGGGAGCGTTTGTCGGACGCCGGGCGGCTCCGACCTCCACTCGTTAGAGGTGTTGTCCTCGGATCTGATGCTGCTGTTTTGCAGCGCGCGACCCGGCGAGGATGCTTGCTGCGATCACTCCCGACGTCGGATTGACGCACAAGAGATATCGTTGGAAAGATATTTCGAAGTACTTCGATCTAGGGCGAGAGAGAAAAATTGGAACTTCACGGATCTGGCCTTAGTCAATTTTTCAAGTTGCTGTTGGACAGGGCCCGAAATCTCAGGCCAGTAGGGAAGTTTCCTGAGAACTGCCATTGACTGTAGGGTATACTTCCGAATCAGAAGATGAGTTCTTCATGAAAGTTGTAGAGGGAAGAAATAGGAAAACGGGAATATATTTTACGTAAGGTTTTGTTGAGATTTGGATGGGGAAAGATATTTTATACTGGTGGGTGGTCGAATCTGGACAGAGGCAGATAGAACTGAGTGGAGATCTGAAAGTGATTTTTAGAAAATAGGTGAAGGCCTTTATAAATTCCATGAAAATTCGTGGATAGAGGGGGTGTTGGACAGAACCTCCAATAAAATTGGGGGCTCAACAAAAAATCAAGAAGAGGTCTGAAGAGGGAAAACTCAGAGCTACTGTGAATCTGGACTGAAAGCTGACAGATCTGGAAGGAGGGGATGAACGAAAATGAAAAAATGGAAAATGAAAACTAGAAGCCAAACCAAATTTTCTGAGACGTGGGGGTGACCTATGGAACTCACCCTGAAGATTTGGACTCCAAAATATTTCCAGGTTGGGAGCAAGAATTCGTGGAAGAAGGGTCTATCCTGGGTTGACAGAACTCCGGCGACGACGGTGGCGGTGCGACGACGGCGGCGGTGGCGGCTAGCTTCAAGAACGGATACCGGAGGCGTCTCACCTCAGAATACATCCATCTCAACTGCAGAAGGGGGAGAGATGAGGGGGAGGTCGCACAAGGCTGGGGGCTCCAAGAAATTTCTCATAAAATGTATGCATTAATTCCACTCAAAATGAAAATACAAGTCTCTTATAGAAAATAAAAAAAGACTAGTTCTATCCCTAGATCTAGGATTGGTGGGGGGTAAAAGAGGAAGTTTACAATTTATTTCTCCCATGTGGTTTAGAACAAATAAAATAAGATTTCAATCCTAATAAACTATATTATACATGGGGCACCCCCTTGACTTATGTGTTCCAAATTTTGAATTTTGTTACCCTTTGTCTCCCCTTGGTCCAACCCTTCTAGAAGCCCACCTTTGAGGGTTGACTGACCCCACATGGGCCCAAGAGATGAGGTGGATTAATGGGAGAAGGGATGGGGGGCCAGCGGGACCCAAGTGGTCCCAAATTACAAATAAACCCCTATTACAATCCAAATTACATCCGAATAAAACCAAATAAACACACAAAGTGGCCGAACCCCTGCAGCGATAACACTGTTGTCGTGACCCACTAGGCTCCCTGATAAGTCGGTCCTGACCCTTATCCTCCCGACGGACAGGGGGTCTAGGCAATGGGGCTCTCGTGGGTGGGGGAAGAGGATCCATCATGATGGGGAGAGGGCCTTGGGATGGCACCTTAGATGGCATCGGGTTGGGGCTACCGGTTGCTACCTCCTTAGGCTCATGCTTGGTTCCATTCTATCTAGGAGGTAGGCAAGGGGGAACCAAGGACTCGATATAAGCACACCTCCTATCCACTCTATCCGAAATGATTTGGAAGAGTTTGGCAATGGTGGGGTTTGGAGTAGGAGTAAGGTGATGGACTCTCTCATATGAACTCAGCTTAGTCGTGGACCTAGGCTCTTCTACATGCGCGGCGCTTTGCCTCCGATTATGGCCCTCTTGGGTGGAGGTGATTGGGTGTGGTCGGTTGGAGGTGACCGGGCCGGGTAGGTAGACCTTCCTAAGTTTGCCCTTCATCTCATGCCACGACTCGATGGGCCTTTGCCTCCTAACCTCTCTCATGCGCTCAATGCTCTCCCATTCCCAAGCGGCTTTGTGGACAAGCCTCTCTTGGGTAAAACTGACTTGCATGGCATGGGACATGGTGTAACATTCAAAATATTTGTCCATGGCGGCCTCCCACTTGAGGTAGTCGCCTGGATCATTGGAGCCATAAAAATCCGAGGCTTCGGGCCTACGGAAGTGGAGAGGGTGGTTGGCAAGCCCATGGGTGGACCAACGGCCATATTGCCCGGGTGATGGGGAATCTATGGGAAATTGGGGGGAACTACATGCTAGACGTGCCGACAGTTGGACAAGACACTAGACCGGCTATGCAAGGTTGGAATGCACTAACTAATGCACACTAAGGACCCTAGACTTAACCAAGACTCGGTACGTGGCGGAGTTAATCGATCTGAAGATCACTCACACAAGACTGCTACCTTCCCGATAGGCATAACCTAACGTTCGAGCAATGCCTTTTGATATACCGAGTAAAGGTATGCGATGAAACCTTAGACCGACTTAGACAACGATTCTTTTTTTGTGTTTGGAGTTTTGCAAATGACTACCCTAGACTCAACTGGCGCTCTGATACCAAATTGATGCGGGATGGACAAGGGGACCGACTCTAAGTGATGCGGACCTCGGACTCTAAATGCGGACATGACCAACAACATACAACAATGGAGATGCTTTGGCCCGACACTAAGAGTTCCTATGGGCTATACGTCACTAACAGAAACGCAAGCTCACTCGTCGTCCCAAGCGAAGGAAATGCGGATCCGCGCGGTTGAGAAACCGGCAGAGTCAAGGGTGGTCGACTCACTTCCGTTCTTGGATCGAGCCACGGGACGGGTCACTCTCTCGCTCACAGTGGTGACATGGACTCATGGGCTAGGTTCGTATCACACTCAGCAGTGGCACACGACCATATACTAGCCAAGCAAGTAAATGCCAAGAAGTCGAGATCGTTACCTCCACGCTCCCGGCGTGGGGAAGACAACCCCGGCCAATTCCGAACTCCCAGTTAACAAATTTTTACTGATACAAAGATTTTGACCCACTCCACGCAGGGAGGTAAAAGGTCACACGTGGGGCCCGGGAGTCATGGGAATTGGGTTGACGGGCAGCATCTTGATGTCGCTCCGTCGGTGCCGAATCCACGTTTTGGTGCTGTCTGGACGGCGCGATCTACCGGTTCGTGGGACCCACGGACCACTCTGTCCTCCGGGTCTGGCGGGTTGGGTCCCGCTATGATGGTGTCCCCTGGAGATGCGCCTCCCTGGACGGCGGCCGGGCGGGAGCGTCGGTCAGAGGCCAGGCGGCTCCGACCTCCACTCGTTGGAGGTGTTGTCCTCGGATCTGATGCTGCTGTTTTGCAGCGTGACCCAGCGAGGATGCTTGCTGCGATCACTCCCGACGTCGGATCGACGCACAAGAGGTATCGTTGGAAAGCTCTTTCGAAGTACTTCGATCTAGGACCGAAGAGAAAAATTGGAACTTCACGGATCTGGCTTTAGTCAATTTTTCAAGTTGATGTTGGACAGGGCCCGAAATCTCAGGCTAACAGGGAAGTTTCCTGAGAACTGCCGTTGACTGTGGGGTAGACTTCCGAATCAGAAGATGAGTTCTTCATTAAACTTGTAGAGGGGATAAATAGGAAAACAGGAATATTTTTTATGTAAGGTTTTGTTGAGATTTGGATGGGGAAAGATATTTTATACGGGTGGGTGGTCGGATCTAGACAGAGGCAGACAGAACTGAGTGGAGATCTGAAAGTTATTTTTAGAAAAAAGGTGAAGGACTTCAGAAATTCCAAGAAAATCCGTGGATAGAGGGGGTGTTGGAAAGAACCTCGAGTAAAATTGGGGGCTCAATAAAAAATCAAGAAGAGGTCTGAAGAGGGAAAACTCAGAGCTACTGTGAATCTGGACTGAAAGCTGACAGATCTGGAAGGAGGGGATGAACGAAAATGGAAAAATGGAAAATGAAAACTAGAAGCCAAACCAAATTTTTTGAGACGTGGGGGTGACCTCTGGAACTCACCCTGAAGATTTGGGCTCCAAAAGATTTCGAGGTTGGGAGCAAGAATTCGTGGAAGAAGGGTCTATCTTGGGTGGACAGAACTCCGGCGACGACGGTGGCGGTGCGACGGCGGCTGCGGCGAGCTTCAAGAACGGATACCGGAGGCGTCTCACCTCAGAATACAGCCATTTCAGCTGCAGAAGGGGGAGAGATGAGGGGGAGGTCGCACAAGGCTGGGGGCTCTAAGAAATTTCTCATAAAATGTATGCATTAATTCCACTCAAAATGAAAATACAAGTCTCTTATAGAAAATACAAAAAGACTAGTTCTATCCCTAGATCTAGGATTGGTGGGGGGTAAAAGAGGGAGTTTACAATTTATTTCTCCCATGTGGTTTGGAACAAATAAAATAAGATTTCAATCCTAATAAACTATATTATACATGGGGCACCCCCTTGACTTATGTGTTCTAAATTTTGAATTTTGTTACCCTTTGTCCCCCCTTGGTCCAACCCTTCTAGAAGCCCACCTTGGAGGGTTGACTGACCCCACATGGGCCCAAGAGATGAGGTGGATCAATGGGAGAAGGGATGGGGGGCCAGCGGGACCCAAGTTATCCCAAATTACAAATAAACTCCTATTACAATCCGAATTACATCCGAATAAAACCAAATAAACACACATTACACACAAATAAAATCCTAGTAAATATGATAAATACTAAGACTCAAGGAGGAGTCTCCAGACTGTCTCCAAGCCAGATGGAAGCCGATGTAGCTCAAGTGGTGCTCCACGTACGGTACCAACAGCTCGCCGGTTCGTGCTTCTCGATCGCTCTGGTGTCCGCACCACCCTCATTGTGCAAAGATAGGATATTCCAGCTATATCCTAGTGGGACCAAAATCCCATTAACATTATGGTAGTGGTCTTGTGGCAGCACAAAAAACCACCCCATACTTAATGGGTAGGCAACTCTTGCCAATTGCAACTCCTGGTATATTCTGCCTCCAAACCTTTGTGACCTTGTGGCAGGACAACAAATCACAAGATCTGGTTAGGTTAGACCCATTGTTACGTTATGAGAGTGGGTTACATGACCCTTGTGGCAGCACAACAAAGCCATGCCGGCACCTATCCCAAAGTTCGGCCTAAGCCTTAGTCTAAGTCTCTGCCCCCTTGCTGTGAGGCCCTTGTGGCAGCACAACAAACCCACACAGTCTAAGAGCATCTCACTTAGACTATAACAACGGAAGGCTACGTGGGTCATTCTTAATGCCTCACGTTTATAACCTAATATTAGATCGAGGGATTTTTATTAAATTTTGGTCTCATCAATATAGATGCTACATACATATAAGAATTTGGAGTATCGTATATACCCCAAATAAATAAATAAATAAATATATATATATATATACATATATATATATATATATATATATGTAATCAGTAGCACATCCACATATACCATATATATGTATTAATAAAAATGGATGATCATGGACCTTAAGCTCCTAAAACACATTACCAGAGCCAGTTGGTAATGCACACAATCATGGTAAATAGAAAGACACGGAGCATCCAATGCTCCCACTAGATGTGAAGAATCTCCCGAGGCCCTCGCATCCGGTCTCCTTCTTTGTCTCCATCCGCTTCTCATTATTACAAGTAAATTTGTAATTGGGCACGCAGGCCCACAAATATACATCAGATAATAATAAGAAACCTTGAACCAGTCAAGGGGAGTACAATACAGGTGGGAGATAGAATGTACAACCCAGATTAATAAGAGAGAGAGAAGGTGGCACGCATGCCCCAATAATCACATCACACATGCATAACCATTCACCATAAAGAGCATCATCACATGATATCTAAGTCCATGATCATCCATCCACACACAAGATACATCACATGCATCTAATAGTAATTATTATATAATTACAACGATACATAACGATAATTTCAAAATATAACAATTAATTTTAAAATCACGCATATTAACATTCAACTAAACAATTTAGTTAAAACAAATAAGTCTAAACAACTTTAGACAATCGTCATCTACATTCATTGCATGGGCTCAATAATAATTACAAGTTAATTAACCTCAGAAGAATCACATTCTTATAGTAATTAACTTTAGTTAATTAGATAATAGGAAATACTTAAAACTATTTTAAAATTCCCATTAACTAATTAACCAGGGGCCAAATAATGAAAAATAAATTAATAAGTTACCAAAAGAATTTCAAAACAAATTAAAATATTTTTCAAATTTTTCTTGGAATCTTTCTGAATTTATATGCATTTTAAACTATTTAAAATGCTAAAAATTCAAAAAAATAAGGGGGGGTCTTATCGGGTGCGGATCCGGCGTGGGACGGATCCGCCCGCAGGAGACCCGCAGGGGGTTTCTTCCCCGCCCGAACACGGTGCGGCTAGGGTTGAAACCCTAGCCGCGCCGCCACCGAACCATGCCTGGGAGTGGCCCCTGTCGGCCCTTCCGCCACCACTGCCGGACCCGGCTAGTCACGCCGGCGCCATCGTCGTCGCCGGAGGGGGCACACGCGACGATCACGGGCGTGTTCACCCTGTCCACCGCGAACGCCACCGGGACGATCTCCACCGGTGCCCCTTCGCCATCGCACGCCCTAGACCGCCGCCGCCCGCCGTGGGAACCCCCACCGGCCCTCAAGGGGGCCGACGATCAGGCCTTAACGGCCTCAAAAGACCTCCTTCCCACGATACGAACGGCGATCGTGACGACGAAGGCGAGGTTGATCCGGCCTCGCCGATGGGTCAATCAACGCACCAAGACATGCGTTTTGATCCTCTTGATACCAGGAACAATTCCATAGGATCAATCGACCAAAACTCGTCCCATGAGCGACCCAATCAAGCATCCAAAATTGAGCCCCATGCATGAATGAGAACGACGAAAAATAATAAAATAATGCCAATTTTGATCAAACCAGAAACCTGGCTCTGATACCACTGTAAGGTTCCGATCAAACCAGAAACCTGGATCTCCGGACCGTCGGCGTGGAATCCGTTCTTCGTCCTCATCTGACTCTGAAGGGGCTTCCGATGAAGATTCCATCTTGTTGGGGCTGTGAACTTTTCTTGTGCTGTGGGTCCCTAGGTTATGCGCCTTGCCCTTGTCTTGGCCTTTTCTGGCCTCTTTTCTGTTGTGGGTCTTTCAGCCTTGTACTCGTCCTGCCCCCCTTCGGGCGACGTTCCCCTCCCCTCCCCCTGTACCCTTTCCCTTTTCTTCTTTCCTTAATGAAAACGCTTGCCTGGCAGCCGGGGTAGTGTGTTCATCCTCTTCCGAAATGAAGGGATGAACCCCCTCCCTCCTCTACCACCTTGCAAGTATTTACTTGAGTTTTAAAAAAAAAGGTTCCGATCAGAATGCACAGCGGAAATCATCGAAACCTTAGATTGCATATCGTTGCCGATTTTTCAAAATTGAACAAGATCGGTAAATCCCGCGATGTGAAGAACGATTGTTTACCTTTGCGAGGTTGAGAATCTCCCAAAACCTCGAAGACAAACAAGAAGAAGATCCCGGAGTCGCGAGCCGTTCAAGCGTCCGGCCTCTAGATGTATTCACACGAGCAGTGGAAGCACACGGGATCTCCTCCACGATCTCCACGCATCGACCCGATCTCAACACCACCATCCACCATGGAAGGAGAGAGGAGAAAGGGGCGCACCTTGGAGAGAGAGAGAGGAGAGAGGGCGGCCAGGGTTCAACCTTGTAGCTTGGCTAGGGTTTCTCCCAACAGCATATATTTATAGACCTTTAGCATTTTTCACAAAAACCCAATAATAGTCTATAAAGTCCACCCATCCCTTTCTGTCCAATACTCTATTGTGTGTGACCCTCTAGGCCCAAAAGTCTGTTTGGTTTTCCAGCCCATTAAGTAAAGAACTACTTCTTAACTTAATTAATTCTGTCCATTAACTCTTAATGGAATTAGTGGGCTTTCTGATCACGAAAAGCACCAAGCAACGCTTTGTGATCCCAAATGACATTGGGGATAAGCAACCCACTCTGGAACCTTTCCGTCTACAGATTCCACACAGCTATAGATCCTCATTCATCCAATGCCCCACCAGGACTAGGGTATGGTCAAACTGTCAAACCCTATTGTAATACCTTATGCAAGACATATTTAGTAATCAAATACTCAGCATCCCTTATGCAAGACATATTTAGTGACTCAAGGCTAAGATCCAACTGTGCTACTGTGACATAGAATACCCTGATTGACAGTCAGTATGATTACCATTCAGGGATTCTAGATCGGGTCAGTTCAGTGAACTCATTCCACTAATGAGCACCCACACACGTACTTCAGTGTCTCCACACTGATGACTATGAGAACAATCACACCCATCATATGAGTAAGTATCATGTGTGCCAGTCTATCCGGATCTTCAATGTCCCTTCTTGAAGATCCTATGATTGGGAACATCTAGAACATGTACATCTCGATGACTGATCTCATTATCACAATCTCATTATGATCTACCCATCATTGCACATGTTCAGGGACTTCATCACATTCAAATCATAAACATAAATTAAATGCAATGAATAAAATCCATTAATATAAATATGAATAACATATTACAAAAAATTACGTCATCACATCTCATGTGATTGGCTTGTAGGGCATACATTTCTATCAGAAACGTCCTTAGGATCATTCTCCAATTTAATAAGATAACTAGGGGATAATTATAGAGGAATTTGATTTTATTCAAATTCTGGTGCCAAAAGGAAATGGCGGTCTATTGCGAGACCGCCACCTACAATAGGTGGTCCTCAAATGACCGCAATATTCTTCCGAAAAAAGAGATGTTGGAAGCGTTAAAAAACTGGATTTTTTCCATCCTAATCACTTGGGATCAAAGCTACCTGGCATATGAACTTCGTCTAGGACTCTTGGGGATCGATCCTACCCCAATTTAGGACTCCTAGTTGGATCTAAATCTTCAAATGCTAGGCCAACTCTATAAATAGAGCCCACATTTGACCTACGTGAACCCTTGTTTTGACTCATGTATTTCAAAGGTAAGGAGACGTCTTCTCAGGTTAGTCCTTTAGAATAATTCATTCTCCTTAGTTTTGTCTAACACTTTTCCAAATCTCGTGCTAGGAGGTCAAGCCGTTGGAGATCTAGAAGCCCCCGAAGTCGCTGGTTCGCTGCAGATCGCACAGGAACTAGTGGGTCCGTCTAGTAAAGATCAGAAGATTAGAAGCCCTAGCAGAGGTAATTTCGCATAAAGTCTTTAGAACAAATTGTTCCCATTTGTATATTCTACCTACCCTCAAAATTTCATGAATTTAGGTCAGGGGATTAAAGAGTTAGAAGGCCAGGAAATTGTTGGTTCCACATAGGATGCAAAGGAACTTGGTCATTCTTCTAGCAAGGAATTCAAAGTCTAGGGAAAAAATTAAAGGTAGGTTATCTCATGATGGCTTAAACAACGTGTTAGGAGTAAAAGCCCTAAATTTCCTCATGATTTCATGCTTTATACACGGCATATTTAATGCTTTCCCATGACTGCGCATGCATGTTTTCTCTGCATACTTTCACTGCACCTCTTGATTAAAAGATAAGAATTCTACCTTAAATCATGTCTTTCCTACAGTTTCTTTTGTTCTAAACATAGTATCATGTCTTGTCCTCCTGTTCCTCTTAGTTTTCATGCACTTATTGCCTTAGAACAAGCCTTGTATATCGGTTCTATTTTCTATCTACAGTAGCGAGGAAACGGTCTTATAGAGACCGCTAGCATCATATAGCGGCCCCACGACAGACCGCTAATTTATAGTTGCGGCCATGTCTAGACAGCCTTATGTTTTCTATGACCTGCACTCTGTTAACTCTAACCAGTATGCAGTATCAGCCCTATTAAATATGTAATGCCCCATATTTTTCAGATATTTTTCGGTTATTTTAGTGGGGCTCGGAGTGTATTTTGTGCTTTACACGTATTTTTCCCTGATGCACCTTCGGAACTCTGTGCAGGGCAAACCGTGGCGTTCTCCGACTCTGGGACTGTACCGGCGCGTTGTGCTCCTCCCGAGGATCACGGAGGTAATTTTTCATAATTTTCTAAATTTCTGTAATTTTTGGGTTTTTCTATATATATTAACCCTTTCTCTCTCTCCCCTCTCATTTCTCTCTTCCCCCCCTCTCTCTTCTCTCACGCTCTCTTTCTCCCCTCTCTTCTCTGGAGGTCGACAGAGCGAGGCGGGGGCGAGGTGGAGGCGGTGCGGGTGAGAATGCGGGCGAGGACGGGTGAGGATCGAGGCGGTGGAGGCGTGGCAATGCTCGGGGGCGCGTCCGTGAGCCGGCGAGGGTTTCGCGGCGATTTCTTCATGGATCGGCGTCCGCGGCGCGTCGTTTCTTCGGTGGAGGTAGGGAGATGGACCCCCAGCTCGTGCACTTCCTTTCCCGCAAGTTTTGTAGGCTGTAGTGAGCCGAGCAGGCGTATTTGGGGATTTTTTTGGAAAAATCCATGTTTTAGGGTTCGTGAGCCAATCTACCGTTTCACCGCGTTTTTGGCCGATCCGAGGCCGTAGATGCATGCTAGGGGCTATTTGGGGGATTCCCCCTTGTTTTCCCCCTCTCCCGTGGAGGTATGGGGGCATGGTGAAGTTTTTGGGTCGTTTCCCGCCGTCCCGCTCTCGGGACGGTGTGACGGTCCTTCCAGTGACCGTTACAGGCTGTGACTCCCCAGGGTGGGTGCGTTACGTGCGTGACGCCCCTAGGAGGGTGCGTCACATAGGTTTGTGGTGTCGACAGGGCGTCAGTCGCTCTAGCGGTCTTACGATAAACCGCCAGAGGGTGTGATGCACCTAGGTTCGACCGTTACGTCCGTTATCATGGTTTTTGATCGATTGGGGTCCTGAGACTCTGACGCGCCAGGGGTGGATCGTCAGAGCTCTGTGACGCCCTTGCTTGGGTGCGTCAGAGTTGACGTATCCCTTCTTCTAACGCGCCTAGGTAGGTCCGTTAGGGGTTGTGACGCCCCGAGGGGTGTGCGTCACAACCTGTTTTGGTCTGTCTTCTAACGCACCAGGTTTGGTCCGTTAGAGCCTGTGACGCCCTGAGCGGTGTGTGTCACAGTCGGTTTCTTCTCGCCTTCTGACGCATTGGATTGGGTGCGTCAGGGCTTGTGATGCACCAGGGCTGGTGCGTCACAGCCGGTTTTGCACCGAGTGTCTGACGCTCCTAAGTTGGACCGTCAGGGTGCTGTGGCGGCCTATCCTTGGACCGTTACAGCTGTGATGGTCCAAAGATAGACTGCCAAGCGTTGTGTCATGCCGAAGTGGTTCTTCATGCTTGCCGCGATCGTTTCGCGTTGTGTAGGTTCCTGGTCGACTTGGTTGAGACCCAGTGGTCGACTTGCGGTCTCTTGGATGTCCCAGACACCCCGAGGGTTTTGTTTCCATGTTTTGAGGGTGTTGGGAGGACTGTGCTACCTCGTTTATCATGCCCATGGGTTTGAGAGTCCAGGTGACTCCTCGTGTTCCGGGCTTTTGTGTTACGCTTGATCGAGTCACCGTGCATCGGTGTGAGTGCGGCGAGGGTTCCCCGCACGTCGTGAGTTTTTTTGGGAAGAGGTTTCCAAGTGGGCCTTGAGTAAGGCCTTGGATTGCGAGTCCAATTGCCCAGCCTGGGGCTGGAGGGTTCCTACTTTTCCCTGAGAGTGGGATTCGGTTTGGCGGCCTGTGAGCTACTTGGGAACCGTGTTTCTGCATTTCTACATAGCCGGGTGCGTGGCCCATGGACTGTGAGTCCCGTTTCTTCTCCGACAAGGGTCACCGTGCGACGGTGCTGGTACGTGGATGGTCCCCGTACTTCATCGGGTTCGGACATTATTTTCCGTTGACTTGAGAGTCTACTCCTTCAGTGACCCTCCACTAGTTGTAGCCTGCTTACACGCGAGTGGTCCCACCAGGGAGTGGTGAAGAGGCTACCCTGAGGACGGTTTTTAGATTGGTTTCTGTCAGGCCCCTCGTCTATAGCCAGAGTCCGGCTCAAGGGGAAAACCAGTTAGAGGCCAGACCTAGGACGCATGGTTTGTGTGTGTACACGTGGTTGGGGGCGGTTGGACACACGCTGACGAGCGTGACCCCGGCTAGTCACTTACTTTGTGGTTACTTGTACGGTGTCCTTGCCTCCGCCCGGGGATTGCCAGGTGGACACCTGCGGTGTGATGTAAGACGTCAGGGGATGCTACCGACTGTGCTTCTAGTGGGAGGTACTCCTGTCGAGTCGGGAGTGACAGACTGTCAGTCTTTGTGACTTTGACCTTCGGGTTTTTGGTCGTGTTGACCGTTGAGTCCAGGTTGTTTTGCCGTGGCGCGTGTCTCAGTTTTCGTGCGGTGAGACTGGTGCTAGTAGACTTACCGAGGTTGCGTCTTGTTGGTGCGGTGTTCGCGATTGGGTGGTCGGGGTTGCACCTTGGACAGCGTGTCCAGGTTGGCCGTGTCCTGGGAGACAGGCCCCTACGGCGGGGTTACCGTGGGTTTTTACTTCAGTAAGTGGTACTAGCGTGGTTCGGTAGCCTCGACCGTGAGATCGGGGTGTGTTTTCTGGTACAATAGGAGTAGCTGTAGTGCCGAGTTTTTACCGGCCACCGGTTTGTTGTTCTTGCTGTTGTTATAGCTTTCCTTTCCGCTACCGCCGTTGTTTCCGGTTGGGGTTCCGCGGGATCCCTACTGAGTCTCTGTTTTGGAGACTCATCCCTGCTTTTCAGGTGTGGCGGTTCTTCCTCACAGTTCGAGGGTGCTGTTTTAGAGGTTCTCAGTTGCCGGCTCGCCGGGCCAAGTGTTCACTCAGTATGTGGTACATTTTACTGCTTTAGATTGTACTTTCTATTGGACTGGACTCTATTGTTGTAGCTATAGTTGTTTATTTATTTCTGTTAATTGTTGAATTGTCCTGCTTTATTTTCTATTTCTTTGTGCCTCCACACTCCTTTTAGCCCTTCTGAGCCCTCCCGGCTCGTGGGTGGCAGGTCAGGATTCGAATGGTATTGGGCCTTCCCGGTATCCGGATCTTGGGTCGTTACAAAATACATGATAAGCCTAGGTAAATAAGTTTTATTCCTAGTTTTGACTTCATATTCATGATTATGGTTATATTATACACCAATTATGATAAGTCTTGTGCTCTACATGATTCAGAAACTTATTTTAAACTTATGTTAATTTCATGCCAAAACCATATAGTCTTGTATTAAAGGTATTTCCACATGATTTATGAACTTGTGATATTGGTATTTGATCGTTGTTTTACATGATTCACCCTCATCTCTATAGTCTTTCTTAAGTATATGGCACGTATTCTAATACGATGTCATTAGTTATACTTGCACTTGATAGGAACACTCTCTTGGACTCGTGATCCTCTCTGTTGGATATTCCTTCCACCGGACTAGGTGATCTTGTTTCAAGGCCTCTGTAAGTCTCTGCGAGCCTGAGATTCCCACTAGGACGCCGAGCTGGTTGTACCCTTAAATCCCATTGGTCTAAAAAGCACTTGAGTTTCCAGAGTTTTTCTATGTTTTGTCTAGTAGCGGCCCTCCGGAGACCGCCACTGTCAAGTAGTGGCCTTCCCATGATCGCATTCTGCCAGCGTTCCACTGCGCCGACCCTTCTTTCTCTCTGGCGGCAACTCTGTCAGGAAACGGTCCCTTCATGACCGCCACCTTCAGTTTGCGACCAGGATATCAACGTCTCTTCATGAAAATGGTCCAGACATGACCACATCCTGTCTAAGTATGGCTAACCTGAGGTTTGACCCAAGGCTTGATTTTCCTATTTCGCTAGATGGTCTATTGATCATCTAGAGCCTAACACCTTGATCAATAAGTTATCAATAAGATATGAAAGTTAATGAATATGTCGTTATGCTGCCGGATTCCTCCCGTGGCATGACCTTGTCTTTAGCTCAACCTTGAACTCACATGTTCTTAATTGGTGCGTTCTTGCCTTGATATTGTTATCATGAAACTATTGTTGAACTTGTTCCATTATTGGCCAAATTTTATTGTTATACTTGTGGAAGTAGCTTGATTTATAGCGTGAAGATGTAGATCGGGCAGTGATTGTGTCTAATGGCTCAACACTAGCCCACTCGACTGATTGCTAGAAACATACTATAAACCATGGGGTTTGATGAACACTGGCGTCACATTGCACCGGGAGTACTTTTTTTATAGAAGAGTGAAAACCACGAGGCTCATTACAAGTTATACTTGCGTGTTAAGTGACTTTCTAGTGCATAGCCTTCATGGTTATGAAAAGTGTGTTCTTGTTACATTCTCGTTAATGAAAGGCCACATTATAGTCTTGCTTGATCAAGTTCTCATTCTACATGAACATTCATATCTCTATGATCTATATCATGTTGCTTTGATTTCATACCGCATGTTTTATCGATTTTCTTTTATCTTACCTTCTAGAGATAAAATGTTAACTACTTAAATATTACCTTCATGTTGATACGAAGATACCTACTTGGCAAGTGTGCTCATTCCTTACTTTTCCAATCTTTTCAGAGATTCTAGCGGGAATTCGGACTACTCAAGTGATGGGTCCAAGAGCGATTGATGGTTCGAGAGAAGCCATAGCTGGTCTAGTCAAGAGCCAATTATGTATTTGCATTTTTCTTGAGTCTAGTAATGAAAAGAGTCAACATTATGTGAACTTTTGATTATTATTATCAATGAAAGTTTGATTTTTGTCAATTATTGTGCATTCCTCTTTTTGTGTGAATGTTTAGCGCTCTGATTATCTTGATTGCGAGAGACTTCTCTTGCCGGCTGTTCACGTTTCCCCTACTTAATTCTGCTGCATAATCTCGGGACGTGACATCAAGTCTAATACATATCTCATTATTATACCAGATGGACTCCAAATGCTGACATCTTCCTCCAAAAGAGCATTGCATGGTTTCACATTATTGATTGAAGAGTTTAATGGAAATAACGTCAGAAGTTTTAGAAGCCAGTAGGGCAATAAGAACGTCCACACACAGGATTACTAAAACAAAAGCATATTTGTATACCACAGTCCTAGATATTCATTTTTCAACCTTTCTTATTAAGATCTAGTGACCTCTTAGGATTAACTACCATTAGTATTGAAACCAAACAATTTAATATAGTGGAAGTTTATCCATTCAAGCACCTCTGGTTTTTAAAATAAGGCATAAAACACCTTCATTTTATGAGATGATAGTCAGGTTCATCTGACACCTTTTTACGTGAGGAATTACATTGGTTAGATGCAAGATCCCTCATTTACTTAGTGCAGTTAACAATTCATCCTTATGTAGACCAGAGATAGCTTGCCACCTTATGCCTTAACCCTTATCACTTCATTGGTGAAGGGGTACAGTTTCTCAGCAGACTGAAGTCATTGCTCTGTAAATATTATTATTTTTTTATTTTGTTGAAAATAGATCAGAGTTAGTTAAGACATTACCTTTTGACGCAAACCACCTCACTTCTCAAGTGAAGTGTGCCTGGTTACTCAGTAAGTCTCCACCATTGCTCTGCATTGAGTGCCTCAGATAGACTTAGATAGCATGGTTTTTTGAGGACAATACTTAATGTGAAGTTCATCAACCAAAATTGTTACTAAATTCTCATAATCATACTAAAGGAATATTAGGACTCAGCATACTTGATGCTTTAGCAAGAGTAAGCCTGAGGAGACCTTCCTTAAATTACTTGGTTTTAGACCTCATTGGTTATTATCCTTAAAGCCTCAATTTATTTGATCAACCATGATGCCAAATGCTGGAAGATTGTTATTATAGGAGTGCTAGCTGATAGAAATCAGTTATCAGACGTGAATCTCCCCCTGAATTCAAGCTCATCATACAAGGAATTAGGAGAGGGACTGAAGCAAATTGTTGAGCAAACTTTTGATGGGTTGAGAAATGGAATCCAGAGAGTAGCAGATGGTCAAGGATTTTCAAAGTGGATGATCACAGCGAAAGAGACAGGTCGACTCTATTTAACTTCAGGCCGACTGAAATCTGGTGTATTGAAGGCATATAAAGCAAGATCAGTCGACTTGAGAGCAGGCCTGTTGACTTGCCATCTTTGAGTGTGTCAACACACATGGTGGGGTGTGTCGATGAAGGTGACCTCTGACCAACAGAATGACACATTTAACAGACTTTTCATAGAGCTTGTCTCATAGCCGGCAAGCTCCACTGACTCCCCCTTATTTACCCAACTCATGGACTCTTGACCACTATATGTAGGGACCCTTAGTACCTGGCGGAGTATGTTCTCACGCATGAAGAATATTTTCAGATGGACTTGATATGTCCTTCCCCAAATCATCATTTTATATACCAGTGGGTCAATTACACACAGTCACCCTAAGAAAAACAGACAAAGACAGATATGAACAATGAAATCCCCTTGACAATAACAACTTATGAATTCTAGGACTTACCAGACCAGAACCTGACAAGATCAAGATGAGGGAGGTCTATATAGACCTATGGACGCGTAAAATTTTTCTCCTACGAATTCTCCGGCTTCGCATCGAAAAGTGAGACTAAAGAAAGAAAACCACAGAGAGACTGGGTACCCAGACTCCGAAGAGTCCCCACCGCCCGGCACCGCTTCATACATGCACGAGCGCATCAAACAACAAAGGGGGGGGTCAAAGGCCCCTAAATTTATACGATGTCACGGGTTCATTCTCGGATCCTCGATAGTGAAGAATATCCCGGGAGGCTCGAGATACTTGAGTCCCTGAAGAAAACCAACAACTGCTGGAGAGGGGAAATCTAATCGCCCATACGGAGAGGCCAAACGAGATCCGACCCGACCCAATGATGCCCAGCTTCTTGAAGTGGTAGCCCCCGGGCCCACTAAAGATAAGCCTAATAACTCACTCGGAACAAGCACTTCCTAGGCGGCCTTCGGGTTGGGAAGTCCGAGCATCAGTTCGATCTGGAGAGCTCCATTGGAGCCCCGTATTCTCTGCCCAGACCACGCACTCATCGCTCGGGAAGACATCTCCTGAGCTATTGCCTCATGCTCAGGCCAACTGATGGAAGCTTATCTATATGGCCGTTAGGTGTCTCTTAAAAGCTGGGAGCTCAAGGGGATAGGGGAGATCAGGAGTCCGTGTGCTATAAAGAGCCCTCAAGGAGGACATAACCCCCCCCCAAAACTCCTCAGCTTACTAGGATCATTCACTCAATGAGCTATTATTTAAATTGGAAGAACCCTCCTATGAGAAGGTAAGCCAAGAACCCTGAGCAGGAACCACTTCACCTTTTGGTGGAGAGGGATCTCGCGATCCCATCTTCCTCCTAACTCCTCCCTTCGCACCAGTGCTCTACTACAGTCGCTGACTTAAGCATCGGAGAGTCTTCCCCGGGGATTCATCCCTGGGCACCTCTGACTTGTTTCCCTTCTCGCAGTTCATACTTCAAGGATACATGGTTATCTTCCTCCCCGCTCAGGAGTAGCGCGAGATCGCCCCTCTTCATCTGGCGCCGTCTGTGGGAAACAAACAAAGAGCCATCATGGTGCGAAGGAGTTCTAGTAGGAGGACTGCCGGTGACAAGGGAAAAGCCCTGGCGACAGAAGAAGGCGCACCTTCCCTCCCCACAGAGAATTCCCCGTCAGGCAACCACGCCAATGAAATACCTCCGTCGGTGGCGGGGGAACAGCTTCCCGGCGGGAGTACCGACGCCCTCCAAACCCTCAACGCAAAACTGGATGTCCTCGTGGATCTCATCAGGGCCCAGGTGGCGAGGGAGGAGAAGTTGAATCTCCCTCGGAAGAGCCCTCCCCCCGGAGACGCCTCTCAGCAAACCGCTGGAAGCCATTTTACCCTCCGGGGGTGGCGGTTCATCCGCAACTTGTCAGGAGGACCATCGCATGCCCATCCCCCGGAGCAGGAAGCCTCCTCTACCCCGAGGAGTGAGAAGTCCGGAGCACACCAACAGTTCTCGGAGACCGAGGTCCCTGAGGAGCGCCGGGGCAGCATGCAAGTGCGCCCCCCCAGCCCTTCGGGCCAACGACAACCGCAACTGTCCCTCCGGCTGCGAGACTTTGAGAGGCGTTTCACAGAGCAAGAGCGCGCCCTTCGCGCCTTGCAGAAGACCTCTCCTGCGGAGGACGAGGATCGATCCCCATTCTCCGACTATATCTTGAAGGTCGAGATCTCCCCCAGGATCTCACTTCCGACCTTCAAGTCATATGACGGCCGGGGAGACCCGGCCAATCATTACGACAGCTTCGACGCCATGATGATCTTACATGGGGCGTCAGACGTGATCAAGTGCCGAGCGTTCGTGACCACTCTGGTCTAGGGTGCTCATTCATGGTTCAGGGCCCTCGCCCTCGGCAACATTCACAACTTCAAGCAGTTCGGGCGAGTGTTCAAGGAAAGCTTCGCCGGCAACGGTCCACCCCGGTTAGTAGCGGGATTACTGGCCCTCAAGCAGGAATAGGGGGAGAAGTTACGGGCTTATATCAACCAATTTAAATCGGAAGCCCTACACATCTTCCGCCTGGAAGTTGCCTCGGCCATCATCGCATTGACCGGGGGTACCGGTGACGAGAGCCTGTCGCGCGAGCTAGTGCTTCATCCTCCCACCTCCCTCGCCGAGCTAGTGACCATGGCATTGCGCCACATAGAGCGCGAGGAAGTCCTCAGCGCCTGCCGAGGCACGACAGGCTCGGGTCAGGAGGGGGACAAGAAGCGACCGTCCGAATAAGGGATGGGCCAAGGAAAAAGGCGGAACCAGGACGGAGACCGTAAAGAGCCATCCCGAAAGTATGAGTAGTATACCCCCCTTACCGCTCTCGTCTACGAAATCTACGAAGACATCAAAGGCTCGGGTCTCCTCCACCAGCCCGAGCCTATGAAGGCCAAGCACCGCAATCGCCGCAAGCATTGCCTGTTCCACAGGGATCACGGGCATCACACCAGTGATTGCCATCAACTTCAAGATGAGATCGAGTGCCTCGTCCGCCAGGGACACCTATCCCGATACGTGGCCGGGCAGAAAGAAGACCGAGGCGCCCCGGAAGAAATCGACAATGCCCCCCGCAGAGTCTACATCAACGTCATCGCGGGCGGCGCGCCATCAGGCGGAGATAGCAGTCGAGGAAGAAAGCGTCACGCCGAGCGGGCGAGCCAAGCCTCTGTAGAGCACCCTACGGACCCACAGGCGAGCGAACCGCAGGCCCTGGTATTCTCCGACCAAGACCTGGAAGGGTTAACCACCCCGCATGACGACGCTCTCGTTGTATCAGGTATATTAAACCATTGTAACGTAGATGGGATCTTAGTTGACAATGGTAGTGCCCCTGATGTATTATCCTATGAATGTTTCCTCAAGATGGGAGAGAATCCATCGAAACTCTGCCCGATCCGAACCCCCCTCTGTGGGTTCAATGGCCAGGCAACTTATCCCGAGGGAGCCCTGAGCCTGCCAGTTACTGTCGGCACCCCGCCCAAAACTGTTACGGTTATAGTGGACTTCATCGTAATTAAGGGGATGACGGCATATAACGCCATCTTCGGCCCAGGTATCCTCAGCCGAATGAAAGTGGTGCCCTCTACCTTTCACCAAAAAATGAAGTTCCCTACCAAGTATGGCGTGGGGGAGGTCCGGGGTAACCAGACATTGGCTAGACGGTGCTATATAATCTCGGTTGAAGCCACTAGGCCGGAAGGGAAAAACAAAGGAGTAAAGGGAGCCGAGGAGGGACCAGCAACATCTAAGCCTGGCGGTGAGTTGTTAACAGTCTTCCTCAACGGTGACCCGACTCTAGGAGTCAAGATCGGAGCCGATCTACCACTTGAGGAGCAAGAAAAAAATAAAGATTTCCTTGCCCAATACATCCATGTCTTTGCATGGTCTGACGAGCACCTTCCCGGGATCCCGGGAGACGTGGTGACACACAAGCTCAACCTCGACCCAATAGTGAAGCCTGTCCAGCAATGCAGGAGAAAGCACGCCCCAGAGAAGCAAGCGGTCATCAAAGAGCAAGTCATCAAGGGACAGAAGAGTGGCCTCTTTCGTCCGATCCTGTACCCTACATGGCTCGCCAACATCGTCCTGGTACCGAAGGCTTCGGGGAACTGGCGAATGTGTGTGGACTTCACCGACCTCAACCAGGCTACCCCAGAAGATTGCTACCCGCTGCCGAGCATCGATGTCATATCCCGGACCTTTTGGATCCTTCTTTTTGTATCCCAGATCTAGTTTTTCGGAGCGTCCGGCTTTGTTGCGTCCAGAATTTCGTTTCGAACATCTTTCGTGTTCAGATCGGCGCGATCCGGAGTCGTTTCGGAGGCCCGGAGGCGTTCTGCGACTTTTCCACGTGTGTTTTCCGATTTTCGGTGTGTGTTTCGGCTTTTCCTTCGGAAGCTCGCTGCGGGTGGACCGGGTCGTTCACCTGGGCACGGGTGGTACCGTTGCGATCGGTGCGTTCTGAGGATTCCGAAAACGTATTTTTCTATTTTTAGGTATTTTTCTAAAAAATCAGATTTTCTATATATTCCCATTTCTTTTTCTTTTCTTTTTCCCTTTCTTTTTCTTCTTCTTCCTCCCTTCTCTCCCGTGAGCGCTTCCACCGTGACCGGCCCCCCTCTTCCGGTGCTAGCCCCGGCGCCATCCCCTTCGGCTGCGGACGCGACAAGGTGACGGCGTCGTGGCATAGGCGGCGGCGTGGTGATCGTGGCGGTGTTCGGTGCTCGGTGAGGGCGTGGGGAGTTCGTGAAGTTTCAAGTGATTCTTGAGGATCGGCGGCGATCCGCCACATTTCGGACAACCCCGAGGTAGGGTGACGATCCTCTATCTTCGTGCTTTCCTTTCCCGTGATTTCTAGGCCGGCGGGGAGCCGAGAGGGGTTCGTTTGAGCTCGGGACAGGAAATGCATGCTTTGGGGGTTTGAGCGTCGATCTAGAGTTTTACCGCGCCATTTGGAGTTTTGGGGGCATCATTCGATGCACTAGGGCGTGGGGACATGTTCCCTCTTTGTTTCCCCATCACCCGGGGGTGATTGGGGCGTGGAATGGTGTTTTCGGCCATTTCCCGCCATTCTCGGTTTTCCGAGGTGATCGCAGTCCACCAGTGACCATTTTCACTGGTCGCGGTCAGGCGGGGACCGCTTTCATCAGGTTTTGAACCGTTGGGGCTTTAGAGTGTCGGTGGGCGGTCGCGGTCTTACGACAGACCACGACTGTAGGTAGCGGTTTGGTGGCGACCGCGTTCACCGTGAGGATCGGCACGGACCCCGAGACGTTGACCGTTGCACGCCAGTCGCGGTCTCCAAGAGACTGCTACTGTGTAAACGCGGTCACGAGGTGACCGCGTTCATCTTTTCATGCTGGGATGGTCGCGGTCCCAAGAGGACCGCGACTGTGTGGTTGCGGTCCTGGGCAGACCGCTACCACAGGAGGCGGTCCTCCGGCGACCGCGTCTCCCATCCCTTGCCGATTCGAGTCCCGGATGAGCGAGTCTCGATCCCCATGCTGACCCGTGGTCCGACTGATGCTGGGCATCATGTGGGGGCCACACGTGAGGGTGTCGTGGGGTCCCGGGAGATGGTGATTTTGGCTTGTGTCGCCGTGTGACGGTGTTGGTACAAGGAGCGTTCTGCGTACCTACGATTGTGACGTTGTTTTCCGTTGACTTGAGAGTCTACTACTTCAGTGACCCTCCACTAGTCGTAGCCTACCAGTACGCGGTACCGGTTGCACTAGGGAGTGGTGTACGGGCTTACCCTGAGGACGGTTTTAGACTGGTTTCCGTCGGGCCCCTCGTCTAATCAGAGTCCAGTGCCAGGGGAAAACCGGTCAGAGGGCCAGACCTAGGACGCATGGTCTGTGTGTGCACACGTGGTTGGGGACAGTGGACGCACGTCGACGGGCATGACCCCAGCTAGTCACTTGTTTATGGTTACTTGTACGGTGTTCGCGCCTTTGGTAGGAGCTACCACGCTAGGCGGATCACCTGTGGCGCGGTGTAAGACGTCAGGGGACGCTACCGACTGTGCTTCTAGTGGGAGATACTCCTGTCGAGTACGGAGTGACAGACTCTCAGTTGTGTGTTTCTGACCTTCGGGTTTTGCCAAGTCGACCGTTGAGTTTCGGTTGTCTCACCGTGGCACGTGTGCCGGTTTGCGTACCGTAGGGTCTTTGTTGTGTAGAGTACAGGGCTTTCCTTTCCGAGGTACTCTCCTACTGCTAGTGTAGTGGTTTCTCATTTTACGAGGTAGGGTTCGAGTGATCCCTACTAAGTCTTGTTCCGAGACTCATTCCCTGCGTGTTTTCACCATGTTTCAGGTGAGGCGCCGCCCCAGGGGAGCGCGTCTGGGGTGCAGCGAGGTGCGGGTGCCCAGAGGTAGTGCAGAGGTCAGAGCCGGGGTATGCCCCGTGCAGCTGTACTTTTCTTTCTTGTCTCTGTACTAGTTGTGGACTACTACTGTTGTTGTTATTTTCAATTTTGGGCCATGTAAAATGCTAATTTATTTCCTGCTTAATATTATAACTGTTTAATTTCTGTAATTATTTGTGATACTTGTGTAGTTTCCACACCATCCTTCTAACCCTTCCGAGTCTTCGGACTCGTGGGTGGCGGTGCGAGTCTCGGGTTATCGGGCCTTCCCAATAATCAGATTCTCGGGTCGTTACAGTTGGTATCAGAGCGCCGGTTGTGGAATTACATGAGAATCATAGGTAATTGTAGTGGTCCACTAGTCCACGGCGATGATGTACATGTGACGCTGGCATTGGGCACCGCGTGTTTGTTTTGACCATGCCATTTTCGTGTTTTCTATCTTTTGCTTCAGGAGCGAGCATGGCGCCGAGGAGGAGCACTCGCTCTCAGTAGGGGTAGTCGGCTAGAGGTCAGGAGATCCAGCAGGGGGTCCAGAGGGACCAGGAGGAGCATAGTAGAGTGCCACCAGGAGCTACCGAGGCCGCGGATACCGCGAGAGTTTCGGGGGCCGAGGATTTCTTCCGTGGCATGTACCAGCTTATGTCTCAGCAGTTCGGCGGAGAGGCTGGTGAGGGCTCGTCAGTTAGGGGTGGGCCAGGCCGAGCAGTGAGGGACTTCTTGCAGTTCCATCCACCTTACTTCAGCGGCCAGACAGACCCTGATGCGGCTCGTGATTGGCTTGATGAGATGGAGCGGGTGTTCAGTTCTACGAAGAGTGCTGCCGAGGACAGAGTGGTGTTGGCCTACAACCAGTTACAGGGTACAGCTCGGAAGTGGTGATCTTCTGAGTGGAAGACGTCTTTTCAGCTTCATCCACTTGAGCAGGTCAAGTGGGATGACTTCGTTAGTGCTTTCGAGCGTACGTACTGTCCAGATTATGTTGCTACGTAGCGGATGCGGGAGTTTCTGGAGCTGGTGCAGGGCGACATGTCTGTGTTGCAGTACATGGCCCGATTTGTCAAGCTGGGTCGGTATGCACCTCACATCATGAAGCATGAGAGGGTGAAGACCGCGCAGTTTGTTCAGGGCTTAAGGCAGGAGCTAAGGCACCATCTGATCGCAAACGGGGCCACTGATCTAGAGACGGCGTCTCGTGTTGCGGCTTCCTTGGAGATGGATATGCAGAGCACTCAAGGACCGATCAGCCAGGGGCAATCTCTGTCAGGTCACAGCCAGCAGTCGGCTACCCAGCAGCAGGGTTCCTTCCAGCACGCGTTAAGTGGTTCAGGAGTGCCGGCACCGGCGACTTCAGTGACAGGATCCGCGTCCTTTGGCACGAAGGTCAAGAAGTTCCTCTCGAAGAATTTCTGAATGAAGAAGTCCAAGGATCAGGAGCAAGCTTCATCGGGCAGTGTACAGTAGCTGATCCCCTTGCAGCGTCAGGGATCAGTGGGTGGGTCGCGAGGACCGTGTCCACGGTGTAGTGGGTTCCACTCAGGCAGGCAGTGCATGGCACCGATTATCTGTTTTCGGTGTGACCAGCCAGGGCACATGGCGCGTGACTGTCCTCAGAGGCCGCCGCAGCAGCTGGTTCCCTAGCAGCAGAGGCAGCAGCAGCAGGGACAGTATCCGCCGCTACCCAGGTCAGCTAGCGTGGGAGGCAGGCAGAGAGCTCGAGGCCAGATCACGCACATGACTAGGGCAGAGGCAGTGGCCTCGCAGCTCGTGGAAGGTACCATTCAGATTTTGGGTTGTGCGGCTCGGGTTTTGTTTGATTATGGCGCGTCTCATTCATTTATTTCGGAGGATTTCGCGTTGAGCATCGAGGAGCCGGTGACCCAGTTGTCCTGTGATTTGGCAGTGGAGTTGCCTTCGGGTGATTTCATGGTCACTCTGTATTGCTTCGATCAGGTTCCAGTTTGGATCGATGGACGGAGTATGCCAGGCAGGTTGTATGAGTTGCAGCTTCGGGATTATGATGTGATTCTAGGCATGGATTGGCTCGAGACTCATGGAGCGGTGGTGGATTGTGGAATGAAGAGGGTCTACTTCCAGCATCCGAGCAAGCGGACCTTCTATTTCCAAGGTATCCGTTCCACCTCTTCTCGATTCCTCATTTCTATTATTCGAGCGCGTCGATTGCTTGATTCTGGTTGTCAGGGTTTTCTCGCGTCCGTGGTTGTGACTGAATGGATGGAGCCGAATGTCAAGGACATTCTAGTGGTGTGCGAGTTTCCCGACGTTTTTCTCGAGGAATTGTCTGGGTTACCTCCCCAGCGGGAGATCGATTTTGTAATCGAGGTTGTGCCTGGTACGGGACCTTTGGCGAAGGCTCCTTACCGTATGGCCCCCGCTGAGTTGAGGGAGTTGAGGGCACAGTTTCAGGAACTGTTGGCCAAGGGGTATGTTCGTCATAGCTTTTCCCCTTGGGGTGCGCCCGTGTTGTTTGTGAAGAAGAAGGACGGTAGTCTGCGGTTGTGCATTGACTATCGGCAGCTGAATGAAGTGACCATTAAGAACAAGTATCCGTTGCCACGGATTGATGATTTGTTCGACCAGCTTCAGTCTGCGTGAGTGTTCTCACAGATTGATTTGCGGTCCGGTTACTATCAGCTGAGAATTCGCGAGTGCGATGTGGAGAAGACTGTATTCAGTACGAGGTACGAGCATTATGAGTTTCTGGTGATGCCATTTGAGCTCACCAATGCCCCTGCAGCCTTCATGGACTTGATGCAGAGGGTGTTTCATCCGTATTTGGACCAGTTCGTGGTCATTTTCGTGGATGACATCCTTGTTTATTCGCAGTCTACCGAGGAGCACGCGTACCATTTGAGTGTGGTACTGCAGACGTTGCGAGATCACCAGTTGTATGTGAAGCTCAGCAAGTGCGAGTTTTGGCTCGGCGAGGTGCACTTTCTGGGGCACGTGATTTCTGGTGATGGCATTTCCGTGGACCCCGCCAAGGTCGAGGCAGTAATGCAGTGGCCAAGACCGAGGTCGGTGATGGACCGGAGTTTCTTGGGGCTTGTGGGCTATTATCGCCGGTTTATCCAGAATTTTTATCGCATTGCGGCCCCGATGACTAGACTCACGTGGAAGGATGTGCCTTTCGTCTGGTCTGAGGAGTGTGAGCAGAGCTTCAGGGAACTGAAGAGATTGCTCACCTCGGCTTCGGTGTTAGTTTTGCCTTCTGGATCGGGAGGTTTCGTGGTGTGTACAGATGCTTCCGGCGTTGGATTGGGTGCTGTGTTGATGCAGCATGGTAGAGTGGTGGCTTATGCATCTCGGCAGCTAAAGCCCCAAGAGGTGAACTATCCTACCCATGACCTTGAGTTGGCAGTGGTGATCTTCGCGCTGAAGATCTGGAGGCATTATCTGTACGACGAGAAGTAAGAGGTGTTTACTGACCATCAGAGTTTGAGGTATGTGTTTACCCAGAGGGACCTGAACCTCAGGCAAAGGCATTGGATGGAGTTCATGAAGGATTATGACTTCACCCTGTCTTATCAGCTGGGCAGGATGAATGTCATCGCCGATGTCTTGAGTCGGAAGGTTGCGGTCAGTGCCTTGATGTTGAGGAAATGGAGGCTCTGGGAACAAGTGCCCGAAGTATCTTTTAGGCTCAAGATTCCACAGGAGCCAGGGTTGGCGGTGCTTGCGAGTCTGACTGTCACTCCTGTTATCCGTCATCAGGTGACAGAGGCTCAGCATGCGGACCCTGAGTTGCCCCGGATTCTGGCGATGGCTGATGTGGAGCTCGGCGAGGACGGTGCTGCGAGGTTTCGCGGTAGGCTGTACGTCCCAGCGGAGGAGCAGGTTCGTCGTGCGGTGTTGCGCGAGGCTCATGTGAGTAGGTACACCGTACACCCGGGTGCGACGAAGATGTATCGGAACTTGCGAAGGTAGTTCTGGTGGCCTGGCATGAAAAGAGATGTCACAGAATTTCTGGCCAGGTGCCTGATCTTTCAGCAGGTGAAGGCGGAGCATCAGCGACCAGGAGGTACTCTCCAGCCCTTGGATGTTCCTGCGTGGAAATGGGACCACGTGACCACAGATTTTGTGGTGGGGTTGCCGAGGACCCCGAGTGGGCAGGACATTATTTGGTTGCTGGTGGATAGACTGACGAAGGTGACTCGGTTGTTACCGGTCAAAGTCAGCTGGAGCGTGTCCAAGTTGGCTCATCTTTATGTGGAGCGGATCGTTCCGTTGCATGGGGTTCCCATTTCGATCGTGTCAGATCGGGATCCGCGCTTCACTTTTAGATTCTGGAGGAGTTTCCAACGAGCTCTCGACACGGAGTTGGCATTTAGCTCGGCGGATCATCCTCAGTCTGATGGTCAGTCTGAGAGGACCATCCAGACTTTGGAGGACATGCTAAGATCCTGCTGCCTGGAGTGGCAGGGGAGTTGGATTCATCACCTAACGTTGGTGGAGTTTACCTACAACAACAGCTATCATTCGAGCATCGGCATGGCTCCTTATGAGGCCTTGTACGGGCGTCCGTGTAGGACTCCACTTGATTGGTTTGAGGTGGGTGAGCGTGTTTTGACGGGACCGGAATTGGTGCAGCAATGTGTGGATGTTGTGCACCTGGTTCGTCAGAACATGTTGGCGGCCCAGACTCGGCAGAAGAGCTATGCTGACCGTAGGAGGCAGCCCCTCGAGTTCGCCGTGGGTGATCATGTGTTCTTGAGAGTTTCTCCGATGAAGGGGGTGATGCGTTTTGGACGGCGTGGGAAGCTGAGTCCCCACTACATTGGTCCTTTTGTGATCTTGGAGCGCATCGGTGAGGTTGCTTACCGGTTGCAGTTACCCCTTGAGTTGGCGTCGGTGCATGACGTGTTCCACGTCTCGATGTTGCGGAAGTATATGCCCAATGACTCTCATGTGCTCGAGATTTTTGTTTGGCCTGAGGTGACTCCAGATCTTTCTCTCCCAGAGTTTTCGATCCGCGTGGAGGATAGGCGAGAGCAGCGCCTGCGGAACAAGATCATCCCCTTGGTAAAGGTGGTGTGCCAGCGGCACTCTGGTGGTGAGGCTTCTTGGGAGCGTGAGGACGAGATGCGTCAGCAGTTCCCGTACCTGTTTGAGTGAGTCTTCCTCTTCTTTCCCCTTAGGTTGTTCTTAATTTCGAGGATGAAATTCCTTTAAGGGGGGAGGGCTGTAATATCCCGGACCTTTCGGATCCTTCTTTTTGGGTCTCGGATCTGGTTTTTTGGAGCGTCTGGCTCTGTTGCATCTGAAATTTCATTTCAGACATCTTTCGTGTTCGGATCGGCGCGATCCGGAGTCGTTTCGGAGGCCCGGAGGCGTTCCGCGGCTTTTCCGCGTGTGTTTTCCGATTTTCGGTGTGTGTTTCGGCTTTTCCTTCGGAAGCTCGCTGCGGGTGGACCGGGTCGTTCACCTGGGCACGAGTGGTACCGTTGCGATCGGTGCGTTCCGAGGATTCCGGAAACGTATTTTTCTAGTTTTCGGTATTTTTCCGAAAAATCGGATTTTCTATATATTCCCATTTCTTTTTCTTTTCTTTTTCCCTTTCTCTTTCTTCTTCTTCCTCCCTTCTCTCCCGTGAGCGCTTCCACCGTGACCGGCCCCCCTCTTCCAGTGCTAGCCCCAGCGCCATCCCCTTCGGCTGCGGACTCGGCAAGGCGGCGGCGTGGTGATCGTGGCGGTGTTCGGTGCTCGGTGAGGGCGTGGGGAGTTCGTGAAGTTTCAAGTGATTCTTGAGGATCGGCGGCGATCAGCCACGTTTCGGACAACCCCGAGGTAGGGTGACGATCCTCTATCTTCGTGCTTTCCTTTCCCGTGATTTCTGGGCCGGCGGGGAGCCGAGAGGGGTTCGTTTGAGCTCGGGACGGGAAATGCATGCTTTGGGGGTTTGAGCGCCGATCTAGAGTTTTACTGCGCCATTTGGAGTTTTGGGGGCATCATTTGATGCACTAGGGTGTGGGGACGAGTTCCCCCTTTGTTTCCCCATCACCCGGGGGTGATTGGGGCGTGGAATGGTGTTTTCGGCCATTTCCCGCCGTTCTCGGTTTTCCTAGGTGATCGCGGTCCACCAGTGACCGTTTTCACTAGTCGCGGTTAGGCGGGGACAGCTTTCATCAGGTTTTGAACTGTTGGGGCTTTAGAGTGTCGGTGGGCGGTCGCGGTCTTGTGACAGACTGCGACTGTTGGTAGCGGTTTGGGGCGACCGCGTTCACCGTGGGGACCGACACGGACCCAGAGAGGTTGACCGTTGCTTTTGACCGTTGCACGCCAGTCGCGGTCTCCAGGAGACCGCTACTGTGTGAACGTAGTCACGAGGTGACCGCGTTCATCTTTTCGTGCTGGGATGGTTGCGGTCCCAGGAGGACAGCGACTGTGTGGTTGCGGTCCTGGGCAGACCGCTACCACAGGAGGCGGTCCTCCGGCGACCGCGTCTCCCATCCCTTGCCGATTCGAGTCCCGGATGAGCGAGTCTCGATCCCTGTGCTGACCCGTGGTCCGACTGATGCTGGGCATCATGTGGGGGCCACACGTGAGGGAGCCGTGGGGTCCCGGGAGATGGTGATTTCAGCTTGGGTCGCCGTGTGACGATGTTGGTACAACGAGCGTTCCATGTACCTACGATTGTGGCGTTATTTTCCGTTGACTTGAGAGTCTACTCCTTCAGTGACCATCCACTAGTCGTAGCCTACCAGTACGCGGTACCGGTTGCACCAGGGAGTGGTGTACGGGCTTACCCTGAGGATGGTTTTAGACTGGTTTCCGTCGGGCCCCTCGTCTAATTAGAGTCCAGTGCCAGGGAAAAACCGGTTAGAGGGCCAGACCTAGGATGCGTGGTCTGTGTGTGCACACGTGGTTGGGGACAGTGGACGCACATCGACGGGCGTGACCCCAGCTAGTCACTTGTTTGTGGTTACTTGTACGGTGTTCGCGCCTTTGGTAGGAGCTACCACGCCAGGCTGATCACCTGCGGCGTGGTGTAAGACGTCAGGGGACGCTACCGGTTGTGCTTCTAGTGGGAGATACTCCTGTCGAGTACGGAGTGACAGACTGTCAGTCGTGTGTTTCCGACTTTCTGGTTTTGCTGGGTCGACCGTTGAGTTTCGATTGTCTCACCCTGGCACGTGTGCCGATTTACGTACCGTAGGGTCTTTGTTGTGTAGAGTATAGAGCTTTCCTTTCCGAGGTACTCTCCTACCGCTAGTGTAGTGGTTTGTCATTTTACGAGGTAGGGTTTGAGTGATCCCTACTGAGTCTTGTTCCGAGACTCATTCCCTGCGTGTTTTCACCGTGTTTCAGGTGAGGCGCCACCCCAGGGGAGCGTGTCTGGGGTGCAGCGAGGTGCGGGTGCCCAGAGGTAGTGCCAGAGGTCAGAGCCGGGGTATGCCCCATGTAGCTGTAGTTTTCTTTCTTGTCTCTGTACTAGTTGTGGACTACTACTGTTGTTGTTATTTTCAATTGTGGGCCATGTAAAATGCTAATTTATTTCCTGCTTAATATTATAACTGTTTAATTTCTGTAATTATTTGTGATACTTGTGTAGTTTTCACACCATCCTTGTAACCCTTCTGAGTCTTCGGACTCGTGGGTGGCGGTGCGAGTCTCAGGTTATCGGGCCTTCTCGGTAATCAGATTCTCGGGTCGTTACAATCGATCAACTGGTCGATTCAACCTCTGGCAACGAGTTGCTAAGGTTCCTGGATGGCTAATCCGGATACCATCAGATTAGGATGGACCCGGAGGACATCGAGAAGACCGCCTTCATCATTGACTTCGACATACACTGCTACACTCGAATGCTGTTCGGGTTGGAGAACGCTGGAGCAACATATTAGAGACTGATCCACCACATCTTCGAGGGACAGCTCAGTCGGAACGTCGAGGCCTACATTGATGACATTCTCGTCAAAATGCCAAAGGACGAAGACCATCTTGCCAACTTAGCCGATACCTTCGACACCCTCTAAAGGTGCAACATGAAGCTCAACCCTACTAAATGTACCTTCGGAGTCAGATCTTGGAAGTTCCTAGGCTTCCTGGTAACTCAGCGTGGGATCGAGGCCAACCCCGACAAGGTTCAAGCAATCCTGGACATGCGACCGCCCACCTGTATCAAGGACATTCAACGCCTTACGGGGCGCATTACTGCGCTCAACCACTTCCTATCCCGGGCAGTCGAACGATGCCTACCCTTCTTCAAATTGTTGAGGGGACCTAAAATGGCATCTGCTACATTTGCCTGGGGTGAGGAATGTCATAAGGCGTTCGCCGAACTCAAGGAATTTTTGGCCTCGCCCCCGGTGCTATCCAAGCCAACCCCGGGAGAAGCTCTGCACCTTTATCTCTCGGCGACCCCTTCCACAGTGAGCTCGATCCTAGTCAGGAACGATGCAGGGACCAAGAGATCGGTTTACTATACCAGCAAGGTGCTTAATGAGGCTGAAAGAAGGTATCCCGCAATCGAGAAACTCGTGCTAGCATTGGTTACCTCAGCCAAGCGCCTCCGACCCTACTTTCAAGGGCACTCCATCGTCATATTGACCGGCGAACCCCTGAAGAAGATTCTCTTTCACCCTGAAGCCCCGAAATGCCTCGTTAAATGGGCCATCATACTCGGGGCCTACGACATCTCGTATCACCCCCGCTCGGCCATCAAGGGACAGACCCTCGCGGACTTCATCACCGAAAGAATCGTCCTGATTGAGGAAGCACTTCCACCTGCGCACAGTCCCACCTGGGACCTATTCGTCGACGGGTCCTCCAACTCAGCTGAAAGCGGTGCCGGTATCCTTCTTAAGTCCCCCGAAGGAGCGGAGCTACGGTACCCCTTGAAATTCAACTTCCTGGTGTCCAACAACGCCTCCGAGTACGAAGCCCTTATCTAGGGGCCAGGATGGCTCGACGACTGAGAGCCGAGCGAGTCAGGATCCACACCGACTCCCAACTAGACGATAGCCATGTTAACAGTGATTACGAAGCTCGAGAAGGACAAATGATCAAGTACCTCCAGTTGGTCAAGAGGATGGCCCAACTCTTCGAGAGCTTTGAGGTAGTCTTGATAGCCCGAGAGGAAAAATCCTGAGCGGACGCCCTCTCTCGCCTGGACTCCTCCCTTGACCCCGAAGGTACATGATCGGTCTTCCTCGAAGAGCTCGAGCGACCGAGCTTCGAATCCGAGCTTATGACCGTTGACCCGACGCCCCCGAGCGACTGGCGGACCCCATATATATCCTGGCTTCGGGATTCTCAAGAGCCCCCCGACCCTCGGGAGGCTCAAAAACTCAAGTACCAAGCTCGACGTTTCGTCATGCTAGATGATGACTTGTACCGCAGATCTTTCTCCGGTCCCCTCCTTAAGTGCATCAGCGCCGACGAAGCCAGCCAAGCGGTTCAGGAAGTACACGAAGGCATCTGCGATGCGCACCAAGGAGGAAGATCGCTCGCTAGGATCTTGCTTCGGCAGGGTTACTCGTGGTCCACTCTCCAGCGCTACTGCACGACCTATGTGCAGAAGTGCGACCGATGTCAACGCTTTGACCGTCTGATCCACCAGCCCGCCACAGAGCTCATCACCCTTGCCGAGCCATACCCCTTCACTCGGTGGGGAATAGATATTCTCGGGCCGTTTCCCACGGCTCAAGCTCAGAAGAAGTTTGTCATCGTCGCCATCGAATACTTCACCAAATGGATCGAAGCCGAGGCCACCACCAGGGTCACCGAGTCAGTCGTATGGAGTTTTGTTTGGAAGTCGATCATTTGTCGTTACGGTGTCCCCCGAGTGATAGTGAGCAATAATGGTCGGCAATTTGATTCTCATTATTTTAGAGACAAATGTGCCGACCTAAACATTCGCAACCACTTCACTTCGGTAGCCCACCCTCAGGCCAACGGACTGGTCGAGAATGCCAACAAAACTATCTTAAAAGGCATCAAAACCAGGCTCGGCAAGCCCAAGGGAAGCTGGCTCGAGGAACTACCGAGCGTACTATGGTCGCATCGAACTACTTCGAGAACGGCCACCGGTGAAACACCTTTTCAGCTAGTGTATGGCACGGAAGCCGTGGTTCCATTGGAGGTCGGCAATCCGTCCCTCTGAGTCATCCACTTCGAACCTGAGGTGAACAAGCATAAATTGCTAGAAAACCTCGACTTAGCGGATGAGATCCGAGAGATTGCAAAGATCCGAGTAATGGAATACCAACGGCGCATCACTCGATACTACGACTCTAGAGTCTGAGACAGACACATCCAGCCAGGGGACTTCATCCTAAGAAAGGCCGAAGCCTCTCGACCACTGGAGGCGGCGGGGAAGCTAGTCCCTACCTGGGAAGGCCCCTACCGAGTGGTCGAGACACTCGGGAAAGAGGCGTATCGATTGTCCACCATGGAAGGAACACCCATCCCTCGGACATTGAACACGACTACGCTTCGCAAATTCTACTTTTGATCATCTGGCAAGCACACACATGTAAGCAAAGTGGAAAAAACATTCTTCTCTTTTCATTAAACTCTAGTGTACATCAAGTAGGCTGCAGCCAATACAATATGCATGTACAACAAAAAATTACATCCACAGGTACTATGACGCGAGCGAAACACTCGGCCAACCCGATAGGCACTCCTACGTCCAGCCACTGACTCTGCCTCGTGCGGAAACTGGCTCGGATAAGGGCTAGCCGGCCCCGTTGGCTCGAGAAGCTCGGAGGAAAGGTGCCAGAGGGATTGGAAGGACAACAAAAAAAAAGAGGAGAGAAGAAAAAGGAAAAACAAGAGAAGGCCTCCTCTGCCGACTCTTTGGAAGGAGGATGGAAGCTGAATAGAGAGCAAGCACCCTCTAGTGGTGCCAGCATCCTCCAAAGAGTGAAAGAGGAAGGAGGGGGAGGCTAAGGCAAAAAGGGAGCTTGAAAAGCTCCCCTTCCCGATTAGGATGGCGTCGGCGGGACAGGGACAGGAAGGTGACATACTCCCGGCAGTCGAACCCTCTCCCAAACTGACCCCCGGCTATCGAACCCTCTTCCAAACTGGAATAGTAGGAGCTCCCCTCCTACTGCCGTCTGCATCATCATCTTCTGAAGCGATGTCCATGCTCCGCTGAGATCGACAGCACAACGCTTCGCGGAAAGGGAAGAAGGAGAAACCGTCATGGATGGCCTTAAGCGATGGAAGAAGGAGGAGACGCCCCTCGGACCTTTTATAGGCCGAAGGGGGAGCTGATTGCCTTAAATGACTCTCCCCTTAAAAATACGCTAAATGGAGCCTTCCCTGAGTCGGTTACCTCATTTCCCAACATTCCCCCCCAGCGGGACGCGTGAAGCGGTAAGTCATTTACGGCGGCATGGAAAAGTGGAAAGGTGCCAGTGCCATGTCAGTTATCTGACAGATCGGGACGCGCGATATCTATAGGGAAAATCGGCGACTACGGATACGGTAGTCGAATCACACCAAAAGCGGTAAGAAATAATCAATTCAGCACTTAATATTGCCGCTACTATACTTTCCAAAAAACAAAAAGGTCTTACACGGCTACAAAAGGGAAAGAAAGGAAAAGCTTGTACATCAGGCCTCGGGCCCATCTCCAGGCTCGGTAGACAAGGCCTCCTCAGCTCCAGACGATCTGCCCCCAATATTCTCGGCGACGGACGACCCAAGCACTGACCCCACCTGTGTGGGAACTATCTCGGTAACGTGCTCTCCCGAGGCTGTTGGAGTTGGCGATCGCTCGGACGAGCTCGAGGATGCCCGACCCCCCTCTTCGCTCGACGTATAATGGGAAGAGTCGGTGGAACCCCAGTCCGAGTCATAGCATTGCCCGAAAGGAAAAATGAGCCCATTCGCTTGGGCCTCAGCCTCTATGATGGCCCGATTGAAGCCCTGGGAGAAGCCCTTCCGAAGGCCCCGACAGTAGCCCGACTCATAGTAAGGGAAGGCAGCCTGAAGAAGAGCAGCATGGTAAGCCTCTTAGCATCTATGTTGCTCGAGAGCTTCTACCCCCGCCAGCTCCGCCTACCTCTCAAGCTCGGCTATCCTCTGTTCTAACTCGGACAGCCTCATCTCGACCTCGGCCCGTGCATCCTCGGCCTCCCGGACTCGGTCCACGAGCCCCTCTCGCTCGACCTTCCATTGCTCGCCGGGCTTGACCTGAATCCTACGCCCCGCATCCAGGAGCTCATTTTTTCGATCGACCATACGACGGGCCTGGGCCAGCTGCTCCGCCAACGACCGAGCCTCCTCCTGGCTCGACTACACTTGTGCCCGGAGCGGGGCCACCTCCTGACGAAGGTCTTGAAGATCGCGGGTCAAACGCTCGACCTTCCGATCGAGCCACCACGGGACCATGAAAGAGTCTCCCACTCTGACTCCACCCGAGCATACGCATCCATTGGCTCCGCTCCAAGCTGGGCCAAGACCAGCCCACCTTCCATAAGTTGCTCGAAAAGCGTAGAGGGGGGACCCTTCCGGAGTTTTTCATGCAAGGCTCCTGAAGCTATGGAATGGCACGTCCGGTACAGAGAGGCCCGAACATTGAAGGCACTGGCCGAGGGAGGAGAAACCCTCTTCGGAGCGGCCGAGATTGGAGCACCTCCCCCGAGCAACCCTGTCTCGGGGGCCCCACCAGTTGGCTCGGGATGAGCGGCCCCGCCACGAACCTCCTCGACCTCGATCGGCTGTGATTGAGTCGCTTCAGCTTGCGACCCTCCAGCCTCGATCGGCTTGGACAGGGCTCCTCCGTCTGGCGCCCCCTCTGCTTCACTCGGTGCCTCGACATCGGCCGTGACCCCTTCATTGTCGGCCCCTTCCTACTCTGTAGAAGGGATAGCCGGCAGGGAAGCCTCTTCGGCCGGGCGGGTAACCTCCGCCTTCCTCGCATGCTTCTTCTCGGCAGACAGAGCCTGCAATGAAGCTCCCAACAGCTTCACTATGGGATCCTTACGCTTGACCCCCTAGCGTTCGGAAGCGTCATCCCGGGCGACTCGCTTGCCCTTGTCTCGGGCACAGGAAGAACCCTTCGAAGCTTGGAGATTGCTTGGAGCCGGCGTATCATCCCTGTCGATGATCTCCAACTCGGCCGGCGGTGCCTCATCCTCAACCGCTCGCCTCTGGTCTGAACGAAGAAGAGCAAATTGAAAGAAGGAAGGCACTTACTCTACAAGAAAGAGAACAAGTCCCTGAGATCCTCATCTGTCGGCAACAGTGCTCGAGAAAGATACTCCTCGATGTTGGACGAGGTCACCAACTCAACAGTCGGCCGGTGATTCTGTAGAAAGATAGCAACATCCCTCTCCACCTTCAGGGGGACCTCCGTTTGCTTCGGAGGAATGTTCGGGTGAAATTTGGGCACCGTCGGGAAATTACCGACCACACCGACCGCCGACGCACCCACCCAGAAATATTGGGTCTTCCACCCCTTGTGAGAGGAGTCCTTCACGGAAAGGGACACACAACTCCTGTTCCGTTTCGCCTGGACGAAGAAGAAGCCCTTCCCCGCATGAAGATTCTCCTTTAGCTCGACAAAATAATGGAAGAGGTCCAGCGAGGTGCTCACCCCACACTGGCCACAAAGGAAAATGAAGGAGAAGATGAGGGTATAAGAATTGGAGACTAGCTGGACAGGAGCCAGTCGGTAGAATCGAAGCAACTCGGTGATGAAGGAATGGAGGGGCAAGCGAAAGCCACACTTCTAGGCCAAGAGGAAGGAACAAAAGAGGCCAGAACGAGTGGCCAGACTAGACTCATAAGGCTCAGGCGCAAGGAACTAAAATCGCCAAGGCAGCCCAAACTGGTTTTCCAGTCGCCTCACCTCAGCCCCCCCCCCCCCCCCCAACTCGCTGCGGAGAGGCTCCGACTGTACCAAAAAAACCCTTGGGTCTGTTCTTTCTGCTGCCCCTTGGCCTCAAGATTTTGGTCCGCCATTGAACAGATGGAGGAACTGGAAGAAGAATGGGAAAGCTCTGGATCAGAGGACTCCGGAGGAGAAGGAAGTTGACAGATCGCCGCCGCGGTAATCTCTTCTAGCTCCGCGAAAGCCGCTGCGATTCTCCACTCCTCCGAACTACTCTCACGGCGCATGAGCCCCCCTATATAAATGAAAAGGATGGCAAAACCCTAAACCCCGGAGATAAAGGGACGCAAATAATGCTCCATGCTTAGAACCCCTAGTCGGAGGCGGCGTGGCGTTCTGATCTCCCGAGGAGGGGCCTTCTTTTACTCATCATGACGGGCATATTCTCAGGACAAGCCGCATCATGTGGTCCGTGCAAGAGAGAGATCTCCACCCAACAAGAGCCACGAAAAGTCCAGCCCAAATGCTACTCAACCGAGCCTAATTTTGGCTCGAGAGTGGGAGGGGGATAAGTGGAGAGGGGAAATCTAACTACCCATACGGAGGGTCCGACCCGACCCAACGAGGCCCAGCTCCTTGAAGTGGTAGCCCCCGGGCCCACTAAAGATAAGCCTAATAACTCACTCGGAACAAGCACTTCCTAGGCGGCCTTCGGGTGGGGAAGTCCGAACATTAGTTCAATCAGGCGAGCTCCATTGTGTTGATTTGTTTTGGTTCCTTCACTTATGTTGTTGTGATGAGTGATAAAGATGATAAGCAAAAACAATGATCTCAATCAACCTATGAACATGTAAACCATGAACCTAGGCAACCAGAACTGGCTCTAGCATGGGCAATGCTATCTCAATCGAATTAAGCTAAAGAAGGCAAAGAAAAACACACGCCGGAGTGTGGAACAATGAGTAAATAAAAACACACCACGTGGGTGGAACAAGCAAAGGAAATAAGAGATATGAGAGAGAAATCAATGCCCAATACTAAGGAAAGAACGTGATCGCCACTAAGGTAATAAAACAAGCCGAAGACCTGATTAATACCTTAGAAATAGGAGGATGATGCACCCGCCCACGGGAGAGAGAAACCAGTGAAATCTTCAGATCAGCTGAGTGTAACGGTCTGGCACATGTGCGTCACAGGAGTGTGACGGTCTCCCGATGAACCGTTAGAGAAGCCTGACGCGCCTGACCAAGACCGTCAGAGAACCTGTAGAAATAGCCTGTGGATTCTTTGAACCCTAAACCTTCCAGCCGGCCAGAAAGCTTGGGCCTCGCCTAATGAACTCTGTAAACCTGCCAAAGAACGTGAAACACCAGAAAACAACCCCAAATTAGCCCTTTAAACAATATAGTATCAATTCTCAAAGGACTTAAGATCATGCAAAAGGAAAGGGGAATACTGGGGAGTTTTAGTTTTTTAACCCCTCTGGGCGTTTTAAAATGTGGGAAGGATGTTTAGATGATGAAAATAGTGGATAACGTGAGAGAAAGAAGTGGGACAATGCTGCTATGAGAGGAGAAAGGGAGGAACACAAGTATGCAAACTATGCACTTTAAGACCCAAAACCGAAGTACTCCCTGGACTGTGATGCAGATGGACGTAGAAATCAGTTCCTCTTGGATGAATATGGCTCCAGAAAGCGGCAGCACTTCGACGCAAACCCTAGATTTCTCCCCTCTAGGCCATGAAGTCAAGGGTGCTATTTATAGGCCCTCGAAATCTCTGGTCGAGCAGAGGATAATCCAGCAAGAAAAGAGGATAATTCTTAGCAAACTCTTGAAGATAATACTCCCAAGAGTCCATAGAAAAAAATAGAAGGTCCTGAGGATCAGATTTGGAGGAGAAATCATAAGATCAAACTCTCAACTCGACTACGGAGTAGCAGAGAAAAGACCAGACCAGCCAGGACTCTCTGTTGGATGTAACGGCTGCACGACAGACCGTCACAGGTATGTAACGCCCCAGGGAGAGACCGTCACACTAAACTTATCCCCAAAGAGATAAGATCAACGGGAAGAAGATATAAGCAGTTGGACTCTTGAATGAATGTAACGGCCATGGGTGGACGCGTTATAAGAACGTAACGGCTGCACGACAGACCGTTAGAGACAACGGATAGGCCAAAGGATAAGGATTGAAACAAAAGGCCTTAAGCCTCAGGACTCTTCAAGGTGTAACGGTCCAGGGCCAATGCATTAGAATAACGTAACACCCCTTGTATGGACCGTTAGAGATAATAATATCCAAGAATGATAAGATCTTGCTAAGCTTCATCAAAAATGAAAGCGCCGAGGAAACCAGATTCAACCAAGAGAAGAAGACCCATGAAATAAGCCACCAACTGATCAAGAGAGCTTAACGAACGTGATGGAGGCATCACCCACGACTCCCTTTGGCTCGGGTCCACTTCTTCACATTCGGGAGCTAGTTGAGTTTGGGCCTCACTCTATTAAGGCCCCTTATCCATTTTGTAGTTTTCCTTTGAGTCATTTTGATGTATTTCCATTTTATTTGAGTCATTTCCCTAAGTCTAGCACTTATTTTCCTATGTTTGGTATCATCATGATGTCTAATGTAAGCTATTGGGCCCCATTCGTTGGACTAGGCCCATTAGCACTCCCAACCCCCTTGGTTATTTGTAGTTGTTTATTTTGTCAGGGACTTATTGTAAAGAGTGGGTTGCCTATATATAGGACCCCACTCCCCTCATTTGAAGTTAATGAATGATTACATCCTTTTGAGTTAAACTTGCCATTTGAGTTCAAATTGGAGTGATTCCTCTAGTTTTTGGGTGAGAGACCCTAGGGGAGAGATTCCCCACCCATTCCCCTCTTAATCTCTCTATTTCACCCCTCTTTCTCTCTCCTCCAACCCCAAATCCAAATTTCCTTCTCCCTCCTCCCTCCTCCCATCCACTTCCAACCTCCAACCACCTCCTTTAATGCCCTCCACTTCCCCATGGCCTCCATTACTCCACTCCCTAGTTCCTAGGTAGAAGTCTCCCCATTCCAACACCTTCCTCCACCTTCCAACCAAATCTACTCCATTCCAATGCAAGCACTCCACTTCCCAACATAATCACCCACCTTCCAAGACCTTTTGAATTTGAAATCCACCCTTCCCTCCACTCACTTGTGCCCCCCTCACCTTCTCCTCTCACCCACCTTCCCCAAATTCGTAGCTCTTCCTCCTCCACCTGCTAGCACTTGCTTCCAGCCATTCTCCACCCCATTCCCCATCACCATTAGCTCCCTTCTCCACCCCACAAGAGCCCCCACTCTCCCTTAGGTCATTCCTACCATTTCCCTCCACCAAAGAAGCCACATCTCCCTCTCATTTCTTCTAGTAGGTTGGAGCTGTGCAGATCTGCAGAACAGCCCTTGTTGTAGCGTCAACCACGGATTCATCCTAGTTCTTCAGAAGGCGTGGCCTACCTTTCTGGAAAGGCCTTCCAGTCTACTTCGCAGGCGAGGTGGAATCAACACGATCGGAGCTCGGAGCTGCCAGATAGAGCCATTCTCCCAACAGTGCGCAGAGAGGTCTTCATCCTGGACCAGAGCGTAGAAGATCCTTCTGCCACGACAATCCCCAGCGGATTCAGGCTGAAGCCCCTTCATCAAAGTTCTTCCTCTACCGGTCATCTTTCAAGATCAAGAAACAGAACCCTGTTCGGCCACCGGAGGAAGAAGTTACGAATTTTCTCCCCCGATCTATCTAGTTCTATTTTCTGCTGTCTACTCCGACCAGTACCCACTCTTCTGGGTGCCCCGGCCATCCTTGACCTCTGAATGTATCTCTGAAAGCTACCTCGACCACGAAGATGATGCCGCTGGTTTCGTGCTGATCGGAGCTCGGGAGGGCGCTCAGTCACTTCTGCAACTTGCTGTTACAGTCCAGACAGTACCTGCGGCCAGACAGAGGAGGCTACTTCCTATTGCTGGTGCAGCGACCTCCAACCGTCTGAGCTTCCCCAAAAATTCTGGAGTCCACCTCATCCAGTCAGGAAGCTTCAGGAGCTGGTTTCGATCAATTTGGAGTCCGGACAAGCCCAGCATAGCCATCACAGCGACCCCCTGTCCAGAACTCCAGATTGAAGCTGCAACTTCCCTAGTTCTCATTTCTCTTCATTTCGGTCCACCAACCCCTCCCCGCTTGGCCGGCTGAAGGCCTCACCCTGCGTGGTGGTAGTGTTTGAATGTATCATATTAACCCCTACCCCAAGGTCCCCCCTCCTGCGAGAGGAGTAGTTTTGTAAGTGGTTTGGCATGTCAAGCGACACCGCCGTGGCGTGTGGGGAACCACCGCCTCCCCGCTCGCCCTCGTCTCCGACCGGGACCGGTTTCTTCAAACCGGTCGAGTAAGTGTCTCTTCCTTGCTCACCTAGTGTAGCTCTCTCAATATTTGATTCATGCATCGCTGAATTCGTGAGGAGCGCCCGATCCTCAAGTCCATGACTTAGAGTGATCGCCGTGGGTTAGTGTGACCCGGTGCCCGAGTGCACTTTGTCGGCCCCAATCGAATTGGGCAACCAACCTTGGGGAATCAATTCTTGGCCTTGCTGGCCCTCTACCAGCAAGGGTCCATTCCCATAAGTCACCCTTGGTATCACATAGTCACCCCGGGAATAGAGTGCAACGAAGAGAGCGGTGGCCCATTAAGGCCCATTTGGATGCTTAGATGTGCTTGTTTGACTAAGTCCGAGGTTGTGTCACATCAGAACGGGAATAACTTGAGCATCATATAGAATAAACAAGGAGATGACCTAACTTATTGGTCATAAAACGGGTGTCAACAGATGCCCCTCCTTAACGTCCTCTTTGCAGGGAAGCGAGCGGAGGTGAAGCGAAAGTGAAATGGAACATGGAGATGAAGCGGAAATGAAGCGGAGTGGACTGAAAAAGTGGGCGTTAAGGCAAACGACACCCGTTCAACCAACAAGCGATAGGAATTTTCTGGAAAACTTCAAACCAACCACAAGGAAATAGCCAACCAACAGACGCATGTCTGGAGGAACTAACAACTAAGGAAAGGAAAACACGGCTAGCCGTCGGAGGCAACGGAAAGGAAAGAGATAACTGACTAAGCTCCAGACAGGAATCTTCAGTTAACCAAACCAAGGGAACAGAACGAAGGAAACCTTCCAATTCATAGTGGAAATGACTCTCCTTATTCTAGATCAAGAACACAGCTATTCACCATCATTGAGGTGCCTTGAACAGATGAGACTCATGAACGCTCAAAGAATGCGTATGATGCATGCTGGGCTAAAGGAAAAGGAAATCATTAAAACGAATGCAAAAAAAGATAAAATAACAAGATACCCGAGAATAATATTGCTAGACCGGAGAAATCAGGGTCAGGACACCATCTGCAACCACGGCGTGCAAGATAGAACCATCGTCCCCAAATTTTCCAACCTAACGGCCTATCCAACGATTAAACACGTGCACTTAGATCATCATCATTTTTGTTTAAGGGGAACATCAGATCCCAGAACACATGAATGACCAGTCGATTCTCGAGGTAATATACCATAGATACCATATAGTAATGCATTAAAGGGATAAGAGATCGAGATACTGTACCTGACTTACCTGCCTAACGGACGGCGAAGCATGATGCTATTCATAACTTCATCCATGAGAAAGAGGTTAGCCAACGATAATGAGTATGAGCATGAAACGAGGCATAACCATTTGTACGCATGAGAATCATCAATGATATGCACCATGGCAGAAAACGCAATCATTCAAGCATCAAATAGACCATTTTATTCATCAAGAAACTTGCAAGCTGTAACGGCCTACTGAGGGTGCGTCACACAGAGTAACGGTCTAGGACAGGACCGTTAAACAATGGTGGTTCACATTCTTCAATGAATAATATTCAAACGACCTGACGGTCTAAAGACTATGCGTCAGAGGATGTAACGGTCTGGAGATAGACCGTCACATTTCCTGAGCATTCAAAAAAAACAAACCAAACGGTCACGGACTCCACTCAACACTCAAACAACCCAAACGCCAAAAACCTCAACCGAGACGACCATTGGCGACCACCGACGACCACCGACGAAATGGCCGGCGACGAGGCCTCGCAGTCACTGAAGAGAAGGGAAAAAGGCATGAAGAGGAGGGCCATCCGCCGCCTCCACCGCCGGATAGAACGAGAAGACATCCCGCCGCCCGTGGAGGAGGAAACGGCTACGAGGGAGCCAAGAGAGGAGGAGGAAGCTTCCATGGCTGAAGAAGACCAAGGGGAAGCACCCCTGGATGAAGGAGAAGCCACTGGAATGGAGAAGAAGTGGAAGAGAGGGCAGGACCGAGAGGTAGGCCGTTCGCCCTAATTTTCAAATTTTTAATTTTTTATGATTTTTATGTGGATGCATGCGTGAATGGGGGTAAAAAATGGGTCTATGAACCCATTAGGATTATTTTGTAGGCCTTTTGGCCAAGGTGAGAAGCCAAGGAAAACGAAAGGAAAAACACCCATTAGCAGAGAATGTGACGATCCTTCCAGCGACCGTCACAAACCTAACGCATCACCCTTGGTGCGTTAGAGCCATGTAACGTCCCACCCCAGGGCCGTTACATCTACCAGAGACCCAAAACTATTTTTAGGTTTTCAATTATTCAATTTTTGTTTTATTTTTCATTTTATAAATGCGATGCAATGATTCTATAATGCGATTGACGAACTTATGCCCTAAATGAATGTAGGGGAAAAGACGAACAAGGATATCATGGCTGCAGATCCGGGCCGTGTACCAGGCACTGCCCGATTTCCAGAGAGAGAGACTCGCAGCGATGGGGTTCGCTGAGGTGCTGAGCATCGAGGTGATCAGGATGGACACGCCGCTGTTGTATGCTTTGCATGAGAGATGGGATCCGATCAGCAGGGCGTTCATCTTCCCGTGGGGTCACATGATCCCTACACTGGAAGACATGGCGAGGATTGCCGGGCTGAGAGTCCACGGAGCTGCAGTGACGGGGTGGACTTACAGGGATTACCGAGAGATGGCCCATGATCTGCTGGGGCTAGATCTGATCAGGCCGGGCCAGACATCATCCCAGCTCTCGAGATCACGACTGCAGGAGAGCTTAGGACTGAGAGGAGCAGCCATAGCTGTGGGCGAGCTACCGGAGGAGCACATAGATCGAGTGATAGAGTAGGTGCGCCCACATGTGGCGGCAGAGGCAGGACAGGAGGGAGATCGCGTCCTGAGGCGATTCCTGATGCTTTTGTTCGGGAAACTCCTATTCGCGACTCGAGCAGACGTCATCAGTTGCAGGCTGCTACCGATGATCAGAGATTTAGGCAGAGTCGGGAAATATGCATGGGGGGTGGCAGTGCTAGCCTTCCTGTTCGAGTCGCTCAGCACCACGGACCGGTAGACGATGCTGGGCGGCTTCTCGCCTTTCCTACAGGTAAACTTAAATGCTTCTTATTATGCGCATGACAATGCAAATGAAAATGATTATGCGACTGACATTAGACTTCTACATGCAGATCTGGAGCTACATGTACCTCCCAGGCATCGGGAGAGGCACACTACTCCACCCCGGGCGGATCCCAATCGCCAGAAGATGGGTGGTTGCGAGGGACCCGGGGTCGATCATCAGATTGACCTGGGCGATCCAGGATGACTTGGATTCCTTCCCACACACGACAGTAAGCCCGAACTCAAAAATGTTTTCTAAATGCTTTAAATGCTTCTATGAATGTTTATGAATACTTCTAAATGCTGATGAATATGCTGACATGGAATATATGCTTCCTAGGTGAGATGGACCCCATACCAAGGCGAGAGCTACGAGGGACAGCCATGGGTGGAGGCAGCCCTCTCGTACCGGGGACGAGACATATGGTTGCACTGCATCCATATCATCGAGCCACTCCACTACCGGTTGATCCTGCGAACTCGGGGACTACACCAGCCCGAGGTGACCTTTCCACGCCATAGTGACGAGCACCCGGGCAAGTCATCAAAGGGCATTAGCGGCGACGTGGATTGGTGCGCCCGAAAGGTGAAGTATGTCCACGACTGGAACAAGCGGGGCAGAGTAGTGAAGGAGCAGGATGAGAGCGATGAGGCATACTTGAAGGCCTTCGCTCGGCTGTACGGGGACCAGGTGTACCGAGGTACCCGACGACCGGTATGCCATTCTAAACCCTGAACTATGAATGCTTTTATATGAAAATTTCCTATATGCACTGACTCATATGCTTTCTAAATGCAGCTAGACCCTGAAGGAAGGATAGCCGAGCTCGAGGGGCTACTCCATGCCACCGTCCAGCATCGGGATGAGTACCGGGCCGCCTTGGAGCTCCTGGTAAGACTCTAAAACCTAGGACTTCAAATGATTATGTTTTATGATTATGCTGACCATGATGGACTGACCAATGATTTCCAAATGTAGCGGGCTGAGGGAGCCCAAAGAGCGGGACCAGACGCTCCATCATCGTCGTCCCAACTTGCCGGAGGTAGGGCCGAGCGTGACACCGAGTTCGCCCGAGCGGTTGCTCGGGCCGAGGAGGCGGAGGCCACCCTCGCAGAGCAGGTAAGATGCTAAATGCATTGACTTAAAATGCTTATGTTTATGCAAATTAAATGCTTATGCGACTAACTATAATGAAATGCGAACTACAGGAGAGAGAGCTGGCAACAGCGGTGGCTGAGGCGAGGGGACGATGGAGCGCACGGTGAGGATGATGGGCCGAGGACCTGAGCGGAGTGCCTCTCAGAGCGGGGCGCGGAGGAACGTTGCCCCGAGTGGATCAGTAGCAGATTTCCTTGCCAATTCTTCTGGACAGCGGAGGAATGAGAGGGCGGAGAGGGGACAGCAGGAGGAGAGTGCCTCCATAGCGCCACCTGTGAGGAGACCCGAGGGCGGAGATGATGATGGCGGCCCGGCGGATAAGCCGGCCGAATGAGCTTGTTTTTGGTTGTTTCTTATTACTTGTACATGTAAATGGAAATGAATGAAAATGAATGAAAATCTTTTTTGTGTTTTGTTGTGATTTTTATGTGAATGAATGGATGTATGAAATGCGGGAATGGCAGGATCAAATGCTGTGAATGTGTGAATTCGTGAAATGCAAGAATATGTGAATGGAAATGCCGAGACAATGCGAAGATGTGTGAACAGGATGAGGTAACGTGCGTGGATATGTGGAAAAGAATGGATGAATTTGTGCAAATGAAATGGGCATGGATGAGGCGTGATGTGTGGATGAAAGAATGGGCAGGATAAATGCATGGAAAGCGTGTAAGATCGCCAGGTCTAATCATAGGCAGAACAGAATAGCACCAATACAGTAGCAGACAAAGTAACGGTCTAGATCCAGACCGTCAGGGTCATATAACGCATCAGGCGGAGGCCGTTAAAAAAAAGCAGAGGCTAGGTTGCCAAGCTAGGCAGCAGGAAGCGTGACGATCCACAGATGGGGCGTCAGAATTGTGTAACGGTCAAATGATAGACCGTTAAAGATGGCAGAGCAGTGCTATACCAGCGCAACTTGCAGAAAATGTGACGGTCCGGATGTGAGCGTTAGGGCCAAGTAACGGCTGTGATCAGACCGTCAGGAGTGATTGAACGAGAAGAAGCCAAGACCGAATAGCAGAAAACGTGACGGCTCAGGGTCCATGCGTCACAAGGAGTAACGGCCTGATGCTAGACCGTCAGGCTTGACAGAACAAGATTGGGCTAAATTAAACCCACAGGAAATGTGACGGCCCAGTGCTGGCGCGTCAGAGGCATGTGACGGCCCTACGATAGACCGTTAGAGAATGAAACATACTCCGAGACGTAATGTGCCGTGAGAGTCAAATCCCGAGATAAGAAACCCTCAATCCACTCTAGACTCCTCCCAAACTTAAGATAAAGCCTTCTAATCCAAATCTTATCACTTTAAAGCCACAAGCAAGCCTTTAAAAATTGGAAACTTAGCCAAAATCGTATCTTTGCTGAATTCTCTGCTAGAAGGCTGAAGAACCTCTCCTAAGGGCAGGAAACATGATGAAGAGAAGCTTCGAGATGATGACCATGGAGGAGAAGATCTACACCGAACCTAAAGCCGCGAGAAAAGAGCATGGAGAGCTACAAAGGCTGACCTCAATTCCCAAACATCTAAGCTCTAATGCTCAAAGAGTGGTAAGCTCCTATTACCTTAGCCAAGTTCATCAATTTTGCACTTCATCTTTCCTCATGATCTTCCTCTTCTTCTTAGCCTCTTCCTGGTCCAAGATGCTATTCCAATCTGAAGTGGGTGGCTCCCATGATCAAGGAACTCCCCCTAGAAGTTGTAACAATCTTTAGAGCGTGGCACCTTCAACCTCTATTGGTCTTAGCCAAGAACTTTCAGAAATTGTCATTAGATTGGCCAAGCATTTCAGCCCTCATAGAATTGTGGCACCCACAAACACATACCTTCATCTTCCCATCCTTTGAAGCTACAGTCCTATTAGAGGAGGTAGAAACCTACCTAGCCCTTCCTAAGACTAAGGCGGGGGATGAAGACCTAGTTTGCTACATGGTGGAGCCTATTGACCCGTCCTTGATCTTGAGTGATTTCATCCATAATCCAAAGGACGTGAGGACCATGATCAGCCCACACCACATACATTTGATACCTATGGCACAGTGGATAGTGTCTCATTGCAAAAACAAGTGGGAGAGACACGAAGCCATAGCCAAGGCGGTGTCGGTTTGCTTATGTGGAGTCTTCCTTTTCACTACAACCGACCACCTCTTAGATACCCAAAATCTCAGCATTATTAGTGGGTTGTGGCGGGGAATGTCCATCTCTCAAGCGATCCTCTCATATCTCTATGAAGGACTAAGCTCTGCTTGCTTAGGAGGACCCTTATTTGGTTCCATGATACTCCTCGAGTGTTGGATGGGAGTGAGAATCAAATTCCAACCCAAGGAAGATGTAACTTCTGCTAGCCGGATCTTCGGGATCCACCCTTTGTTCTTTATTGGAGGTGCTTCTGGATTCTCTTCACAGGTTGAATGCAAGACGGCGGACAAGAAAACACGAGATGAATGGCGCCTCTTCTTCAACACTTTGCCAATAGAGAAATTCATCATGCGACCAAGAATCCTTCGGAGCATTTTGCTTAGAATACCGCGGCGTCAAGGCCTGGACCTCCAACTAGTGGAAACACTACCATGGCGATCTACAACCCGCACCGGTGCCATCTTCAGATCAGACTACCTCGGGTCGAGGCTCCTGCACTATCACACTACCCTCCCCTTCTACCTAGGAAGATGGGGACCGAGGAGGATGAAAGAGCAGTTTGGAATGCGCTGACCATGTAGGAGATCAGCAAGGTGCGTCCGTGGCAAGAAGAAGTGGAAGAGAACGACGAAGCATGCCGCGGCTACGTGAAAGAGTTGAGGAAGATCCGCCCTCTTGCGGATAAGAAACTGAATGTAGTTTGACTTTTTTTTCATGATGGAAGATGTTGGTGTAATTGATAATCAGAATTGAAATTCCATTAATATTATGTTTCATTAAGTTTATTTGAATGAGATGGGAATGCCTTAGTTGTATGAGTATGAGTTGTGGTTTGACTTGGCTAGAATGATCTGAAAAATGAAGCCTCTGGAGAATGTAACGGTCCTGAGAAGGGCCGCTAGAAGGATGTAACAGGCCGAGATAGGCCGTCAGGAAGGATATACTGAGAATTACGTTCTCTGGAGGGTGTAACGGACCAACGATAGGCCGTTAGAAGGAAGTAACGGTCGTGGCCCAGACCGTTAGAGAGAGCTGCTGAGAAAACAAAGCCAATGCCTGAAGATAAAGTGACGGTCCATGATAGACCGTTAGATGAGTGCGACGGCCTGGAGATGGCGCGTCACAGTCCTGAACCCGTATGATTGTGAGATTTCAACCCTGAGCTTGAATCTACGTTCTGCACACACTTAGACAAGAGATAAGTTAGATCTGTTCTTAGACTCAACCCCTTGCCTTAAAGCAAGTTAGAGAATGACAGTTTCTTGATATTTGGTCAAGGGGTGGAGCCTATCAAATAGGCGAAAAGATATAATAGCAATAATGCGATGCATGCAATGCGTGTGATGGTGTTTTTTTGGAGTTTTTGGAAATATATGATTTTTTGTGAGATTTTGAAAAATATTTGATGTTTTTGGATTTTGAAATATATTTGATGTTTTTTTTGGATTTTGAAAATGTTTGATGTTTTTGGATTTTGACATATATGATTTGTTTGGATTTTGAAAATGTTTGATGTTTTTGTTGGATTTTGACATATATGATTTTTTTTGGATTTTGACATATATGATTTTTTGGATTTTGAAATATATGATTTTTTTGGATTTTGAAATATATTTGATGTTTTTGGGATTTTGAAACCAGTGCCTTCCCCCGACAACGTGGGTCCTTCTTATTGTAACAAGAGTTCCCGAGGTTGGCGTGCAACAAGGTGACAATCCCTGACCAAGGCCCAACTCGCATGACGATGTTTCTACCAGGGCCATACCCAGGGTACTAGTCTCGATCCTAAAAAGAAAATAGAACACGGGGGGGTAAGCTTAGGCCAGATCTAGAAGCTTTTTAGGACTTGGGTTCCTCTCCATACAACCCATTAGAGATTTGGTCTGCTGCGCCGGGGCTCTGTGTCCATCATCGAACCTTAGTCCACTCCAGGCATGCGTGCGACCGTGCTCATTCGTCCCGCGGGGAACTGTACTGCCACTCTTGCCATGCCTAGCTTTCTTTCTTTTTGCCTTTCTGGAGCTTTGGAATTCTGGTGGGGTAGACTTTTGAGATAATACTTTTGCTTTTGTCACAAAGATTGCTCCTTTGCTTTCTTTTTCTCCTCTTTTTTTCTTTTTTTTTCTTTGCTTGTGGCATTAGGTCATAACGGACTGCCCCTATTTGAGACCTCCTCTCGTCAGGGTGCCTAGATTGGTCATCGCCTCCTTATTCACCTCTTGCCCTTGGGTTCAGTCGAAGAAAGAAACGGACAGGGACCTCGATTTTCCCCCAAAGCATGGCCGAGGAGAAACAGTGTTTACAAAGCGAGAATCCTGACCAGGGATGTCGTGTAGTGTGTGATTGCCGTACTCGGGACCCTTATAGCGAAAGGAAGGGAATCCCTCGCTGTCGGGGTGGCACTGATTAGACTCTAAGGAAAGAAACGCTTTAGATACAATCCATTCCAAGCGTGAGAGAGCTCCTCACCTTCTGCGTTCACTAATTGATAAGCATTCCCTGGATAAGCCTCTTTTACAACGAACGGACCTTCCCAGTTATGTTGTAATTTAGACCTAGGACCTGCAGACCGAATGAATTTGCACTTCAAAACCATGTCACCTTTTTGAAATTTACGTTCAATCACCTTCTTTTGGAAATAACGCGAAACTCTCTTTTGATAAACGGATACGTGATCGGCCGCATTCATCCTCTTCTCATCTAAGAGTTCCAACTGGACAAGCAACGCCTCTCGACGTTCGTCAAGATTAAGTTCCTTATTGAGCTGTACTCTAAGGGAAGGGATCAAGATCTCATATGGGAGCACCGCCTCCATCCCATAGGTAAGAGCATAGGGAGTTTGTCCCGTAGGAGTACGGACGGAGGTGCGGTAAGTCCACAGAGCTTCCACTAATCTTTCTAGCCAATCGGAAAACTTATGAGATTCGCATGTTTTCTTGATGATTTTAAGAAGGGTTTTATTAGTGGCCTCTGCTTGACCGTTGCCTTGAGGATAATATGGAAATGAATGATGTAATGCAATATTGAACTTCTTACATAGGTCCTTGAGCTCTTGGGAGACGAACTGGGGTCCGTTGTCGGTAATGATGCTGCTTGGCACTCCGAACCGTGAGATGATATTCTTCATGATAAAGCGGCACACCGTTGAAGCTTTGATCTCCGCGTACGCCTCTGCTTCGGCCCATTTGGTGAAGTACTCAGTGGTGGTAAGGATAAAGGATTTCTGCTTGATCTGAGAATTAAGATCACCGAGCGGGCCGATAACATCGAAAGCCCACATAGAGAATGGCCAAGGAGCGGAAAGAGGATGGAGAGATGAAGCTGGAGTATGAATTTTGTCAGCGTGGAGTTGGCACTTAAGACACCTCCGGACGTAGAGGGAGCAATCTTCCTCTAGAGTGGGCCAATAGTAGCCCTGCCTAAGGATTTTCTTCACTAGAGCCTGGCCATTAACATGACCTCCACACTCACTAGAATGGGCTGCTTCAGCCACCTTCCAAGCCTCATCATCATCTAAGCATCTCAAGAGCATTCCATTGGTAGCGCGCCTGTATAGTTCTCCTGCAACAATGGTATACCTTGAGGCGGCTCTCCTTATTGACTTGCGCTGCTCGGCATTTGCCCCTTCTGGGAACGATCCGTCTTTACAAAACAACTCAATTTCATGATACCAAGGAAATTCTTCTTCCTCTAGGATCTCTTCTAGCTCCATCAGAGATACTTCCTTGAGGTCTTCTTTCTCAGCCCTCGCCTCTACAGCTTTCCTAAGGTTGATGTACCAAGGATCCTGAAGAGAGGGTGCATCCAGTCTCTGAACGACGATAGTCTCAGTGCTCCGACTGAGAGGGAAAGATAGAGAGGAAGCGAGCGAAGCTAAGGCATCGGCTAGAATGTTCTGAGACCTAGGAGTATGGATGTAGATCAGCTTACGGAATTGCCTAGCAAGGAGCGTGACCAGATCTTGATAAGGCTTGAGCTTGGGGTAACGAGTGTGGTAAGTAGACAGAACCTGCCGCAGGATGAGCTGAGAGTCTCCTATAATATTCAAATAGCGCGCGCCTAGGAGATAGGCGTGCTTCAATCCGGCTAGGAGAGCTTCATACTCAGCAATGTTGTTGGTAGCAAGAAATCGAAGTTGATAAGCAAAGAGAATACTCACTCCCTCTGGAGTGAGCAGAACAGCGCCGATCCCTCGGCCTTGAGAATTGAGTGCACCATCGAAGTGCAGAGACCAAAAGGGATGATGAGAGACAGCATGGAGATGCTCATCAGGGAAATCGTCCTGAATAGAGTCAGTGTGAGGAATGGGGAGATGGGCAAGATGCTCAGCGATGGCGTACCCTTTGACCGCCTTCTGAACGACAAAAGTGATATCGAATTGGGAGAGGAAACTCTGCCAACGAGCTAACCTACTAAAAAGGATAGGCTTTTCTAAGAGATAGCAGATTGGGTCCATTCTAGAGATCAACCTAACTGGGTGGGCAAGGAAGTAATGTTTAAGCTTCTAAGCTACCCACACTAAGGCGGCACAAGTCTTCTCCATAGCGGTGTATCTGGACTCAACTGGGTTGAACAACCGAGAAAGGTAATAAGCAGCCTGCTCTTTCCCTTCGTCATCTACTTGTGCTAAGACCGCCCCTAAGGAATCCTCAATAACCGAGATGTATAGGATTAGGGGTTTCCCAGGGACAGGAGGTTGCAAAATCGGGGGATTGGATAGATATTCCTTTAAGTCCTCATAGGCCTTCTGACAGTCTTGATTCTATTCGAACTTGACCCCTGCCTTTAGTAATTCATAAAACGGACGGCACCTTTGAGAATGTTAGGATATGAATCTTCTGATGAATTGCAATCGACCAATCAATCCTCGAAGTTCCGTGATGTTCTTCGGCAGAGGCATGTCCATGAAGGTCTGTGCTTTGTTAGGATCAATCTGAATCCCCCGTTTGCTCACTATAAAACCTAGCAGCTTCCCTGAAGAGACTCCGAATAAACACTTCTTCGGATTCATTTTCAGTTTGTACTCCCTGGCTCTTTGCAACACCTTACCCAGAATAGAGGGGTGTTCTTCTTTAGTCCTTGACTTCACCAGAATGTCATCCACGTAGGCCTCCATATAGATATGCATCATGTCGTGGAAGATGGCCATCATCGCCCTTTGATAGGTGGCACCTGCATTCTTCAAACCGAACGGCATAACCACATAACAATACGTGCCCCAGGGCGTGGTGAAGGAGGTTTTCTCTTGATCTTCAGGAGCGAGATAGATCTGATTGTAGCCTGAGTATCCATCCATGAATGATAAGGCTTCGTACTCGGCAGTGTTGTCCACCAGGACGTCGATGTGAGGCAGCGGAAAATCATCTTTGGGACATGCTTTGTTAAGATCCCTGAAATCGATGCAGATACGCACCTTTCCATCCTTCTTGATAACAGGGACTATGTTTGCCACCCACTAAGGATATAGAACAACTCTAATGAATCTGGCCTTGTACAACTTGTCGACTTCTTCCTTAATCCTTAAGGCCATGTGGGGGTGAAATCTTCTTGACCGTTGTTTCACAGGTGTTGCCCCTGGTTTAAGCACGAGTCGGTGTTCCACTAAAGAGGGGTCAAGACCTGGCATGTCCTCATATGACCAGGCGAAAGAATCGCTATACTCCCTCAGAACCTTGATCAAATCCTCTTCTACTTGTGGAGGGAGATTAGCGGCAATGATGATGGGCCTTGGGTCTTCTTCAGTTCCCAGATTGATTTCCTTCGTAGGTTCATCCACTGCCAACGATGGCTCATCGAATCTCTTTAGTCCTTGCGCGTAATGATCGGCAGTGTCATCTACGTTGCTGTCCTCATCGATTGGATCTTTCTCATCCAGGATTTCATAGACACCTAATCCGTCATCGCTCCATACCCCTTCTATTTCATCATCTTCTTCAATTACAATTACCGTGGCAACAAATTCTGGACACTTCAAAAGAGCATGCCAACGCTGAGCCAGATCTTGCAGGAACCTATCAGGAATGGATTTGGAGGGATGCGCAAGCGGGCGCGGCTCAGAGGAGGAAGGGTGGGACGAACTAGAACAAGACCCTACTTCTCTAGACCTAACTGACTCTACTTCCCTAGACTCGACGGACCCTAATCCTAACATAGGAGAAAGAAAATCTAGTGGAAGGGAAGGAGCAGGGGACTCGTGCCCCTGGGAGGAGGGTGGAGACATGGTAGCATAATCTTCCACTGAAATCTCCGTTTCGAATTTGACGTTTTTTTTGGAGATCAGTAGAGATTACACAACAGGATGGAGGAGGCGGAAGTTGCATGGGGAATAACTCTGGGAAGATGCAATCAAAGAATGGATCGGAGGAAGAGAACCACATCTCGTGGAGTTGGGCGTTGGGGGGAGGAGGAGTGAATAGAGTGGATAGATAAATGGGCGGGCAATGCCCGCAAGCACAAGGAACGAATATAATTTCAGGTGGATCAATGAAGGATGGATTTACCATGATAGGAGGAAGACGGGGTAAGAATTCCCATTGCTGGAGGAGAGATTGAAAGCGAGAGGGAGACCAAGAAAAGACAATCGGCGAGCTCCCCTTCTCCCGTGGATGCTAAACTGGCTGCTTCTTCGGCCTCCATTGGACGAGCCGACCCTCTTGACGCTTCTGGCAGTCTTCTTCATGAAATAGCCCCTAAAGGGCTTGACCATAGTCAATCACATCATCAACTGGCCCTCTTAGCACTGGGGGCGGACTGGCAATCGGACAGACTGTATCCTTCCTTGGTGGAGCTGGCTGCGGAGCTAATGTACCAGGCTGGAGAGGCCCTCTAACAAAATGTTGACGGTAGTCCCAGGTGAGTGGCCCAGAATCACCCATCATAGACAATGCAGTTTCTCGGTAGCCGAGACCTCTCCTGTTCATTTTTCTGCCTTTGGGGATGGGCTTAGTTCTTCCTTGCAATTGAGCACAGAGGCCTCTCCCCGGTTGGTAGCCTAGCTTCAGTATAATGTCCCAGCCCTTGGAATCTCGGATCTGGGGCTTCAGCTTGACATTAACCGCTACAGTGACGGTCTTGCGGGGTGTATAAGTCCAAGGAAAGTTCAGATCCAACACTGACATAACGGGCCGACTGCTTGGCCATAATGTGGGAAGGACCTTTTCTGAAATAGCCTTCACCGATTGGACCGTGGATAAACTCTTAACTTTGACGACCCTCCCTTGGAAAGGGAATTTAATGCATTGATGTGCAGTGGAGGGTACGGCGCCGAGAGTGTCAATCCATGGACGACCCAAGATAGCCTTGAACATAGGGTCAATATCCAGCACATAAAATTCGACGGGCATGGTAAGGGGCCCGAGCTCCGCTTGAATAGTGACCACCCCGTGACAGGCTCTTCTTGAGTTGTCATACGCAGCTATGGTGGTGGGGGTTGGTCGGAGTAATTCCTCTGGGATGTTGCAAGCTCGGAGAGTACTGAGCGGGCACACGTTAATTGATGCCCCTGTATCAACCAGTGCAGCGTCGATACTGACTTTGTTCAAAGTAATTGTGATGCAAAGTGGCATTTGCCGAGCTTCTGGGGGAGCTAGATCGGTTTCTGGGAACGTGATTGCCGGCCCTTTGGAAATTGTTGCCAGTGCTGTGGGTAAACTGTCAACTGCCATGTCCTTACTGACCATCACCTTTTGTAAGAAGTTTCTGAGAGCATCTTGATGAAGGGTAGATCTCTTGATAAGCTCCAGGACTGATATCTTAGTGGGCACCCTGTCCAGATGATGTAGCAAGTCGTACTGGGAACCCGGTAGAGGTTCGACCTCTTCCTGCTCGGCAGTCGGTTGGGAAGATTGGGGGTTGGAAGCAGTGGGATAGTTCCGATGGAACAACCGCCCACTCCGTAAGGCAAGTTTTTGTGCCGGCACGGCATCAGGGGAGGATATTACTGGCCCGGTGGTGTGGATGAGTGGAAGAGGCGGTGTGGGAGGAAGGATTTGGTAGGATATGGTGTTGGTGGAGGTAATGAGCGGCGATGGGCGGATGATGGGTGAGGGATTAATGGGAGGCAGGGTGGTGATGATGGGTGATGATAAGGAGGGAGGACAAGATAGTGGAGGCGTGGTGATGAGCGAAGGATTGGGTGACGGTGTGATGATGGTAGCGGGGGTAGCTGGTGGTGGGTGTCACAGAATTGCGAGTGGTGGCGGAGTTACTGGAGTGGGTGTGAATGGGAGAATGAGTGGTGATGGTGTTGGATGTGTAGGTAGGATGCTAGATGGAGCAAGGGGATTGTGGTAGTTATGGTGGAGGGCCATTACTTGCGGCGTATCGCTGTCATCATCAAAAGACCACCCGGCGTTGGGAACCGGGGGTTGGACAACATTGACCTGAGCTGGTGCCGGCGGCTGAGGCTGCGGAGCGGGAGGATGGTTCGGCATCGGGTTCTGGTGGATCCCCAAGTCTTGAACCGGCTGCTGTTGCTGTTGTGGCTGCTGCTGCGGCTGCGGTGCTTGTTGCTGCTGCACTTGCTGTCTCGGCGGCTGCCTTCTCTTTTCCCTAATTTCAACAATGGCCTTGTGCATCTCGGCCCAATCAATTCTCTATCCTTCGTGAAGATCATATACCAGGTCCCTGAACTGAAAGTATCCTTCAATTGTGTGGCCCGGCTGCCTGTGGAACATGCAGTATTTGGTCTGATCAACGGCCAGGTTCCAGACAGGCCGTTCCGGAGGAAGTTGTATAGCATTAATTGACATGAGGGCCAAGAAGATATCTGTGAGAGTTTCTGGAAAAGGTGGGTATTGTGCCCTTTTAGGAGCCCGGCGCTTATTATTGCTGTTGTTGTTATAGCCGTTGGGTGGAGGGACGTTGTGGTATTGTGGAGGTGGTGGTGGTTGCTGTGGTGCGGCGAAGGTATTTTGTGGAATGGTGAAGGTAGGCGGAGGGTTTTGTGGAGTGGCCTTGAAGTTTTGAGGAGCGGGATTCTGTGGAGTGCGGGGAGCTTGAGGGAAGCGGAAGGGTGCGGCCTGGAACGGGAAAGAAATGGCTTGAACTTGCTCATTCGTTTGGATCCCCTCGGTGACCGGCCCTTGAGGTTTCTTGTGATACTTAGGCTTTTGGTTTTCAAATAGTGAGTGTATGGGGGAATCCTTGAACTGTGTCTGAATAAAGCGCGCTCGGCTATAAAGTTGATGCATATTGGCTATGTCATTCATGGCTAGAATATTGCGGAAGGTTGGAGTGGCATTAGAAATTAACAATTTGACCTTCTCTTCCTCCGGAATGTGGCCGGGCACTCTAGCTGCCATCTGCCTCCATCGGTCTGCATAGGTAGTAAATTCCTCATCTGACTTCATCTTTTCGGCTACTAGATCAATAAATGAATATTCCGGGATGACTCTATCTTGGAACCTTTGAATAAACTTATCTTTTACTGTCTTGAAACTCTCGGCGTCTTCCAATGGTAAAGAATAAAACCATTCCAGTGCAACACCATCTAACGATCGACGAAATAGATACGCCATGAGGCGATCATCATACTGAAATTGAGCCGACTCGTATAAGAAATCCCTCACATGAACAAAAGGGTTGATGTTCCCATCGTACTTTCTATAATTGGGGAGCTCGGACTGTGGAGGGAACCGGATGTACTGAAAACTAGGGACTGGAACGTCTGCCAAAGATTGGGGGCCAACCCGCTTTTGAAGGAAGTCGAGCTGCTGCTGCATGGCGGCCCACTTATCAAGCAACTCCTGCTCTCAGGAGGGAGCAGGGACAGTAAAGGATGGATTTTGAGGAACAGAAGGGTAAGCAGATGGAAGAGACGGCCCATAAGAAGGATGATGGATCGAAAGATGACCCACATTAGATTGGACCTGGGCTGCCCCTTGTTGAGAGCGCATAAAATCATTCGGACCAACAAGAACTTGCGGCACAGCTGGGCCTGAGATATGATGATCCGATGGAAAAGGAGGGACAAAGGTATTGCCCTTATCAAGGAACTGCTGGGCCGAACCAGAAGACTGGCCCATTTCAAGATTGGAGAAGCGGAGGGTCCTGGGTTGGACCGGAGTAAGATCAACGGGCTGAATAGTGGGCCCGTCGACTCTAGGTTGAGCAACGGAGGGGTTGGATTGACCAAAGACAATGGGAGAAGGCGGGGTATTGGACCCCTGCATAACCTGGTAGACCACCTGAAGCTGGGCCAGGTCTAATTGGGCCATCATCTGAAGGATAGAATTGGCGGAGGGAAGAGGAGGATTCTGAGTGGATGGAGCAATCTGCGTAGGAATGGAAGATGAGGGAGGAAGGGGTTCCTCCCTGGGCTGGAACGATACGAACCTAGAGGGATCCTCTGGAAGGCCCTGAGGAAGAGAGTCCTCCTGAGATTGAGGAAGATCAAAGGAAGCCATGGTAGATTCGAAGAGTGGATTGAAATAAGATGAGGAGAGGGAATCGCCGCCGGGTGATGAAGACTCTAACGGATGGAGATGACTCCACATGCAACGGACAATCTTAGAAATATGCAAACAAAACAACAAACAATCACACAATGAGCACTCAAACTTAGGTGATTCTTAACAAAGATGTAAGTGAGGAAGTAATGAAGACACTCAAAGTCAACCAAGTGCTTAAGATGATGAGCAAGATTTTATGATTTCTCCTTTGGAACTTTAGTGGATTAATTGAAAATGTGCTCTCAACCAATGGGTTCCTGATAGGAGACGGATGTAAGGCTTGGTTTGACTCTAAATGTTAATCACTTCTTCACTTATGCAACCCTAGACACGGGGTGGGAAAGGTCCAACCAGCCCGGTGTCCGTGTGGGAATCCATGACTCGCGGGGACTTATGGAGGTCCCTGGTGTGATTTCCTAGTCGGCCCCAGGGAATATGAAGACGAGAGGTCCGCACACCAAGGTAGGAAAATGCAATCTAATGGATGAAAGTATGCATGAACCTATGTGCACCAGAATGCATGCAAAATTCTAACCTAGAATCTAGCAAACAAGTATGCAAATAATGATATGAGTAAATGAACTAACTGAGGAGGAGATCAAATAACACCCAAGCAAAAGATCACAGCAGAAACTGCGGAAAGAAAATGCACCTGGGGATGCGTACCTATCTGGAGAGTGTAACGGTCTAGGGGACCTGCATCAGAGGTAAGTGACGGTCGAATGCCAAGCCGTCAGAAGCAGTGTAATGCAAGGACAGGAGACCGTCAGAGGAGCCAGGGAACCAGAAACAACAGGAAAATAGAAGGGAAATCTGGGGAAAACCAAACAAGGAAATGATGGCAGGTTTAATAGAGATCAAAAAGCACGATTGGCACAAGTTGTCCCACCGTGATCGCCAAAAAATTATCTGTTGATTTGTTTTGCTTCCTTCTCGTATGTGGTTGTGATGAGTGATAAAGATGATAAGCAAAAACAATGATCTCAATCAACCTATGAACATGTAAACCATGAACCTAGGGAACCAGAACTCGCTCTAGCATGGGCAATGCTATCTCAATCGAATTAAGCTATAGAAGGTAAAGAAAAACACACGCCGGAGCGTGGAGCAAGGAGTAAATAAAAACACACCACGTGGGTGGAACAAGCAAAGGAAATAAGAGATATGAGAGAGAAATCAATGCCCAATACTAAGGAAAGAACGTGATCGCCACTAAGGTAATAAAACAAGCCGAAGACCTGATCAATACCTTAGAAATAGGAGGATGATGCACCCGCCCACGGGAGAGAGAAGCCAGTGAAATCTACAGATCAGCTGAGTGTAATGGTCTGGCACCTGTGCATCACGGGAGTGTGACGGTCTCCCGATGAACCGTTAGAGAAGCCTGACGCGCCTGACCAAGACCGTCAGAGAACCTACAGAAATAGCCTGTGGATTCTTTGAACCCCAAACCTTCCAGCCGGCCAGAAAGCTTGGGCCTCGTCTAATGAACTCTATAAACCTGCCAAAGAATGTGAAACACCAGAAAACAACCCCAAATTAGCCCTTTAAACAATATAGTATCAATTCTCAAAGGACTTAAGATCATGCAAAAGGAAAGGGGAATACCGGGGAGTTTTGGTTTTTTAACCCCTCTGGGCGTTTTAAAATGTGGGAAGGATGTTTAGATGATGAAAACAGTGGATAACGTGAGAGAAATAAGTGGGACAATGCTGCTATGAGAGGAGAAAGGGAGGAACACAAGTATGCAAACTATGCACTTTAAGACCCAAAACCGAAGTACTCCCTGGACTGTGATGCAGATGGATGTAGAAATCAGTTCCTCTTGGATGAATATGGCTCTAGAAAGCGGCAGCACTTCGACGCAAACCCCAGATTTCTCCCCTCTAGGCCATGAAGTCAAGGGTGCTATTTATAGGCCCTCAAAATCTCTGGTCGAGCAGAGGATAATCCAGCAAGAAAAGAGGATAATTCTTAGCAAACTCTTGAAGATAATACTCCCAAGAGTCCATAGAAAAAAATAGAAGGTCCTGAGGATCAGATTTGGAGGAGAAATCATAAGATCAAACTCTCAACTCGACTACGGAGTAGCAGAGAAAAGACCCGACCAGCCAAGACTCTCTGTTGGATGTAACGGCTGCACGACAGACCGTCACAGGTATGTAACGCCCCAGGGAGAGACCGTCACACTAACCTTATCCCCAAAGAGATAAGATCAACGGGAAAAAGATCTAAGCAGTTGGACTCTTGAATGAATGTAACGGCCATGGGTGGACGCGTTATAAGAACGTAACGGCTGCACGACAGACCGTTAGAGACAACGGATTTTTTTAACTAAAGTTGATACTTGCAAGGAGGGAGACGGGAGAGGGGGTTCATCTCTTCATTGCGGAAGAAGATGAAACTACTATCCCGGCCACCAGGCAAGCGATTTTATATATGAAAGCATAAAGAGAAAGGGGTACAGAGGGGGGGAGGGGAAACGGCCAAAGAGGGCCAAGAAGCGTACAAGGCCGAAGGCCCAAAGAAACAACAGCTAGGCCAAACAGCCCGAGCGAGGGCAGCAATAGAAGGCCGAGAACCCACAAAGAAAATCAAGTCCCTACAAATAGGAGTCTTCGTCGAAGACCCCTTCAGAATCAGACGAGAATACAGAGCGGACACCTCGGTGACGACTCTGAGAGGAAGGCCAGTCAAGAGGATCAACCTCCGAGCCGTCGGTATCGGGCACCTCCGGGAAGGAAGAGACAGCCGGCGGCGGGGGCGCCATCGAAGAAGACTGGAGCCGGGGGGAACGACGAGGAAGTAGACCAGCATCCTCAAACATGCACAGCCGATCACGCGAGGAAGAGGTGGAGTTGGAACGCCTGAAGGAACGCCGAGGAGCCCCGCCTTCCAACCTCGAGGGCGGCCGAGAGCGGTCCTGACGAGAAGAGCCCACAAAGGCCGAGTGGGCCGCCGTAGAACCGAGGAGCCCCGAAGCCGGCTCAATCCCGGGGATGTGGAGAGCCTGGACGAGCAAGGGGAACCTGAGGGGCATGCCAAGGTCCGAGGGGGGCACAACACCCCCGAGATGCACCGGAGCAGGAGGCGGCAGGGCGGAGTCGACGAACGGCCCGGGAGGGGCCCGATTAATTTTCTTCTTCAGAGCTTGGGCGAAGGAGAGACGAGGTGCGGCCGTCGGAGAGGAGGATCCTTCAACGGTAGCCGCCTAAGAAGAGGGCTACAGAGGTGGGGACCACGCAACCGCACTGGCATTAAGCCCAGAGGAAGGGCCGCCAGAGGGGTAACCATCCGGCGCAGGGAGGCCGAGAACCAAAGAGGTGGACACCCGGGTAGTAGGAGGAGCAGCCGCGGGTGCAACAGTGCACGGAGGGGGAGCACCTTGGCCGGACGGAACAACAGCCGGGGAGGGAGCCGCCAAACTCCCTACCGAAGGGGAGAGGCCTACAAAGCGAGCATGGGCATCAGGGAGTCGCGGGAACGGCTCCGAGCGAGACATAGCGGTGGCTGGTGGAGCGAGTGCAACAGCAGATTGCTCAGAGGCAACCATGGCCGCTCCAGAGGAGAGGGCCGATGGGCAGCCAACCACTCCAGAAGCGACGCTAGCAGGAACGGAAGGTGGGGGCCCAGACCCCCACGGCCCACCTGAAAGATGGGAGGCCACGGGTGCCAGGCAAGAGCCAGCACTCGCGGGTAGGCGGCCTGCCAAGGGAGAGGGCGGTAGGGAGGAGGCAACCCCAGATGGGCACCCACCTAGTCCCTCAGCAGGGGCTCCTGAAGGTGAGGGGGAGGAGACGCGGCAGGTAGCGACGATGGGAGGGGTCCAAGACGCCTGACCCCCCACGGCAGGCAGCGGCTCATGTTGCACAGAGGTGGAGGGCACCTCGGAGGCGGCAAAGGACAGCGGCGGGTGCTCAACAGCGGCGTCCGGTGGGGCAGTCAAAGCTAAGGGAGCCATGACTGAAACAGGGTCCTGGCAGGGAGCCACAGGAGCTTGAACAGAAGGGAGGGGTGCGGGAAACCCCTCGCAGGCAGCGAGGTAGGGAACAGCAACCGCCAAAGGCAGGTCCGGACCACCAGTCACAGAAGGTCCCGCCCGCCCACCCGCCGGAGGTGAAGACGAAGGGCTGTTACCCACAAGAGCAACGCTTCCAGTTGACAAGGAGACAGAGCATCGTGACGCACTTGGGAGTGAAGGAGACTTGGGCTTCCCACTGCCGGCAGAAGCAAGGGGCGCCACAGCCAAAGACCCCATAGCAGGAGCCTGGCTCGGACCAGCAGGGGCCTCCGGTAAGGAAGCCGAAGCATGAGCAAGAGGAGGAGAGGACCCCTCAGCCGAGGGGGTGGCGCCAGAGACACCCACGATCCCAGAGCTGTGTAGGGCAGGCACCATGGGCTGAGGAGGCTTCGAGGCAGGCTTCGGGGGAGCAGGAGGCTTGTTGCACGAAGTGGGAGCATGGCCAAGACGCCTACAGGTGCTGCAGAAGGAAGGCGAATTGCTGTAAACCAATGGTTGCCAGAAGCCGCTGCCGCCATACCCAATCCAAGCCCGAGGAGGGAGCTTCTTGGATAGATCAGCGAGAACAGAAACTCTAGCGGCATGAGAGCGGGTGCGGCATAAAGTGCTACGATCCACCTTGAGTGGAGATCCAACGCCCCCTACAATGGAGTTCAGCATTGCTTCAATGAAAAAGTTTGCAGGTAGGCCAGGCAACTCTACCCAAACGGGGACGAAAGGGGAGTCTTCATCAACAGAGAAATTGAGGGACCATTTGAAGAAACTGAAGGGCTTGCCCTTGACGAGGAGAGTGTCCTTAAGAAGGACCTGGAGGTAGTCGTCCCTGTGATTGAAGCATAGTAGAAGATGTCGCCGGTCCATGGAACTAATGAGGAACTCCTCCTTGAACTGAAACCGACGTGCGAGGTGCGCTCTGACCTCCTGGAACGGAGGGCGGCCTTGCGGCGTTCTGGCGATGAGAGCGAGCTCAAGAGGCCTGCAGGACACATGGATCTCATCCATGTTGAAAAACGCTGCTGGTTCTCCCCCGTCAGTGAAAGCAGGTGCATGAGTGGAGAGAGGAAGAGCTGGAGGGGCTAGCGACTGGAGAAGCACATGCGCAAAGGAAGGGGCCGTCGTGGCCGCAGGAGTGGTGGGCGAGTGATCCGCCTGAAGATGCGCAGGCCCCATCCCTCCAGGGAGAGCCAGACGGGCAATGCCAGACTAAGGGGATAAGGCTGGCAAGACGCTGGATCGAGGCCCTCCGTTGGAGGGGATGGCAGGAGGAGCGCCCAGGTGGAGACCACGGGAGGGGGCTCCTGGCTTGCCCAGGACGGACCCGGCGGCCTGCGTAGCAGCAGGAGGGTCACCGGTGAGCTTGGTCGCATGAGAGGAGCTTCGGAAGGCTTCATCCGTTGGCGAAAGGTGACCCAGACGAAGGGGAGCAGCGAAGGGTGGCGTCGGAGCCGAAGGCAGGGCCGCAGGCGAGCTACCGGCTGGCTGGGAAACACCTGAAACCGGCGGGAAAGCGGCCGAAGAAGAAAACAGGGGATCGGAAATCCCCACGGTCCCATCAAGAACAGCACCAGGTGGGTCAACTGTCAACGGCAGTTGGAGGGGTTCAGTGCAGACGTGGCCAAGCCCAGGAGTTTGCGTGGATGGAGAAGGGAGGATGGACGGTTGCGATTGGGTTGCGGCAGGAAGCGTGTTCGAGTGAGCAAGAACGTGGCAAGCAGCGAGTGGAGGAAGGGAAGAACGAAGGCCCGGGAGATCACCGGCGGGAAACAGAGCGGGGGCCGGGGAGAGGGCAAGACCACCGGAAAGGCGAAAAGCAGACGACGGGAGGGGCCCAATGGCAGGAGCTCCTTCGCCTGCCAAAGGTGCAAGGCCAGGAGAAGAAACCACTCCCGCAGCCACGGTCACCAGACCAGAACGAGGAGGATAAGAACCAGATGGGGCGGCTGGGCGACCGTCGGAGACGACCACCAGCGGGGAACCAGACCCAAGGGGGGGAGGGAGGAGGCCGCCAGCCCCCCCCCCCCCACCACCGGCCATCGCCGGAGCTCAACAGTCGCGGGCAAGAACCAGGCACGGGAGGGGGGGAAGTCTCGCGGGTGTGGGAAGGGAGGGAGGAGCCAGGAGGAGAGAGAAACGCATGGAGTGGAATTAGAGACAACGGATAGGCCAAAGGATAAGGATTGAAACAAAAGGCCTTAAGCCTCAGGACTCTTCAAGGTGTAACGGTCCAGGGCCAATGCGTTAGAATAACGTAACGCCCCTGGTATGGACCGTTAGAGACAATAATATCCAAGAATGATAAGAGCTTGCTAAGCTTCATCAAAAATGAAAGCGCCGAGGAAACCAGATTCAACCAAGAGAAGAAGACCCATGAAATAAGTCTCCAACTGATCAAGAGAGCTTAACGAACGGGAATAACTTGAGCATCATATAGAATAAACAAGGAGATGACCCAACTTATTGGTCATAAAACGGGTGTCAACACATCGGAGCCCCGTATTCTCTGCCCAGACCACGCACTCATCGCTCGGGAAGACATCTCCTGAGCCAGTGCCTCACGCTCGGGCCAACTAATGGAAGCTTATCTGTACGGCCGTTACATGTCCCTTAAAAGCTGGGAGCTCAAGGGGATAGGGGAGATCAGGAGTCCGCGTGCTATAAAGAGCCCGCAAGGAGGGCATAACCCCCCCCGAAACTCCTCAGCTTACTGGGACCATTCACTCAACGAGCCATTATTTAAACTGAAAGAACCCTCCTGTGAGAAGGTAAGCCAAGAACCCTGAGCAGGAACCACTTCACATTTTGGTGGAGAGGGATCTCTCTCCCATCTTCCTCCTAACTCCTCCCTTCACACCAGTGCTCTACTACAGTCGCTGACTTAAGCATCGGAGGGTCTTTCCCAGGATTCATCCCTGGGCACCTCTGACTTGTTTCCCTTCCTACAGTTCATACTTCAAGGATACATGGTTATCTTCCTCCCCGCTCAGGAGTAGCGCGAGATCGCCCCTCTTCAACTACAAACAACGGAATTTACGTCGTTTACTTAGGCGGGCGAATTGAAATCATGGGCCAAGAACATAAGCACCCTGGGCCTGAAGAGCTTGGAAAAGGAAGAGAGAGGTGTGATACGGCAGCCCCCCCTGCTGGATATGTCAGCCTCTTTGCTGCTGATACGGTGCCCTCATCGCTGCTGATATGGTGGCCCTCCTGGCTACTGATACGGTGGCCCCCTCACTGCTGATACGGCAGCCTCCTTGCTACTGATACGGTGGCCCCTTTTGCTGCTGATACGGTGGCCCCCTCGATGCTGATACGGTGGTCCCTCCAAGCCTTGATACGGCAGGCCTCCCTCCAATGCTGATACGACGGCACCCCGCGTGCCTGATACGGCAGCCCCTTCGACAGCGATGCAGCAGCTCCTCCAACTGTGATACGGTGGGCTCATCCTTGTGAGCTTGATATGGTGGGATTCCCGTGGAACTTGATACGGTGGGCTCCTTCTCACCTCCGTTGATACGGTGACACGGTGGAGCGCCCCCTTGTTGATACAGTGGTTCCGGCGTTGTTTAGACAAAAGAAGAAGGCAATGCTTTTCTCAAATCCAATGGTCATTACTCTTGACCAACGGACTTCAACTTGGCGCGCAGCGGACTCCCATCCAACCAACTGGATCTGCCTGCCTGTTGTCACACGGATGAGCCACGTAAAGAATCTGCAGATAGAGAAGATCCTCCGAGGATTCGACGACCTTCACACGTTAACAGGGCGGTCATGGTCAACCCCACTATAAGGTCCGTTGAAGAAGACCAAAAGAGATAGACAAAAGGATCCTCTCCCCCTCTGGCTTGTCTCGTCCTGCTACTCCCATCCACCACCGTCTGAGTGAACAGAAGAAGAAAAGGAAAAGAGATAGAAAAAAAGAAGAAGAGAGTAAGTGAAAGGGAGAGCGGAGTGTCTGTTTAGGGGAAGGGGGAGGAAATGGTAAAAGGGGCCATCGCTCCTCTTTCAGCTCATCCTCTCCCTTTGGCCCTGGTCTTCTGGCCTTGCCTTTCTTTTCTTCCTTCATTTTTTGCATGTGACATTTGTATTCCCGTTGGCCTCACGGCCTGAACATCTGTTCTATTTTCTTTTTCTTTCATGTCTGGAATGAATGAAAGAGGTTTTCCCTCATCTACAGTCTTTGCATCTGTCTTGCTCTGCACTTCTCTTCTCTGACCTTTTTTCCTTTTACCCCTCCTTCGCACCACTATTGGAGGGAGGCCTTGCGAAGCCAAGGTTTGGGGTCTACCCAGTCTGATGGGTAGTGTCCCTGGCATGGCACCGTAGGGCTAGTTCTCCCATTTGCTTTCATTGCCAAATCTTCCCTTTCCCCCCTCTCTATCACGGCTTGAGCCCTTCTAGCCTCAGAAACTCCTCATACTACGCGAGGGAAGCCTTCCCTTCCTCATCCCATGCCAAACCCTTTTACAACAACAGCCCCAGCCAAACCCTTCTCCCATCCCTTGAATCAGCGGTGCTGGTTTGTCCCTGATACGACACCTCTATATTGGCCTGTGACACGGCACCCTCATCTTCACTAACCTGTCAACCTTGCCACCTCCATCCCTTGATACGGTGGCCTTGCCACCTTCACCTGATACGGTGGCCTTCCCACCTTCCTTGATACGTTGGCCTTGCCATCTCACTTGATACGGTGGCCTTGCCACCTTCACCTGATACGGTGGCCCTGCCACCTCCCTCGATACGGTGGCCTGCCCACCATCCTTTGATACGGTTGCCTTGCCACCTTCACCTGATACGGTGGCCTTGCCACCTTCACCTGATACGGTGGCCTTCTTACCACTTGATACGGCGATGTCTGCCTTCATGCTTTGTCAACCTGCCCACTCGGTTTCGCACCGTGTTTTGAGGCGACGGCTTCAGGTGTTGCCGCTTTTGTGCGCACCTCTATTTTTGGGACACGTCACTCCTTGTGGACGAGCACCCACTTTAACGCCCCCAACATCCGGGTCAAGGGGAGATGCTGTCGAATTTTTACCAGAATAATACACTTTTAAAGGATAAAAGGAAGCAACAAACAAATGGAATAAGTAACAATAAGACGCCTCCGACTAATGCAAAAGAACTGTAGAAGACACGAAAGGAATTGAGCCCACGCGGCCGTGGCATTTGTGATGGGTTGAACCCGGGCACCAACTGAATAAACAAAGAAAGGAATTAGTAACAAAAAATAATAAAAAGGGGAGAAGAATAATGATAATAAAAACTAATTAATAATAATAAAGAAATCAATAATGATAATAAACAAATAAATAAATAAATGAAGATAAAAAATATGTATATATAATAATAGAGCCCCAGGCTCGGGATGCATTGACCTCATCTCATCCTTGGCCTTCATATGCATTGACCTGCTCTAGCCTTGGCCTTCATATGCATTGACCTTACCTCATCCTTGGCCTTCACAAGCATTGACCTGCTCTGGCCTTGGCCTTCACATATTTCAGTTGTGCATTGACCTTGGCAGATCAATCCTTCACATATTTTAGATGTGCATCGACCTGTCTTCAGGCTTGAACCCAATGTGCATCGACCTGCCATCAGGCTTGAACCCAATATGCATCGACCTGCCTTTAGGCTTGAACCCAATGTGCATCGACCTGTCTTCAGGCTCGAACCAAATGTGCATCGACCTTTGTCTTTTACAGCGTAAATGTGCATCGACCTCTGTTCTTTAGAGCACAAATGTGCATCGACCTCTGTCCTTCAAAGCATAAACACGCATCGACCATCCCCTGCACCGCCCAGTGCTGCACCGACCTGCCTCATGCTCACACCTCCTTCACCCTCACACTTGTTCACCTCACCGTATTCCAACCACCTCCACCGCTTCATACAACACTCGCCTCACCGTATCACCTCCTCCACCCTCACCGTATCACCCGCATCGCCACCCTCACCGTTTCACCCGCACCCTCACCGTATCACCCATACATGCACTCACTGTTGCAACCACCGCACCGTATCACCCTCCACCCTCACCGTATCACCTCCACAAAGCCTCACTGTTTCACTCCCAACCACCGCACCGTATCACACCTCTCTTCAGCCCTTTTGGCTTATCCTTCCATATGCACTCCAAATGTAAAAAAATACATATATATATGATAATATACAAAATAATAATAATAACAATAATAATAATAAATATAAAAATAAATATAATAATAATAATAACAACAAACTCACACTCAAAAAATATAAATAAAAAAATATAGAAAAATAAACATTAAAGAAAATTAATAAAAAAGGGGAAAATCAAATGATAATAACATGTTGAAACCTACTCCGCAGTCTCGTTTCTCTTCAAGACCCGGTGTAAAGGGAACATCAACGCCGCCTTCCAAGTCAGGTTCGAACCTTGGGAACCATCCCGATATGGCCGTGGTCCGACATTGCTCTAGGCCGATAGTTCGTCAAACCAGGATTCATTTCCATCAAGATTTGTTTCTGCTCTTTTATTAAAATTACCGTAAACTTGCATACATTTGTACGGGTTTATTTTTGATCACGTAGTACCTTCAATACGGACCTTTGTCCGAACATAAAGTGGTCCATGAGTGACTGACAAAATCTGAATGTTCGTATCCCGATACGGGCTTTTAAAATAGTTTGACTTTCTCTATCTTCCTGCATTATTGGTATTTTCTTTTAGGCCATAGGGCCCTTATTCCCGGCAATCAATCAAGGGTGTTCCACCATATGGGGAATGTAAATGACATCTGTTGACACCCATTTTTTGTCGATAAGTTGAGTCATTTCTCTTACTCCTATTTATTGATGCCTCGAGTTGTCATCACTGGCTGGGCTATTTTCTGGCACATTCTGGGCCAATTTTATGGGTAACCTCCCTCCCTGGCTAGGTCCGAGTTGATTTAGGGGTTAATGGGCTTTGGTTTTGGTTGATTGAGCTTTTCTATAAATTTCAAACGCCCATATATATGTGCGGTCAACCTCAAGCCGTTCCACCATTTGTGCGGTTGATAATGGGCCGTCCAAACATTTAGTGGGTATATTGATTAATTCTCTGAATTATCACCGACAAGCATATATACTGCCTAGGTTTAGCCGCATAAGTCCATTGTGCGGTATATTCTGAGCCGTCTATCTCTCAAGAGTCCTAGCGTCGATGGACTATTCAGATAATTGCCTATTTATCCTCTTATTTGTGATTTATCACCGACAAGCTTGGGCGGTTTCCCAAGAGCCGTTCAACTATGAAAGAGTCCAGCGGCGAATTTACCGGTCAGTTCAGCGGATAAATTAATTATCTCAGGATTTATTTGAATTTCCACCGACAGGGATGGATGGCCCTTGTCTTGCCGCGCATCATTTGTGCGGTCTATCGTAAGACCGTTTATCCTCTCGGACCAAAAAGTGGTTAAGGCTTTTTCCTATCAGTCGTGGCTTTTCTCCCAAACTTTCTCTGATGATTTCTCTGCGAATCCTTAACCATTTTGAGTGTCGTTTCCTCCAGATGAAAGATAATTGAATTATCTTCATCTTTTCTTTCATAATCTTGACCTAAAAATGCATAGAAACCCTAATTTCGGGGCTGGTTTCTTAGGCTCTATAAATAGACCCTGAGGTCCCGCTTTGAAAAGGGGGGAGATTTTTGGTCATGGCGAAGCCCTGCCGGATTCTAGAGTGACCTACGACCAGGGAGGGATGCTTTCTACATCCACACAGGCCTCCGATTTAAGGGAATATATCATTATTTTGTGTCTTTAGTTCGTTAATCTGTCCTTCTCTCTTGTTTGCATGCATCATCTTCTCCATGTTTCTTCCATGAATTTTTCATTCTCTTGCATCATTCACACATCCTCCTATGTTTTTGACGCCCCCCAGGGGTTTAAAAACCCCTAGGTATCCCCCATTTCATTTAGTCATATTCATTTCTTTCCATTTTAGCATTTGCTATACTCTCTAGTTCTAATTTGGGTTTCCTTTTGTGTTCTACACGTGGTTTTGCAGGTCAACAACACACTAGCACGAGGCCCATCCTTTCTGGCCGGCCGGAAAAGGTGGAGGTTTGAACTTTTACAGCTTTAGGCGTAGTGGAGTTGGGCGGCTCCATATTGACCGTTCGGAAGGACGTGCGGCACCATCGGAGCCGTTCTTCTTCTTCTTGCGGTCACCTACAAGCCATTCGTCGTCCATTGCACTTCATCCCGCGTTCCACCCCAGCACCGACGAGTGGCCTGTCGAGCGGCCGCGCATCCTTATGGCGGGGCGGTTCTTCACGAACCGTGCATCCTACAATGCTGGTCAAAAGATGAGTGTTTCCCTCTCTTTCCAAGGTACGGTGTGTTTATCACATCAGGCACCTTGGTGGCGATCACATGCGTTCATATTCTCTTGTCCCTTGCCAATCTGCATTTTATTTGCTCTCACATTGACATTAGCCAAAGGGATTTAAAGGGAGTTTCAAGCCGAAATAGAGAAGAAAAAAAAGTAACATCTCCTACCAACAATTTTATGGTGATCACGGTGGGACACCTAGTGCTCATCGTGTTAGTGGTTTGCTGACCCGTCTGCTTGCATGGTTATTTCCCCATTTCTTGAGTTGTTTCAGGTCGTTGGCTAGTTTCCTGGTTTCAAGGTTGCTGGCGGTTGTGCGATTCTGACAGAGCCGTTCATCATCTTGAGCTGCGAGGGATCAGCCGCTCTTCTCTGCTTATAGTGTTGATTATTCTGCGAGCCTGCTACATTCAGCGGTCTACATTTGCCCGTCCAACTCTTCATATGGCTAGATCTCGGCCGCCCATCCTGCTGGCTCAGGTACGTCTCTGTTTTTGCACTATTGGCTTTACTGGCGTTATGCGGTTGATACAGGTCCGTCCGAGATTTTGAACGGTTGTTGATAGACCGTTCATCGAGGTACGCCCCCGTTTTAACATTCTGTGTTTTGTGTTTTTCGTGTTGTTACTCCTTGCTGTTGAACGGTCCGCTCAGGACCGTCAACCTCCCTGTGCGGTCTTACAGAGACCGTCCTTGTCTTGCTACAGTGCACCCGAGCCTCATTCTGATTGCCATGCTATATTATCTTCATGATATTTGGTGCTGATCGTCGATCTCCCCCTACTGTCATTATATGTGTGCATCATTGCTAGTCCTCCTTGTTGTTCATATTTGTTCATTGATTGTTAGTTTCTAGGCTAGACTCTTTGCATGCACTCCGGTGCGCATAGGATTCATGCATATTTATCATCTGTAGTTGCATTCCTACCGAGGTAGGGTTTCCTCTCGTCTCCATACTCCTTGGAGTCGACTAGGGGACCTTGCAGAGGACCTCCGTAAGTCCCCGTGAGCCGTGGATTCCCACACGGACGCCGGGCAGGTTGTACCACACCATCCCTCAGTCTAGGGTTCTGCATCCACGAGAGAGAGAGAGTCCCTTAGAGTCACCCAGTTTTCCATTCTTACCCTGGTTAGGTACCTTGTGGTTGAGTGAATTCACATTTTAATTAATCCACTGAGGTCCTAAAGAGGAACTTAAAAATCTTCGTGCATCATTTATAACCTGGTTGTTTAATGGGTTGATTCTTCCCTCATCTCTCCCCTCCATTGTGTGTTGCAGTATCATCATTCACCTCATTTTGTCAGATTAGGCTCATTTGGTCTAGTTCATCTTTGTGTGGCTCCATTTAGTTGCATTTGTCCTAGGCTCGTTTCTATCCTTGTATTCCTTTGAAATTCTTGACTGTATAAAGTCTCCACCCTCTCCATGGAGCATTTTCCCCCTGTATCACATTCCTATTCTTCTCTACCTTCTTATCCCTACGTGGATTCCTCTTCCCATGTGGGCCCATCTCTTTATTCCTCCACTGGACCCTATCCGTTTAACGGGCCTTCTTATCCCGCCCATGCTGCTGCTAGCCCAATCAATTCTCGTCCCCACATACATAATCCTTCCAGGCCCATGCATTCCTACATTCCCGGAATGGGCTTGTCTTCACCTCAGGCTGGATCCCCTTATTTGGCCCATCAATATTATCCTGGTTTAAATTCATCCTCTCTTGCTCAGGCTGGCCCATATCCTTCTCGGACTCTTCCTATCGAGGAGATGATCGCTCAGGCCCAACGTCAGCTTGATGAATTACAACGCCGAATCAATCCCCAAACTTCTTTGGATATCCCATTTGCCTTTCAAGGTCTTCAACTCCCACCACGTTCACAGATTCCTGCATATCATCGCTATGGTGGGATTGGTGACCCCTACGTCCATTTGAAGGATTTCTTATATGAGTCGGCCCAGTTCCAGCACGATCTATACTTGATGGCCTATTTGTTTGGCCTATCTTTAGAGGGCTCAGCCAAGGATTGGTTCTTCACGTTACCGCAAGAGCAGATGATGAATTTTCAAGTTATACAAGAAAAATTCGTTCAGCAGTACCGAGACCAGGTTGGGCCAAGATATTCTATGGTGGATTTGGCCCAAGAGAAGATGAAGCCCGACGAGGAATTCCCCACGTTTGTCGACCGCTGGCGTCATCTAGCCACGCAAGTTCGAGGGCATATTCCGGAGGGCGAACAAATCAAGATGATTATTTCTAATGCAACGCCTAAATTTAGATGCATCTTAGCCCTGAATGATATCACTTCCTGGCAACAACTCCATAGCCGAGCCCGCTTCATTAGCCAACAACTCCTAGTTTCCATTGACCACGAGTCTCCTTCACCTTCGCCTTCCACATACCCCTTCTCTTCACCATCCCCCACAAGTCAGCCATCCACCTCATATCCCTCCATGAGTCGGCCGTCCGCTCCCACTTAGCTATATGCCTTCCCATGTCACCCAACTACATCTTTCTCCACAAGTCGGCCCTCTGCTATTTTATTTCCCCACACCTCTCCACTTCTGGTCAAGGAAACATCACACCCTGAGCGGGTGGATGCCGTCCATTATATTCCCACTCCCTCCACGCCTCCACATCATTCTAGCTCTCCGCCTTCACCTACGCAATTCCCCTTGCCTACACAACCTCCGCTACCATACCCACTACCTTCTCATACCCCTCAGCACCTACCTTGCCCAAAGCGGGCTCCTCACTCTCCGTTGCCAGAATCTCTTATAGATGTTTTCAGGGCTTTGATGGTGACCCATGCGTTGCAACTCCCTCCGGTTATGCCTTGGCAACCCACGGTCAGGAATTTGCTCCATTTCTGTGAGTTTCATCGTCAATAGGGGCATTTGATTGAAGACTGCCCCGAGTTCCGGGAACTTGTTTACAGCTTGGAAGATAAAAAGATGATTGATTGGGATGTCATGCGCCAAGTTATTATGGATCTTCGCAAACAGCAGCAGCAGCAGCAGCAAGCGCCGCCCAGGCAGCCGTCTCCGTCTCAAGACCAGGGGCATCCCTGTGATTCTTCAGTTGATGAAGCGCCCTCTCTATTATCTATCCCCTCTCCTATCCCATTTCCTTCACCTACCCAATCCTCTACTCAGGCCAGTACAAACTCTTATCTTTCACCCTCCATTTCCACCACCTTTTCTACTCCCAACGCCGCTCGACGTGTTGTACCGACACGTCGGAGATGGGCGCCACGACCTGCCACCTCTTCTGCCTCGGCACCACCTTCTCCACCCCCATTTTCGCTGCCTCCATTGGCCACATCTCCATCATCGCCTTCTCCATTATCCCCATTTCTGTCACCACCACCGTCTTCATCACCTCCTCTCACAACGATCCCTGTTCCGTCACCTTCACAACCATCCCCGCTACCGATGCCGCTCCCTTCACCATCATCGTCCGAGCCTGAGCAAGCTACCCCTACACCCACACCCCCGCCATTGCCTTCATCTCCACCCATGCCACCATCTTCACCTTTGCCTTCTCCTACACCTCCACCCACCAAACTTTTACCCTTATCAGAGCCCATCAGCGCCATTATCTCTCCGCCGCTCGCATTGCCTTCGCCCACACCTGCCAAGCCTTCTCCACCCCTCTCTCCACCTATCTCTACCCCACAGAGCGGGTGCTTGCTACCTTTGGTGCCCCTTGGGTCTAGTCCCCAGGGAGATAAAGAGCAGAGCTAGGCTTTGATTATGCATTACAAGCTTCAATATTTCATTTGCTGCATGCCGGTCCGAGTCCTGGTCCCTGGCTATTCTAGGGATGATGAGCCTGCACTTGCTATGAAGACGGTTTCTAAGAAGAGTTCCTATGCACTGGCGTCAGTTTCCTTAAAAGTGAGGCCGGTGGAAATCTCTTTGCTCGCCGGAGAATTCACTATTGATGTTGTTATCACCTCTTGCCTGATTGCTATTCAATTCACTGGCCCAGAAGAGTTTTCCACCCGGATGGTGCTAACCCACACGGCCGTCAAAAGTTTAATGAATTCAGCATTCAAGGGGCAATTCACCCTGCCTTCGAGATTGACCAGGGGCATTCTGCATTTTCTGTCTCATTTCCCTCTGCTTATTGGTGAGGCGGCCACGTCAACACCGCGCATCGCCCTCCCTCAGTTTCATCCTGCGCTTCTAACAAGGGAGTTATGCTTCATGCCCAACTGCCGAGTGAAGATGCCAAAGCTCCATGTTCTAGTGCCAAATGACAAAACTCCACTGCTTTCTGATGTTCATCCCAAGGAGTTGACTGTTCCAAAATGTCTTTCTATGGTTAGCACCGCACAGCTAGGGGAAACCATCCCGATGAAGTTGCATATTCATGGCCGGGCTAGGCCGTCTGCCAGGTGGGCCCGTTATTTGAGAAAACATTGCAAGACAAGAAGCCCGAAGGTGGCCGAAATTGTTGCAAGCAGATTTCTGCCAAGAAGAGGCGGCGACATAAGTTCAAGGGCTAACAATTGTGTATTCGGGGGCTCACTCTACCTCCTTCTCCTGTCTTTTCATCTTCCTTTCAGTCATCTTTTCTTCTGCTCAGTTCTTATCCTTGGGTGGTGTACCTTCCACCACCTGACCATGTTTCTACCATCTTCTCCTATCCTCACCATTTTAGGTCCCAGCTTATGTCCTTCTCTTCCCCTGATCTAGGGGCCTCTTATAGTTTTCCTCCGCGGATACGTCCGGATTCCACTTCTCATCCTCTTTCCCCGACCCTGTTGGAGATTCCTCATGCTTCTTCCCTGACCATGTCGCGTGATTACCCTTTTCTTTCCCCGACCCTGTCGGGGATTCCCCATCCTTCTTCCCCGACCATGTCGGGTGATTACCTTTTTCTTTCCCCGACCCTGTCGGGTGACCATCGTTCTTCTTCCCCGACCATGTCGGGTGATTAGCCTTTTCTTTCCCCGACCTTGTCGGGTGATTCTCATTCTCCTTCCCCGACCCTGTCGGGTGAGTCTAATTCCTTTTCTCCGACTACGTCGGATGATCACTCCTCTTCCCCCTTATCTTTGCCACAATCTTTCTATGGTTCGTCTATTCTTTCTGTCTCACCCTTTCAACGTCATCACCCTTTTTCTTACTATTTTCGAGACTTTAGTCCGCCTTGATCTCAGTTAATCTCTATTTATTCTGTATCTGGTTCCTTATTATCAGGGCCTATGTGCCTTAACGAGGGAGTTCTAGCCCTCGTCTCTCTTCCTTTTTATCCTTTTTCATCCAGTTTGATGTCTGGCGCTCCTCCATGTCAAGGGATCTCTACACTTTACTATCCCCTCCACTTTGTCCTGGCAAGCAAGGAACATAAAGCTCGTGCTGATCAAAGCTCGTTGATCATGGTCGCTTCGGGATGCTACTTCCACGCCATGGATTTACAAAGGTATCGTTATTTTGTGTAAGAAACGTGCTTTCATTCCCATTGTTTCTATTGTTTCGGCACATGCTTATAAGGTTGATTCCTTAACATGATTGAGTGGCTTTAGAAGCTTTTGTTTAAATTCGATTTTAAATTTGTGTCAAATAAGAAGTTAGCTTCTGCAGCATCTTAGGCTAGTGATAACTCCGTGTTAGGAGTCTAGTTCCTTTCCCTGATTGTTAAGGGTGACCTTTGAGTATGGATTTTTCACACTACACGGCGAGCCATAGCCGATCTCTCTAAGGCCACACCGTTGCTACTTTGGCCATACTATGGGTATGCACAAAGGCCTTTTCTCTTCTTTGCTCGATCAAGTGCAGGGGCAAGGGATTGATGGATAAGATGACCAACCTAGGTGGTCCCTAATATGAGAGAGGTCTCAAATAGGGGCAAACTTGACCCGCAAAAGTGAGCTTTCATGCTATATCTGGCCAATAAGGGCTACCAAAATATGAAAAGAATCAATCAAAGTTATGAATCAAAGGCATGGCAAGAGTGGCAGTACAGTTCCCCGCGGGACGTCATGAGCCCGGTCGCATACGTGCCTAATAAATTTGGGTCTAAAAATCAAAGACACAAAGCCCTAGCGCAACAGACCTACTCTTTGAGGGGTAGTGCCTTGGAAGGAATTCAAGTCCTGATATCTCCCATCCTGCATAAAGCTTATCTCCCAATTCTTCTTCTGTTTCTCCCTCTTAGGCTGGGTTGTATCCCGGGTATGGCCTTGGTAGGGGCACCGTTTTTTAGAGCCGGTTGGTTGTGGTAAGCCACCCTCACATGCACGCCCTGCTCAAGGGAAGCCTTTGATGAAAGGGGGAGGGACGACGATCCCTGGCCAGTAGATTGAGCCTATCTTTGGGTGCTGTAGATTGCTATTTCAAAATCTAAAAAAATCAAATATTGTCAAAAATCTAAAAAAAATGAGATATTGTCAAAAATCCAAAAAAAATGAAATATTGTTCAAAAAATACAAAAAAATCAAATATTTTCAAAATCTAAAAAAAAACAAGAAAAGTGATAAATCTAAAATCTTTATCTTTTACATTCTTATTTTAAGGACAGATACGTAATCCGTTTGCTAAGTGTGCAGGTTGCAAGTACTCATGCATTCATTGCTATATCTTTTTGCTCTGTCTCCTGTCCATATTTTTGATATGTTCTTTTCTTCTTTAATCATATCTCTCGATCTGTTCTGAAGCTCATGTCCTTCTCAGCTTTTGTTTGCAATGATCATATCTTTATGAGAGGGCTTTACCTCACGATTATGAACCTGGCGGTTCTACTTCATTCTGATCTTGGGTTTCGATTGAAGTGGATATTTGTCTTGTCTTTTGTCCCGCCGTGTCCTTGTCACGTGTTTATGTTCCACTGTGTTGTCCCACTCATGTTGTTTTGTCCCTCACTGCATGTTGTTAGTCATCTAGTCGTCTCTTTGTGTCTTGTGTTCTTGTCCCAACCGTGTGGTTATCCGTCATGTTCTTATCACAACTGTGTGTTGTCCCACCGCGTTGTTGCCTTGTCACACCGTGTTCATGCATACATGTTGTCTGTTCATGCCCTTGAATATGTGCTTGTTTGCCTTTGTGATGTTATGTTGCATTGTCTCCCATCTCATTTTCACTATGTTTATACTTGCTTATTTATCATGTCTGTCTTATACATGAAAATCTATAAAAATCATAAAAATCAAAAAATCCAAAAAAAATGCCGTTTCACCTGCACAGGTAAGTCAGGTATGGCCTTTTATTCCTATGTCCCTTATTGCATTACTATAGGGTACTATGCTATATTATCTCGAGGACCGGTTGGTTACTCGCGTGTTCCAGGATCTGATATTCCCCTTTAACAAAAATGATGATGATCCAGGTTCACGTGTTTAATCTCCAAATAGGCCGTTGGGTTGAGAAAACCTGGGGAGGATGGTTCTATCTCACACGCTGTGGTTGCGGATAGTGTCTTGACTCTGATTCTCCCAGCTTAGCAATATTAATCTTGAGTATTTTATATTTTTATCTTTTCTTTGCATTCGTTTTAACGATTTCTTTTATTTTTAGCCTAGCATGCATCATACGCATCTTTTGAGCATTCATGACCCATGGTTTGCTTGCAAAATATCCCACCAGTGATGGTTAGCTGTGTGTTTAGTGCTTGAGTAAGAGGAACAATTCCACTCTGAGTTGGAAGGTTCACTTTGGTCAATTCGCTTGGTTTGGTTGATTGAGAGGTCCCCGTCTGGAGTTTTAGTCTGTTTCTTTATTTTTCGCTGCTTATTCCGGTCTCCTCATTGGTCCGAGGGATTGTGTCCCCCATGAGGTTGATCGTGTGTTTCTTTTTATTTTAGTTTAGTTCCTCCGGGCTGGTGTCGCTTTTAGTCTAATCGTTCCTTGTGGCTAGTTCGGAGTTTTCCAGAAGATTCCTATCGCTTGTTGGTAAAAACGGGTGTCGTTTTACCTTAACGCCAGCTTTTCGGTCCACTCCGCTTCATTTCCGCCTCATCTCCATGTTCCATTTCACTTTCGCTTCACCTCCGCTCGCTCCCCTGCAAAGAGGACGTTAAGGAGGGGCATCTGTTGACACCCATTTTTTATCGATAAGTTGAGTCATTTCTCTTACTCCTTTTTGTTGATGCCTCGAGTTGTCCATCACTCGCTGGGCTATTTTCTGGCACGTTCTGGGCCAATTTTATGGGTAACCTCCCTCCCTGGCTAGGTCCGAGTTGATTCCGGGCTTAATGGGCTTTGGTTTTGGTTGATTGAGCTTTTCTATAAATTTTAAACGCCCATATACATGTGAGGTCAACCTCAAGCCGTTCCACCATTTGTGCGGTTGATAATGGGCCGTCCAATCATTTAGTGGGTATATTGATTAATTCTCTGAATTATCACCGACAAGTATATATACGGCCTAGGTTTAGCCGCATAAGTCCATTGTGCGGTATATTCTGAGCCGTCTATCTCTCAAGAGTCCTAGCGTCGATGGACTATTCAGATAATTGCCTATTTATCCTCTTATTTGTGATTTATCATCGACAGGCTTGGGCAGTTTCCCAAGAGCCGTTCAACTATGAAAGAGTCTAGCGGTGAATTTACCGGTCAGTTCAGCAAATAAATTAATTATCTCAGGATTTATTTGAATTTCCACCAATAGGGATGGACGGCCCATGTCTGGCCGCGCATCATTTGTGTGATTTATCGTAAGACCGTTTATCCTCTCGGACAAGAAAGTGGTTAAGGCCTTTTCCTATCAGTCGTGGCTTTTCTCCCAAACTTTCTCCGATGATTTCTCCGCAAATCCTTAACCATTTTGAGTGCCGTTTCTTCCAGATGAAAGATAATTGAATTATCTTCATCTTTTCTTTCATAATCTCGACCTAAAAATGCAAAAAAACCCTAATTTCAGGGCTGGTTTCTTAGGCTCTATAAATAGACCCTGAGGTCCCGCTTTGAAAAGGGGGGGAGATTTTTGGTCATGGTGAAGCCCTGCTGATGCGGGACGGACACGCGACTCAACTCCAAATGGATATGCGATCCTCGGACTCTAAGCAAGCTCGCGATCGTCCCTAACGAGGGAAGCGTCGGACGTGCGCGGTTGAGAAACCGACAAGAGCTAGGGTGGTCAACTCACAATTTCGTGCCCGGATTGGGTCACCGGACAGTATCTCTCTCACTCTCGCAGCAGCGATGATATAAAAGTAAAGCGGGCTACGATCCTAGCATGATCTCTAGCAGTGGCATAAACAAGTATATACGAATAAAGTAAATACCGGGTAAAGGAGCGAATACGATACCTCCATGCGCCTGGCGTGGGGAAGACGATCCCAGCCGATCTCATACTCCCGGAACAAATATTACACAATAATTACAGTAACAAATTACTACCCACTCCACACAGGGAGGTAAAGGGCGGCACAAGTGGGACCCGGGAGTAGCGGGTTCGGGTTGACGGGCGACTTCTTGTAGCTTCGGCGGCACGCGTACTCACGGTGGTGGGACCCACGTGCTGGTCGGTGGTGCCGTGTGGGGCCAGAGTGGCACCACTGTGGTGGGGAACCCTAGGGCGGTGGCGCGCTGGTTCGCCGGCCGGAGGCCGGGCGGCTCCGTTCGTCACCCGCCGGAGTTGCTGTCCACGGATTTGAGTTCTATCTCAGACCCGCGCGACCGGATGAGAACTGATGCTGCGGCCACTCCCGACGTCGGATCGACGCACAAGAGGTATCGTTGGAAATCTATTTTGATGTACTTCGATCTAGGGCTAGAGAGATAAAATTGAATTTCACGTTGATGGCCTTTATCGAATTTTCAAGCTGCTGGCTCACTTGATCTGAAAACTCAGGGTAGAACCAAGTTTTCCTGAGAGTTGGCGCTAACCGTGATGTATACCTTTGATTCAGAAGATGAGTTCTTCATGAAAGTTGTGGAGGCCAAAGAGAGGAAAACGAAGATATATCTTATGCAAGATTTAGTGGAAGTCTCGATTTTTTTGGGGTTTTATACTGGCCCTGGATCGGATCTGGACAGCAGAGACAGATCTGAATTTAGGGGAAAGACTCAATTTTGAAAAATATGTAGAGGGATTTTTAAATTCAACAAAAATTTGTGGAGGAAGGGGATGGTGGACAGAACCTCCAATAAATTTGGGGATTCCAACAAAAATCAAAAAGGGGGTGGAAATGGGGATAAACTAGGCTTCTCTTACACAGATCTGAAAAGGGACAGATCAAGAAGATAGAAAGACGTGAAAATAGAAAAATATAAAACAAACTCTGAATGGCATGATTTTTTTACTGGAGGTTGGGAATCAAGAGAGAAACCAACCTTGAAAATCTCAACTCCAGATGAGGTCGGAGTTGGGAGCCAAAATTCATGGAGTGGACCTCTATCCAGAAAAATAGAACCTGGACAGCACTTCGATAGATCGCTCGTGGTGGCTCGATGGCGGCACGAACGGCGGCGGCGGCGGCACAGAATGAAATCAGAGGTGGAGGGGCTAAGATAGAAGGGTTCACAACCCTGAAATGTAGGGGATAGAGAAGGAAAACCATAGGAGGGAGATGGGGGGTGCGCAAGCTTCCTTGGCTCAAGACAATTCAACAAATTTTTTCTCATTAATTCATGAAAAAGGGAAATACAAGCCTTATATAATAAATGGAAACTGACAACTAATGCCCTCAGATCTAGGTATAGAACTAATTAATTCTAATGGTCTTTTTACAAAAATTAAAATGGAATAAAATGGGGAGGGGCGCCCCTTTGACTAGGTGGGGTGGTAGGTGGCCTACCCTTGACATTTGAAATCACTTGGCTCCCCATGTGTCCAATTCACTTGTCAAACCTTCTAGATGCCACCTTGGCTTTTGACTAGCCCCACATGGATGAGGTGGACCAATGGGGAAGGAGTGGGGGCCCGCTAGCAGGTCCTACTGGCATTTTGCACATAAACCCACACAATCCTAAGGAAGAACAAATAGGCTCTAAAGCCTTACAATTGCGAATCTACTTCCCCCAGGACACAAATATAAAAATAAAATGTACATGCTCGGAGTTGATTCCCATCAATTCTCCCCGGGTGGGAAGAACTCGACCCCGTCGAGTAGGGGTACGGCTGCTCGAGTCGCTACGGCGGATCCGTCACCGTGCCAAGTAACGCGGGTACGCTCCACTCCACGTGACGGTCACCTGCTCAAATGGGAGGAGGCGGCTCAAATGGATTCGCTAGAGGTGGACACTCCGGGTGGGGCACTCTCAAATGGGAGGAGGCAGCTCGAAGACTCACTAGGAATCATCGCTGGGTCCCTATAGGTGACTAGATCCAGGTATAGATGTAGAACTGATCCCATACTCATCGAGCGAATCCACTCGCCTCTTAAGGGACTGACACCAACGAGCTTGCACAAGACACATGTAGACTCCTAACAAACCACAAACCACACAAACAAGCCACACAATCAAACCACACAAAGAAGAAACAATACTGACTCATGCATGACCCTAGACTTAATGCAATGACATCAGCCACCAAGTGGCCATCATCCGAGAGCCACATCCTGAGCGTCGGTATGCTCCTCTAGACCTTCCGCTGTATAGTACTCATCAGCTAGTTCCGGATCGGCCTCGTAGCTGACAGCCACAAGTCCAGAAGGCATGGCTTCACCAACCCCTAGGGCTAGTGTGGCACGAGTAGGACATTGGCTGGCAATGTGGCCAAATCCATGACAGTGGAAACACTGCAGCGGTGACCTACTGGTCTCCCCGATAAGAGGGCCTTTACCCTTATCCTCCCGACGGGTAGGGGGTGTAGGCAATAGGGGTGGAGGTGTAGGTGCCGCGGGCAACACGGGTGGGGGTGCCGGTGCCAGTGGGCGGACAATGGGTGCCGGTGGTTGGGGTGGAGGTAGATCCCGTGGTGGGGGAGGACGAGGTCTAGGAGTGAAGTGCTCCTGACGGGCGGGCTCATGAGGTCGAGCCATGGGGCCCCTCGGGTATGGACCTAAGGAACTACGTGACTCGGCACTACGGTGAGGGACGGAGCCCAACCGTTGGATAGACTCAAACTCTCCCTCAAATTGCTCCATCTCGAGAGCAACTTGGTATGCATCCTCCAACTTATCCACCTTGCGGCGGAGAAGCTCATACCATAGGTGCGGTTGTAAACCACGCCAAAATCGGGAAACAGTAAGGGAGCTCTCCTCTGTGGCGTCACATCGCAAATAGTATTCATCGAACTCGGCGATGTACTCGGAGACGGACCGATCTCCTTGGATAAGACTCTGCCACATGTCTATGAGACGCTGGTGGTAAGTGGCAGGAAGGTACTTCTTCCTAAGTTTGTCCCTCATCTCGGCCCAAGTCTCTATCGGGGGCTCCTGACGATGAAACAATAGGTTCTCCATGTTCCTCCAATTGGTTTGTGCCTGGCCTAAGAGTTTCATCCGGGTGAACTTGACCTTCCGTTGGTCCGACATCTCGAACCACTCAAAATATCGGTCCATGCCAGCCTCCCAATCGAGATAGACCTTCGGGTCTAAGGAACCGTCAAAGGTGGGAGGGTCAGCGCGAACGGTCCTAAGGGCCCGTTCATCCACATCTTGATCGTGGGTCCGCTGTGTGGGACGACGATCACGACCATATCCCCTATGCTCGTTATCGGACTCAAAGTCATGCACCTCGGGGATGTGATGCCTCCTAACCTCTATCCCTTGAACCCGTGGAGCAGCGGGTTGCTGAACCGGGTCTTGTTGACCATGAGTAGGTGGAGGGGGTGCCTCAACTGGGGCTCTCGGGGCTACCTCGGCTGGGGCTCTCTCTAACATGGCAACTCTCCCTACCAGACCCTGAACGGACTGGTCCAACTCGACGGCCTTATCCTCTAAGACCTTCATCTTTTCTCCCAGATGTGTGCCTAGGCCATCCATCTGCGTACTCAACCCATCCATCCGATCTACCCGTGTAGTCAATGCATCCATGCGTGTACCCAACTCTTCCATACGTGTAGTCAACCCTTGCATTTGCCCCATAAGGGTTTGGAACATTTCGGCCACCGACGACGCATCGAGACAAGGGGCTCGGGGATCCGCCATAGGTGGTGGTGGGGGTGAGTACTGTATACCTCTACGAGTGGGCATACAAAGACACACGGAGACACCGGCTAATGCAAGCACGGACTAAAGCAAAGATGATGCACCTAGACTTAACCAAGACTCGGCACGTGGCGGAGTTAATCGATCCGAAGATCACTCGCACAAGTGTGCGGCCTTCCCGATAGGCGTAGCCTAACGTTCGGACAACACCTTTTGATATACCGAGTAAAGGGATGCAAATGCAACCTAGACCGACTTAGACAATGACTAGACGTAAATGACACTTTTTTTTTATTTTAAACACCCTAGACTCAACTGGCGCTCTGATACCAAACTGATGCGGGACGGACACGCGACTCGACTCAAAATGGATATGCGATCCTCAGACTCTAAGCAAGCTCACGATCGTCCCTAATGAGGGAAGCGTCGGACGTGCGCGGTTGAGAAATCGGCAAGAGCTAGGGTGGTCAGCTCATAATTTCGTGCCCGGATTGGGTCACGGGACGGTATCTCTCTCGCTCTCGCAGCAGCGATGATATAAAAGTAAAGCGGACTACGATCCTAGCATGATTTCTAGCAGCGGCATAAACAAGTATATACGAATAAAACAAATGTCGGTTAAAGAAGCGAATACGATACCTCCACACGCCTGGCGTGGGGAAGACGATCCCGGCCGATCTCGTACTCCCGGAACAAATATTACACAATAATTACAGCAACAAATTACTGCCCACTCTACGCAGGGAGGTAAAGGGCAGCACAAGCGGGACCCGGGAGTAGCGGGTTCGGGTTGACGGGTGGCTTCTTGTAGCTTCGGCGGCACACGTACTCACGGTCGTGGGACCCACGTGCTGGTAGGTGGTGCCGTGTGGGACCAGAGTGGCACCACTGTGGTGGGGATGCCTGGAGGGACGCTCCCTGGGGCGACGGTGCACTGGTTCCCCTGTCGGAGGCCGGGTGGCTCCGTTCGTCACCCGCCGGAGTTGCTATCCACGGATTTGAGTTCTGTCTCAGACCCGCACGACCGGACGAGAACTGATGCTGCGGTCACTCCCGACGTCGGATCGACGCACAAGATGTACCGTTGGAAATCTATTTCGAAGTACTTCGATCTAGGGCCAGAGAGATAAAATTGAATTTCACGTTGATGGCCTTTATCGAATTTTCAAGCTGCTGGCTCACTGGATCTGAAAACTCAGGGTAGAACCAAGTTTTCCTAAGATTTGGCGTTGACCGTGATGTAGACCTTCGATTCAGAAGATGATTTCTTCATAAAAGTTGTGGAGGCCAAAGAGAGGAAAACGGAGATATATCTTATGCAAGATTTGGTGGAAGTCTCGATTTTTTTGGGGTTTTATACTGGCCCTGGATCGGATCTGGACAGCGGAGATAGATCTGAATTTGGGGGAAAGACTCAAATTCTAAAAATAGGTAGAGGGATTTTAAAATTCAACAAAAATTTGTGGAGGAAGGGGATGGTGGACAGAACCTCCAATAAATTTGGGGATTCCAAAAAAAATCAAAAAGGGGGTCTAAAGGGGGAAGAACTAGGCTTATGTTACACATATCTGAAAAGGGACAGATCATGAAGATAGAAAGACACGAAAATAGAAAAATATAAAACAAACTCTGAATGGCGTGATTTTTTTATTGGAGGTTGGGAATCAAGAGGGAAACCAACCCTGAAAATCTTAACTCTAGATGATGTCAGAGTGGGGAGCCAAAATTCATGGAGTGGACCTCTGTCCAGAAAAATAGAACCTGGACAGCACTTAGGTAGATCGCTCGCGGTGGCTCGATGGCGGCACGAACGGCGGCGGCAGCGGCACAGAATGAAATCAGAGGTGGAGGGGCTAAGATAGAAGGATTCACAACCCTGAAATGTAGAGGATGGAGAAGGAAAACCAGAGGAGGGAGAGGGGGGGTGCGCAAGCTTCCTTGGCTCAAGACAATTGAACAATTTTCTTCTCATTAATTCATGAAAAAGGGAAATACAAGCCTTATATAATAAATGGAAAATGACCACTAATGCCCTCAGATCTAGGTATAGAACTAATTAGTTCTAATAGCCTTTTTATAAAAATTAAAATGGAATAAAATGGGGAGGGGCGCCCCTTTGACTAGGTGGGGTGGTAGGTGGCCTACCCTTGACATTTGAAATCACTTGTCTCCCCATGTGTCCAATTGACTTGTCAAACCTTCTAGATGCCACCTTGGCTTTTGACCAGCCCCACATGGATGAGGTGGACCAATGGGGAAGGAGTGGGGGCCCCCTAACAGGTCCTACTGGCATTTTGCACATAAACCCACACAATCCTAAGGAAGAACAAATAGGCTCATAAAGTCTTACAATTACGAATCTACTTCCCCGAGGACATAAATACAAAAATAAAATGTACATGCTCGGAGTTGATTCCCATAACCTGCCAAATTCTAGAGTGACCTACGACCAAGGAGGGAGGCTTTCTACATCCACACAGGCCTCCGGTTTAAGGGAGTATCTCATTATTTTGTGTCTTTAGTTCGTTAATATGTCGTTCTCTCTTGTTTGCATGCATCATCTTCTCCATGTTTCTTCCATGTTTTCTCATTCTCTTGCATCATTCACACATGCTCCTATGTTTTTGACGCCCCCCAGGGGTTTAACAATCCCCAGGTATCCCCCATTTCATTTAGTCATATTCATTTCTTTCCATTTTAGCATTTGTTACACTCTCTAGTTCTAGTTTGGGTTTCCTTTTGTGTTCTACACGTGGTTTTACAGGTCAGCAACACACTAGCACGAGGCCCATCCTTTCTGGCCGGCCGGAAAAGGTGGAGGTTTGAACTTTTACATCTTAAGGTGCGGTGGAGTTGGGCGGCTCCATATTGACCGTTCAGAAGGACGTGCGGCACCATCGGAGCCGTTCTTCTTCTTCTTGTGGTCACCTACAAGCCGTTCGTCATCCATTGCACTTCGTCCCGCGTTCCACCCTAGCACCGACGAGTGGCCTGTCGAGCGGCCGTGCATCCTTAAGGCGGTTCTTCACGAACCGCACATCCTACAGTGCTGGTCAAAAGGCGAGTGTCTCCCTCTCTTTCCAAGGTACGGTATGTTTATCACATCAGGCACCTTGGTGGCGATCACATGCGTTCATATTCTCTTGTCCCTTGCCAGTCTGCATTTTATTTGCTCTCACATTGACATTAGCCAAAGGGATTTAAAGGGAGTTTCAAGCCGGAATAGAGAATAAAAAAAAGTAACATCTCCTACCAACAACGTCGTGGCCTTTATGGCACGACGGGTTTTGGTCCCGACCCGAACTACACAATCGTCTGATCAGTCAGATGGCACACACTAAGGGATTCACGAAGCCCGAACAAATCGTCACTTTATGACTGGCACGCCCACGCACTTAACAAACAAATAAATGAACCAACAAACTAATAAACAACGTGTCTAACAAAAAGTGCATCCACAAGTCTGGCACGCCCGGTGGGACCTAAACCACCCTTCATCTATTCGTCGGGATTAAGGGCCTCATGGCCTCCTAATAAATGACGTTTGCCTGCCTTGAAGAATTGCAGGTGCTATCTTCTCCAGCCCTATGGGGAGAAAAGTCGGACTAGGTGAAATTGTCTTCGTGGCCTCGAAAATGCTACTCCGAGGCACCTGCAGCTTCCAGGAATCATGAAGGCCGCTGGAGAAAAAGAAAGAAAGAAGAAGGGAGGGGAAATCAACCCCACGTCCCTAAGAAGAAGAAAAGAAAGAAAAGAAGAAACAAAAAAAGAAAGAAACAAAAAAAGAAGAGAAAGAATTGGCGAAAGAAGGTTGTATGGCCATATCCATCGAGACCCGTGCTGAACAAAGATTACCACTGTGAGATTGATGCGGTGGAGCGAACCACTCATCCCTTCCTTGAGGGGGTGAGCGCTCTCCTATGCACCCACCTTGGTCTATTATACCAAAAAAGGAAGAAAAGAAAAGAAAGGATAAAAGAAAAAGTTGGCAAGCATTGCCAATCAAGAGAACAAGAAGAAGGCCGGCATCCCGCCCGACTCTAGGAGGGTCCAAGCCCGCAGTGCAAGGCCCCGGCCCGTTCCACCTTCCTACTACCCCTATCCGACATAAGACGACCCCTCGAGTGGCGGTTTGAAGACCCAACAAGCCGCAACTGTAGCTTGATGAATTCATGCCTGCTGCGGGGAATGCTTTATAGCAATGAGGCCAAGCACGGCCACGACTCTTGAAGAGAACATGCAACAACCCCTTCACAGCCCCCCCAACGGGTCACTCCATGTGAAAAGGGGGGCAACAGAGCAATCAACCTTTGCGGGAAATTTTAATTTACATGAAGGCACTTGGAAGCGTATTCCCTTCTCGGGATCGCCAAAAAAAATAACAAACAAACAAATAACATGTCAATATACACCTGACGCGACCCAGGAATATGAAGATGGCCCCGCCAGGGGACTGATTATCAAAGTACAGTGGCAGGGCGTCCTCCATCCTCCGCCAATGCACCAAACACCCCAATGTGGGGAGGGAAAAAGGAATCAATTGATTACACTTACTTGGGACACTTGCATGCCACCTCCCTTTTGAGGCATGACTTCTCATGAAAGGAAGCAAAGAATGGCCCGTCCAGGTGGCCGAAGATAAAGAAGAAGATAATGGGGCCTCACGGCTGTCCCCCCCTTACTACTACTTGGCCGTGTTAGTGTTGGTGTGCTACAGGCCAATTTCGGGTCGGGTAGGCCCAATAGTTGTACGATCTTGTTCATTAATAAAGTGGTGTTTGAGCGTAAATATGCGATTGTGTTACTTTACGTTGTCCCTAGGATATGTGGTTGTAAAGTCAGCTCGAGATGGGATCTCGAACATGAGATTGACTTTACAGGTACACATACCTTAAATTGTTCCTGGTTGGAGGGTAATCACTCGGGGACTTTGATTACCTATTAAACCAGTACACATGATGTGTCAGTGACCAGTCTCATGGTCATTGGTGCGGGGCACCAACACATATGTGTAGGTGTATGTCCTTGGAGGATGTGCACTGAACTGATCCGCTATTGGATCTTCAGATGGTTGATTATACCTAATGTCAACTGAAGATCCAACGGTCACAGTAGCATCGTTGGTCCTTTGACCTGAGACATTGATCGGATCTTACACGAGGACTGGAATGGTTTAATTACTTAGCTAAGTGACTTTAACCATAAGTCATGAGTTGCCGAGTCATTAACCACTCCAGGATACGTGTGAAGATCCTCAATGGTCAAGAGGGGATCGCTCACTGTCGGGTATATATCAGACAGTTAATGGGTCATGACATTGACGCTCCGTTAAATCCCTGGCCAGGGTCGTGTGAGTTCGTTTAGAACGGACGTCATACACTTTAAGGAGGTCATAGTCAAATGGCACGATCATGGGGTTTGACAGATACCGTACCCTCGATCGTACCAGACTCATAGAAGGAGCGAGGGATTATATCGATGCGGTAACTGTGGACTTACAGGTACCAGACATGCTGGTTTAAACCCTGCGTCATCTAGGATCACGCGGATTTGCTTGACCCAACGTGATCGAAGGTTCGGAATGAATTAAACTATTATTCGGCTCTTGTAGAAGCGAATAATATGTTTAATTTACTTCTAATTAGGAATTAGAAGTTAATGGGCCTTAAACTAGAGTGACTATGGGCCTAGAGGATCACACACAATGGATTCTTGGGTGACGGATAATTATTATACAAGTGTATGTATTATTTCCATTTAATTCCTTTTGGAAAGGAGTGTAAACGGAGTTTAATACATATGTATAATATGAGAAAGGACATATATACAGTTTTGGTCTTTTAGAACCCTTTTCTAATAAACCTAAACTCTATATATAGCCATCTACGTGAGTTCATTCGAACTCTTGGCTTCTCCCTTCCAACCCCCCTTAATGCTAATCAAGCATTAAGCATTAAGGAGAGGATTAGCCTCCCCCTTTCTCCCCCTTGCTCTCTCTCTCTCTAGAAGGTGTTAGAGCCGGGGAAAGTTGTGCAAGGGTCCGTGTGGATCTGCTCTAGAGGCCGTACAGCTGTGCGGTTCGGTTTCTCTGCATCGGGCTTAGCGGACAGCGTCGTTCCGCGCAAGGTGAAACACGCAACCCGTAATTAGGGTATTAGAAACACCGATTAGAGCATAGATTAAGCTTTCCACAATACCGGGATCGGGCAAATTAAATTTTTGTTATCCGCTGCGTCGCCCGTAGGTGTTGTGCGAAACCTTACAGTGGTATCAGAGCCAGGTTCGCGCTCTGGTCGGTGTTTTTATCGCCGTTTAGAACCATGTTTTAGGGGCATTGAAAGTCTTCAATTATAATTTGTAGAAAGAGATTTAAAGATCTCTGTTCTTCCTGGATGATGAACATCTAAACAGTAATTTTTTTTAAAAAAAAAAATTAAAAAAAAAGATTTTTTTTTGGGCTTCCCGCCGGGCGCACTGCGCCTCTGGGCGCAGTGCGCCGGCGGGCGCACCCGCGTGGGCGGGCGCCGCCCACGCGGGGCGCCCGCCTGGCGGGCGCCGCCCACGCGGGGCGTCCACTTGGCGGGCGCCCGCCCGCGGGCGCCGCCCACGCGGGGCGTCCGCGTGGCGGGCGCCCGCCCGCGGGCGCCTGCAACGCGGATCGCCCGCAACGCGGGTCAACGCCCGCGCGCGCGGGCGGCGCCCGCGCGCGCGGGGTTGACCCGGCGGTATTAAAAAAAAAAAGCGTTTTTTTTTAATTTTTTTTTAAAAAAAAATTGCTGTTAACCTGTTTAATTTACTGTGCTCTAGTAAAATTATATATATATTAGATATATATATTAAAATGCTCAGTAAATTAAATAAAATTTTATCTAGTAGGTTAATTGTGTTATCTCGATGGTAAATGTCAAAAGTTAATTTTTATTTAACCGTGTTGAATTTACCGAGGTGAGATAATTACTATTTACCATGAGATAAAATGGTAATAATTGAAGTTACTTCAGTAAAATTTAAGTTTTTGAATTTTTAATTATTAGATAATTAAAAAATTCAAATTTTAAATTTTATTGAAGTTAAATGTGAAAAATTCAATTATTTGAATTTTTAATTATTAGATAATTGTTAAATTCGAATTTTGAATTTTAGAAAATTACTAATTGAGGATAATTGCATTATTTTAAATTTATTTTCAAACAAAAATTATTGGATAATTAGTTTGAATTTAAATTTAAATTATTGGCATGTTTAAATTTTGAATTTAAATTTGATTATTGGATAATTAAATTTAAATTTAAATTTAATTAATTATCTCAATTAGATGCCCCTGTAGAAAATGATGGTTCTTTACGTGCGTTACTTTATTTACCTTGTATTGGCCTGCTTGTATGTTTAATTTTAGTTAATCATGCTTTGATTTTTAAAATTAAACAAAGCTAGCTTGTTTTTGTTTGCACATCCCATTATTAAATTCAAAAGTAAGGATTATTTTCAGAAAATAACCCTTGATTGATTTTATTTGAATGGGTTGGCAAGTGATCATGGACTTGGATTAATGTAATTAATTGGGGTCTGCGAACCTCCTTTCTCTCTCTGTTAAAATTCCAATGTACTTCTATCTTCCTCCATTGTTGTACTCGCCCTAAGGGCTGCTGGAATTTGAGTCACATGTAATTTAATTTTTCCGGCCTGCGTGCCGTGTAAAAGTTATAATTAATGCGGCGTCGGCGATTGAAAGCGTGGAGCACACCCGACGAGGACGATCCAGCTGCTTCGGAAGCGGGCCGGATGTCTTAGTTACATTAGGGTTAAAGTCCATGATCACTTGCGTTCATTTTTGCATTGGATGCATTTATTTTGTGCAAACTACTAGGTACGGTAAATATATTGGATATATTTATATTACCACCTAGGGTGAGATCAAGATAAAATTAAATTCCCTCGCGTTTAAATTTTAGATCTGGTAAGCGTGGCTCTAGGAGTCGTCGTGGCCCTCCATCATTGTGGAGTGAATGAACGTCTTCATTTCATGGATTTGTTGTGCTTTCCACAAGGTCCATGAGTTTGGGGGCGGGATTAAACTCCAAGGCTCGGCCTCAATGGAGTGAGGAATTGAACTCGGCCTTGTTGTGCTTTCCACAAGGGTCGGGTCATGAACTTATTGCTATGTAGTAATGATGGTTAGATCTAACCGAGAATATCCTTTGTTGTGCTTTCCACAAGGGGATGATTTCTCGGGGGCCGAATATCGGATATTGCATTAGATGCAAGTGCTTGTTGACTGCCCTTGAGATGGTGTATGGCTTGTTGTGCTTTCCACAAGGTCGTACATTAGTCTCGTTGGGATTCCGACCCACTAGGTTGATCTCGTTGATCTCCCGTTCTATATACTGAGGGTTATATAGTCCGATCGAAAAATAGTGGGACTAACTAAGATAGAAAACCACATCTAAGTTAGAATTTGAACACATGCTAAGTTGTCTTTTATTTCTTATCCAGATTACAATGTCGTCGTCCAACCCCCTCCGCGGCATCTTGGATGCAAATAGATTAATTGGACCGAACTACTCGGATTGGCTGCGTAATCTACGCATAGTCCTTACCGCCGAAAAGATAGCGTACGTGTTGGACACGGTTCATTCTGAGCCAGCTCCTGATGCCGACGAGGGCGAGTTACTGGCTTATGCCAAGTGGTCTGAGGACTCCTCCCTAGCCCAATGTTACATGTTGGCCTCTATGGCTCCCGAGCTACAGAGGCAATTTGAAAAGACTGATTGTAGAAGTATACTTCTCAATCTACGCCAGCTCTTCGGGGAGCAGGGTAGGATTGAGAGGTATGACATCTCCAAAAGGCTTTTCAGGACACGGATGTCTGAGGGTTCTTCAGTACAGGCTCATGTACTGAAAATGATGGAGTGGATTGAAAGACTCAATGCATTGGGGTTCAAGTTGGATCTTGAACTATGCATTGATCTTATACTCCAGTCATTGCCCGATTCCTTTTCTTCCTTCATCATGAACTTTAACATGAACAGGATTGAAGCAACTCTCCCGGAGCTGCTCAATATGTTAAAGAGTGCTGAAGGAACCATGCAGAAAGATAAACCATCTTCGTCTGTAATGATTGTTGGCCGGGCCAACAAGAAAAGGAAGGCAACCCAAATATCCACCACAAGTAACAAAGGGAAGGGAAAGAAAAAGGCCACGGGTAAGCAGCACGTCAAGGTTGACAAAGGGAAGGGCAAGAAGAATGAAAAGGAAGACAAATGTTTTCGATGCGGGGAAACTGGGCATTGGAAAAGGAATTGCAAGGCAATTCTAAATGAAGGTATTTTTGTCATAGACCTTAATTTGTCATATATGGAATCCACATCATGGGTATTGGATACTGGATGTGCATCTCATATCTGCAATTCTATGCAGGTGCTGGCAAATAGAAGGCGATTGGGCAAAAAGGAGATTGAACTGAGGATGGGCAATGGAGCTTTAGTTGCTGCCAAAGCTGTCGGGACTGCACGCCTCAGTTTACCTTCAGGAGTCATTCTGGAGCTGAATGACTGTTATTATGTTCCTAATATTATTAAGAATATTATTTCAATCTCTGGCTTGTATAACATTGGATATACATTGGCTTTTAATAGCACTGGGTGCTCTATAATGAATAATGGTTTGGTTATAGCCAATGGTTCATTGGTCAATGGTCTATATGTATTAGATACACGTTCTAATGTTATGCAAATTTCTAATGCTGATGAAGTGAATTCTGCATATCTATGGCATTGCAGACTCGGTCATGTAGGTGAGAAAAGAGTCTCTCACTTACACTCAAATGGGTATTTGAATTCATTCGAATACAAGCCATTTGATACCTGTGAGTCGTGTCTCATGGGGAAAATGACTAAGGCTCCCTTTGGTGGACATGGAGAGAGGGCTGTTGACCTTCTCGAGCTCATACACTCGGATGTGTGTGGACCCATGTCCATAGAAGCAAAAGGAGGTTATCTCTATTTCATTTCTTTTATTGATGACTTCTCTAGATATGGCTGTGTATTTAATGAGACATAAGTCACAAGCCTTTGAGAAGTTTAAGGAATACAAGAATGAAGTAGAGAAACAGACTGGCAAAAGTATTAAGGCTCTTCGATCGGATCGAGGAGGTGAATATTTAAGCCATGAATTCACTTCTTATCTTAAAGACCATGGAATAGTTTCTCAGTGGACACCACCGTATACACCACAGCACAATGGTGTATCCGAGAGGAGAAACAGGACCTTGTTAGACATGGTCCGATCCATGATGTCTATGTCAGGACTACCCTTGTCTCTCTGGGGCTATGCATTAGAGACTGCGGCTTATTTATTGAATAGGATATCAAGTAAATCAGTTCCTTCTATTCCATATGAGATATGGAAGGGCAGGAAACCAAATTTTAATCACATTAAAATTTGGGGGTGTCCTGCTCATGTAAAGAAGAACGAGAGTGATAAGCTTGAGTCAAGAACCGATAAGTGTAGGTTTGTGGGATATCCAAAGGAGACGTTTGGATATTATTTCTATCACCCTTCTGAGCAAAGGGTCTTAGTGGCCAAGAGAGCTGTATTTCTGGAAAGAGAATATCTACTCCAGAAAAACAGTGGGAGCCAGATAGAATTAGACGAGGTCCAAGAACCACAACCCATAGACACACACTCATTAGATGAGACTGTATCGGTTGATCCTATTCAAGGTGAAACACTGACACTACGGAGATCTGGTAGACTACCGAGAGAACCTGAGAGATATGTTGGACATGTCTCAGATGGGTCCTCTAAGGTATGCATCGATGAGGATGATGATCCTCAGTCGTACCAGGAGGCGATCCGTAGTGTAGACTCCGAGAAATGGCAAGAGGCAATGGATTCAGAGATCCAGTCCATGTACACCAACAAAGTTTGGAACTTAGTTGATGTACCCGAAGGGAAGGTCCCTATCGGCTGCAAATGGATTTTCAAAAGGAAAATCGGTGCACATGGACAGGTTGACACATACAAGGCTAGACTAGTGGCGAAAGGATATCGTCAAAGGCAAGGCATTGACTATGACGAGACGTTTTCGCCGGTAGCCATGGTTAAGTCAATCAGAATCCTCATTGCCATTGCTGCATACCTGGATTATGAGATTTGGCAAATGGATGTGAAGACAGCTTTTCTTAATGGAAACCTGTCAGAAGAGGTGTACATGGTACAGCCTGAGGGATTCACCTCCAAGCCACATCCTAATAAGGTATGCAAACTTCAAAGGTCCATTTATGGATTAAAGCAGGCATCTAGAAGCTGGAACTTAAGATTTGACGAGGCTGTCAAATCTTTCAACTTCATTCGGAATGAAGATGAACCCTGTGTTTACAAGAAGGTCAGTGGGAGCTCAGTGACCTTCTTGTTCCTTTATGTTGATGACATCTTACTCATTGGGAATGATGTAGCGATGTTGACATCAACTAAGTCTTGGTTGTCCAAGACCTTCTCCATGAAGGATTTGGGAGAAGCATCCTATGTGCTGGGCATAAGGATCTATCGAGATAGATCTAAAAGGATGCTAAGATTATCCCAATCCATGTACATAGACACTATCCTCAAAAGGTTTAGGATGGAAAATTCCAAGAGAGGTCTCATTCCCATGAGACATGGAATTTGCCTATCCAAGGGGATGAGTCCTAAAACTTCTGAGGAGGTGGCACACATGAATAAGGTACCCTATGCTTCGGCGATAGGGTCAATCATGTATGCAATGCTATGTACACGACCTGATGTTGCCAATGCTTTAAGCATTGTCAGTAGATATCAGGCAAATCCAGGCGAAGAGCACTGGAAGGCAGTAAAGGGTATCCTGAAGTACCTGTGAAGGGCTAAGGATCTTTTTCTGCTTTATGGAGGAGAGGACCTACAGCTTAGAGCTTACACATATTCTAGTTTCCAGTCAGATCCAGATGACTGCAAATCTATGTCTGGATTTGTATTCATGTTGAATGGAGGGGCAGTCAGTTGGAGAAGCTCCAAGCAAGACACGACTGCAGACTCGACGACGGAGGCGGAATATATTGCTGCAGCTGAAGCTGCTAAGGAAGCCGTCTGGATGAAGAAATTCATCTTGGAACTTGGCGTAGTTCCCGAGATATCAGCTCCCATCCCATTATTTTGTGATAATAATGGGGCCATCGCCCAGGCGAAGGAACCGAGATCTCACCAAAGGTCAAAGCATATTCTTAGGCGCTTTCACCTTATTCGGGAGATTGTTGATCGTGGAGATGTGATGGTAGAGCGTGTACCGTCAGAAGACAACATAGCAGATCCACTGACTAAGCCTTTGACACAGACTGTATTTGAGCGTCATCGGGATAAGATGGGCCTCAAAGTTGTGGGCAATTGGCTGTAGTTCAAGTGGGAGATTGTTAGTGTTGGTGTGCTACAGGCCAATTTCGGGTCGGGTAGGCCCAATAGTTGTACGATCTTGTTCATTAATAAAGTGGTGTTTGAGCGTAAATATGCGATTGTGTTACTTTACGTTGTCCCTAGGATATGTGGTTGTAAAGTCAGCTCGAGATGGGATCTCGAACATGAGATTGACTTTACATGTACACATACCTTAAACTGTTCATGGTTGGAGGGTAATCACTCGGGGACTTTGATTACCTATTAAACCAGTACACATGATGTGTCAGTGACCAGTCTCATGGTCATTGGTGCGGGGCACCAACACATATGTGTAGGTGTATGTCCTTGGAGGATGTGCACTGAACTGATCCGCTATTGGATCTTCAGATGGTTGATTATACCTAATGTCAACTGAAGATCCAACGGTCACAGTAGCATCGTTGGTCCTTTGACCTGAGACATTGATCGGATCTTACACGAGGACTGGAATGGTTTAATTACTTAGCTAAGTGACTTTAACCATAAGTCATGAGTTGCCGAGTCATTAACCACTCCAGGATACGTGTGAAGATCCTCAATGGTCAAGAGGGGATCGCTCACTGTCGGGTATATATCAGACAGTTAATGGGTCATGACATTGACGCTCCGTTAAATCCCTGGCCAGGGTCGTGTGAGTTCGTTTAGAACGGACGTCATACACTTTAAGGAGGTCATAGTCAAATGGCACGATCATGGGGTTTGACAGATACCGTACCCTCGATCGTACCAGACTCATAGAAGGAGCGAGGGATTATATCGATGCGGTAACTGTGGACTTACAGGTACCAGACATGCTGGTTTAAACCCTGCGTCATCTAGGATCACGCGGATTTGCTTGACCCAACGTGATCGAAGGTTCGGAATGAATTAAACTATTATTCGGCTCTTGTAGAAGCGAATAATATGTTTAATTTACTTCTAATTAGGAATTAGAAGTTAATGGGCCTTAAACTAGAGTGACTATGGGCCTAGAGGATCACACACAATGGATTCTTGGGTGACGGATAATTATTATACAAGTGTATGTATTATTTCCATTTAATTCCTTTTGGAAAGGAGTGTAAACGGAGTTTAATACATATGTATAATATGAGAAAGGACATATATACAGTTTTGGTCTTTTAGAACCCTTTTCTAATAAACCTAAACTCTATATATAGCCATCTACGTGAGTTCATTCGAACTCTTGGCTTCTCCCTTCCAACCCCCCTTAATGCTAATCAAGCATTAAGCATTAAGGAGAGGATTAGCCTCCCCCTTTCTCCCCCTTGCTCTCTCTCTCTCCAGAAGGTGTTAGAGCCGGGGAAAGTTGTGCCGGGGAGGTACCGTCGCTGCTCAAGGGTCCGTGTGGATCTGCTCTAGAGGCCGTACAGCTGTGCGGTTCGGTTTCTCTGCATCGGGCTTAGCGGACAGCGTCGTTCCGCGCAAGGTGAAACACGCAACCCGTAATTAGGGTATTAGAAACACCGATTAGAGCATAGATTAAGCTTTCCACAATACCGGGATCGGGCAAATTAAATTTTTGTTATCCGCTGCGTCGCCCGTAGGTGCTGTGCGAAACCTTACAGGCCGACATGACTCGCCATGAAAAAACCAAGCTAGCTGAAGTAAGAGATGCTCCATGAGTAGCTTCCCAAACATACACCCCGCCCTAGGTGCATCTAAAGAAGAAATATATCCCGCCATGGGGGCATAGAAGTCATAAAGAATACACCCCAGCTTAGGGGCATTTGAAGAAGAAACATACACCCCGCCTGGGGGCATAGAAGCCATAAAGAATACACCCCGCCTGGGGGCACAGAAGAAAAGTGGCATACCCCCCGACTTAGGGGGCAGATGAAGAAAAGCACACCTTAACCACAGGGGGGCAGATAAAAAAATATACACCCCAGTCCGGGGACGTTAATGAGAAAAGAAGAGCAGAACAAAAAGAACAGTCATGAGGCGGACGTGGTCTTTGCACTCGCATCTTCACAATAAAAAAGGGAAGAGAAGAAAAGACGCGCATGTGATCTTTGCACCCGCCTCTTCACGCAAAAGAAGAAGAGAAAAAAAAAGAAAGAAAAGTCATGAGGCAGATGTGGTCTTCGAACCCACCGCTTCACAAAAGAAGAAGAGAAGAAAGGAAAGAAGGTCATGAGGCGGACGTGGTCTTTTACCTTCGGCCTTCAGCCATCCAACAAATAGACCTCTCATGTGGTCGGCATCACGACCTTTTGTCCAAGCCGACAAATGTTCAGCCATCGGGGCTTCAAGCCGACAGATGTTCAGCCGTCGGGGCGTTAAACCGAAAAATGTTCAGCCATCGGGGCGTTAAATTGAAAGATGTTCAGCCATCAAAGCTTAAACCGAAAGATGTTCAGCCATCGAAGCTTAAACCGAAAGATGTTCAGCCATCGAAGCTTAAACCGAAAGATGTTCAGCCATCGAAGCTTAAACCGAAAGATGTTCAGCCATTGGGGCTTTAACCGAAAGATGTTCAGCCATCGGGGCTTCAAGCTAACAGATGTTCAACAATCAGGGCGTTAAACCGAAAGACATTCAGCCATCGGGGCTTCAAGCCGACAAACATTCATCCATCGAAGAGTTAAACCGAAAGATGTTCAGTCATTGGGGCTTCAACCGAAAAATGTTCAGCCATCGGGGCTTCAACCGAAAGATGTTCAGCCATCGGGGCTTCAAGCCAAAAAATGTTCAGCCATCGGGACTTCAATCGAAAGATGTTCAGCCATCGGGGCTTTAACCGAAAGATGTTCAGCCATCGGGGCTTCAACCGAAAGATGTTCAACCATCGGGGCTTCAAGCCGAAAAAATGTTCAGCCATCGGGGCTTCAACCGAAAGATGTTCAGCCATCGGGGCTTCAAGCCGACAAACATTTAGACATCGGGGTGTTAAACCGAAAGATGTTCAGCCATTAGGGCTTCAAGACAACAAACATTCAGCCATCGGGGCGTTAAAATGAAAGATGTTCAGCCATCAGGGCATCAACCGAAAGATGTTCAGCCATCGGGGCTTCAAGCCGACAGATATTCAGCCATCGGGGCTTCTAGCCGACAGATGTTCAACCATCGGGGCTTCTAGCCGACAAACATTCAGCCATCGGGGCTTCAAGCTGACAAACATTCAGCCATCGGGGCTTCAAGCTGACAAATATTCAGCCATCGGGGCTTCAAGCAGACAGATGTTCAGCCATCCAGGCTTCAGCCGACAAATGTCAAGCCAACAAGCAACTCCACCTTCGGCCTTTGGCCACCCAACAAAATCAAGAGACCTTTCCTATAGTCGACATCATGACCTTCCGTCTAGGCCGACGCATCAACCCATTACCAGCATCAGGACTCCTTTGTCTAGGCTGGCGCATAAACCTATTGTCGGCATCATGACCTTCCGTCTAGGCCGATGCATCAACCCATTGTCAGCATCATGACTCCTTCGTCCAGGCTGGCGCATAAACCCATTGTCAGTGGCACTCTTGCCATCTAAGCCAACAAATATCTTACCTTCGGCCTTTGTGCCACTAAAAAGGGAAAGAGAAGAAGAGACATGGTCACTTTGGTTCGAATCCTTCCCCGGCCAGAGAATTAAAGAAGAGACCCTGTCACTTTGGTTCGGATCCTTCCCCGGCCAGAGAATTAAAGAAGAGACTCTTTCACTTTGGTTCGGATCCTTCCACGGCCAGAGAATTAAAGAAGAGACCTTTCACTTTGGTTCGGATCCTTCCCCCGGTCAATGAATTAAAGAAGAGACCTTTCACTTTGGTTCGGATCCTTCCCCGGCCAGAGAATTAAAGAAGAGACCCTTTCACTTTGGTTCAGATCCTTCCCCCAGCCAGAGAATTAAAGAAGAGACCTTTCACTTTGGTTCAGATCCTTCCCCCAGCCAGAGAATTAAAGAAGAGCCCCTTTCACTTTGGTTCGGATCCTTTCTCGGTCAGAGAATTAAAGAAAAGACCTTTCACTTTGGTTCGGATCCTTCCCCAGCCAAAGAATTAAAGAAGAGACCTTTCACTTTGGTTCGGATCCTTCCCCGACCGGAGAATTAAAGAAGCGACCCTTCCACTTTGGTTCGGATCCTTCCCCGGCCAGATAATTAAAGAAGATACCATTTCACTTTGGTTCGGATCCTTCCCCCGGCCAGAGAGTTAAACAAGAGACCTTTCACTTTGGTTCGAATCCTTCCCCGGCCAGAGAATTAAAGAAGAGACAATTTCACTTTGGTTCAGATCCTTCCCCAGCCAGAGGATTAAAGAAGAGACCTTTCACTTTGGTTCGGATCCTTCCCCCGGCCAGAGAATTAAAGAAGAGACCCTTTCACTTTGGTTCGGATCCTTCCCCCAGCCAGAGAATCAAAGAAGAGACCTTTCACTTTGGTTCGGATCCTTCCCCGGGCAGAGAATCAAAGAAGAAATCTTTCACTTTGGTTCGGATCCTTCCCCGGCCAGAGAATCAAAGAAGAGACCTTTCACTTTGGTTCGGATCCTTCCTTGGCCAGAGAATCAAAGAAGAAATCTTTCACTTTGGTTCGGATCCTTCTCCTGGCCAAAGAATAAAAAGGGATCCTTCTCTTTGACTCTCGTAGCCGCTTCCCCCAACCTCGGCTCTCGCAGCCCGCTTCCCATACTTTGGCTCCTGTATCCTACTTCCCAACTTGGCTTTTATAGCCCACCTCCCAATTTCTGGCTCTTGTCACCTGCTTCCCAACTTCAGCTCTTGTAGCCCGCTTCTCAACTTCGGCTCTTGTAGCCTGCTCCCCTAACCTCGGCTCTCGCAGCCCGCTTTCCAGATTTTGGCTTTGATAGCCTAGTTCTCTGGCATCCTCTGGCCTTTTGCAGCCTATTTCCGGCATTCCTATTGGCTTTTATAGCCAGCTTCCCTAATGTTATTCTGCCCCTTCGCGGTCTGCTTTCCTAATACCTTTAATACCACTACGCTTATATGTAACAACAATATGTTCTTACGCAAAAAAAAGAGACAAAAAAAATGCTTGGCTACCCTGCTTGCATGCTTGCCTATAATATATAATAATACACCTTCTTGGAATTTTCTAAGACCGTGTTTCCTTTCTAAATAATGTCGCCCCGACTCCGGATGCACGTGCGTCGCGGCATACGCTCGAAGGGAACCCAATTATGGCGGGTGCACACGTCAAGGGGAAGAGTCATGGCTGAATTACTAAGCCCAACTCACAAAATAAACCTGAGGTAACACTCCCACACTTCGCACTTAATGTGTTCAATGGTCCTCAACCATAGGGATTGCCCGACTTTCTTCTTAGCACTCTACGGGTGCTTAAATTTCTGCACTCGCGTAAAAGGTAATCGTGAGGAAAAGCTGCCCCCCCCCCCCATAAAAAAAGGGGAGGAAGGGAAAAAATGATTCATGAAGTGAATGCGGATCCGAGTAGCCGGGAATCCCCACTGAAACAAATGAGGAAACTCGTGCGAAATGGTGAAATAAACTTTAACAAGGATGAACCCTAGTAGCCGGGAATCCCTATTGAGACACATGAGAAAACTCGTGCCGAACGGTGAAATTCGCAAGAAAGAATATAACAAGGATGAACCCTAGTAGTCGAGAATCCCCATTGAGACACATGAGGAAACTCGTGCCGAACGGTGGAATCTGCTACCAAAATAAACATATGGGGGATATGCGAAGCTACCAAAACCAAGAGCCTGAAACGTATATATATGCGCTATAGTAATACTCGAGTGTTGCTTAGAAAGCTTGCACATCCCTATGCTTAGGGTCTTTTGTTCACATCTTTGCACTCACATGCCATATAAAATTGTCTTGGGTGAAATGCTTGAATTTAAGCTATGCATGCAAGACATGCGATATCTTCTTGATAGGTGCACCACCCCTTAGTTGTGCCTCCTGACCCGCATCGTGTCTGTGAATTATGGGCGATGTCCTTATCCCATCCTCTATAGAGGGAGCTACCTTATGTATATTTATGTTATGCCTGCTGATGAATGCCTGCATGCTTGGATGAAGAAATTAATAATAATAATAATAATAACTCAATTTCGACTATCGTAGCCTACTTTCCCAATTTTGGCTCGTGGAGCCCAATCTTGGCCCCCACGGCCTACTTCCCACCCTCGCGGCTTGCTAATCTCCAAACTTTTGATTCTATAGTCCCCTTCCCCAATTTGGGCTTTCACAGCCTGCTCCCCAATTTTGGCTTTTGTAGCCAGCTTCTCGATTTCGGCTCTCGTAGCCCGCTTCCCCAATTTCAGCCTTCACGACCTACTTCTGCAACACCGATTCCGGCCCTTGCGGCCCACTTTCTCAGGTTCAAATTTCACAGCCGGTACCCTCGGTGCATTAAAGAACTAAAAGATCCCTCCACTCTAGATCAGACTTTCCATCCGGTTAGAAAACTAAAAGACCCCTCCACTCCAGTTCGGACCTTCCGTCCGACGAGAGAACAAAAGTCACTTCTACCCTAGATCGGACCTTCCGTCCAGTTAGAGAATAAACGTCTCCTTGTCACTTTGGCCCAGACTTTCCACCAATCCGAAGAATAAAAGATCCCTTTCACTCTAGCACGGACCTTCCGTCAAGCCGAATAATTGAAAGACGCTTCACACAGCCAGTACCCCCGGCGCATTAAAGAACGAAATACCCTTTCACCCTGGCCCGAGCCTGCCGTTCGGGTGAGGAATCAACCCCCCTTTCCTTGCGCTGACACTAGCCCGTGTCAATGACTTGATCACCTCTCCGTCCCTTCGGGGTCACGAACAATCCCTTTTGATTTGGACCTCCTACCCAGATCATCGAATCAACAAATTCTTCTCTCTGTCCCTTTCGACGACGAACATCCTCCCTTATGATCTGGGACTTCCGTCCAGATCATTCAAGGAACTAGCCTTCTCCCCGTCCCCTTTTCGGTGACGAATATCCCTTTTGATTCGGACCTTTTGTCTGGATCATTAAAGGAACAAACTCTTCTCTCCATCCCTTTGGGTGACGAATATCCCTTTTGATTTGGACCCTCCGTCTGGATCATTAAAGGAACAAACCCTTATCTCCGTCCCCTTTCGGCGACGAATATCATCCCTTTTGATTTGGACCTTTCGTCCAGATCATTAAAAGAATAAACCTTTCTCTCCGTCCCTTCGGGCAACGAACACTTCTTTTGAATCGACGAACTTTTCTCTCCGTCCCTTTGGGTGACGAATACCCCTTTTGACTTGGACCTTCCGTCCAGGTCATTGAAAGAACAAACTTTTCTCTCCATCCCTTTGGGTGACGAATATCCCTTTTGATTTGGACCTTCCGTCTAGATCATTTAAGGAATAAACTCTTTTCTCCGTCCCTTCGGGTGACGAATACCTCTTTTGAATCAACAAACTCTTCTCTCCGTCCCGTCAGGTGACGAATAGCCCATTTTATCTGAACCACCTGTTCAGATCGTTGAATCAACAAGCTCTTCTCTCCATCCCTTTAGCGACGAATACCTCTTTCGAATCAACAAATTCATCTCTCCGTCCCTTCGGGTGACGAATACCCTTTTCGAATCAACGAACCCTTCCCTCCGTCCCTTCGGGTAACGAATAGCGCATTCGATCTGAACCACCTGTTCAGATCGATTGAATTAACAAACTCTTCTCTCCGTCCCCTTTCGGCGACAACCATATCTCTTTTCATTTGGACCTCCCATCCGGATCATCGAGTGAATAAACCATTCTCTCCGCCCCTTTGAGGGTACGCCAGCCCCGCAGTTCGGACATCCCTCTTTCGCCCCTGGCCGGTCCGCACGGTTCGCACTGTGGAATGATCCCCTCGTCCTTTCCTTGAAAGAGCAAGCATTCTCCTGTGTCTGCACGCGGATGTTTATCAGGTTCCTCCTGAATGGGCTGATCAACAGGACTCACTCCTCCTGCTCCTTTTATAAGGGTCTCCGGCCCGTCGAACAAAAGAAAAAAAGGAAAAGGAGAAAAAAATGAGAAAGAAAAAGGAAAGAAAAACAAGTAAAAAAAAGAGAGAAGAAAAAAAAGAGAAGAAAAAAGAAAGGAAAATAAAAGAAAAAAAGGAAATTTGAATGACTCATTCGTTTCTCTTAAGGATCTGATTGTATTCTTTTGAAAATTATCATCAAATTTGATTTCCTTAACCAGATCCTCTAAGATTGTACATTGATTGCATGAGTCTTCCTTCTGAATGCCTTTTTCTTTTTCAATGGTTAACCATTGCTGTCCCATCACTGTGTTCAAGACCATCAGTTTTTTATTTTCATCTTTTAATTTTCCATTTTCTTTTCGACATTCAGCACTGTCCCGTTTCAGTTTATCCATCATGGATTTAAGCACAGTTACATCTTGCATGCTCTTAAGGAGATCAATATCTTTCTCATTCAGATTATCTTTTAATTCTATAATCTTGTTTAGACAGTTTTGATTCTCAACTTTTAAAGCAAAATTTTGTTCTTTAACATTGTTAACGTCTATCATGCAGACATCATAAGAATCTGATAGCTCATCATAAGATAAATCTTCAGGTTCGGAGCTTACCTGAGATGATGAGTCATCCCTTTGGTCTTCACTGTGATTGCTTCGGTTGGCCATCAAACACTGATCATTTTGCTCTTCATGAACGGTAGCCACTTTGTTAAAAATTTCCTCCCCAGATGTGCACACGAAGACAAATGGAAATAGGTCAATATCGACTGCCGCTGTCAAAATATTAAGAGCCATGAGATTCTCACGGTTCTTCAGTCTGTCCTCCTTGGACCATTTAGTCTGATCGTAAGACAATTTATGTGGGCCTCTAGACACAAGATTCCATAGATTTGGATCAATGGAATTTAAGTAGACAACAAGGCCGCCTAACCAATCACAGAAATTAGAACCATCAAATATCACGGATGGAGCCATTTGATCAAGCGGTCAGTAAGCGTTCGATCAAAAATCCAAGCAACAGTCGAGCAGAAGAACACTTCACAATATGGCAGGATCCCCTTCAGATCGTTGGATCTATTGAGCTAGGGAACCGCTCTGATACCAATTGATAGGTTCGGTGCAAGTATTCAGAGGGGGGGTGAATGAATATAGCCCGTTTGATCAACCTTCCCCCAATTAAAAACCTAGAATAAAACAAGACAGATTCGACAATCTGAAACTCAATTGGAATTTCGCTCTCTTGACAGATTAAGATATTCTAAGAAAAACCAATCAACACTTCTGCTCAAACAGAAGCCAAACGCTTAGAGCGCCCCTATGCAGTCATTTAGCGGAAGCAAAAGCAGATAAACCAAACCACAATGCACAAGGGGTTTTTAGGTGGTTCGGTCCTTCAGACCTACATCCACCCCACACTCAACCCGAGTGTGGCTTCCACTAGCTCACGCTAGAAACAGCAGACTCAGTCTGCAACAAATGCTGCCAAACAGCTTGACCAGGGGAACAGCCTCCCCTCTTCCTCCCAACCGGAGGGAACCACTAGTGACACCAGTCACCAGCAAACCAGAGACACACGGTCTCTCTTCCTCCAAACCTGGAGGGAACCCCTGGACTTGAATCCACAAGCCCAGAATCGGAGACAGATCTCCCTTCCTCCAAACCGGAGGGAACCCACAAGTAGCACCCAGCTACTTGCAACCGGAGATGTCAATCTCCCTTCTCCTGAACTAACAGGAGGAACCCCGACCACTCTACAGAGTATCGGAAACACAGCAAACTAGAAAACAAAAGAAAGAACAATAAACGAAAAATGACTTCAGCAAAACAGAAAGCTGAAAAACGAAATGCACAATGTGGCTCTCAACGGAGCTGACTGGCCTGGATTTGATCCACGGTCCAGTAGACGGATCTTTAGGTAAGATCTTCCTTCTTCTCCACGAGCTCTCTCGCTCACTCTCTATCTTTCTTTCTCTTTCTTCTGCTCTTCTCTCACTCTCTGCTTCTTCTTCTCTTCACACTCTTCTCGAGCTCTCTACCTCTCTTCTTCTCCTTCTGCTCTTCTTCTTTCTCTTTTCTTTTTCTATCTGGATCGTGGCTCTCTGTATGAGCTTTTCTTCACGCCAACTCGATCAACCTTCATCTGTGGACGAAGGCTTCCTTATATAGCATCAGCAGCAGGTGGATAGGGCACAAGACGCGTGTGCCTCCCACGCTTGATCCAGAACTTTCTTGCCACGTGCCTTCATTGCATTTTGTTCCTCTTGTCTTGGATCACGTGCAGCCCAGGTGTGTGAAATGTTCTTCCTCGGACCTGTAATGAGATTAACACCATTAGTCAATCAGAGTTCGCTGCATGCTTATTTAAAGCTAAGGCGCACGAGGTATGTAATGTCAACACAGGGTGACTACTTCACGAGGTTGGAAGTGAACGAACTGTGATACAATGAACAAGGCTAACACAACAAGGAAGATGACACGAGATGCAACTAGAGGACAGAGAGAAGCGACACGAGGTTCACACAGAAAACGACACGAGGTATACTGTGACAGAACAGACACAATGAAGAGAGTGACACAAGGTGGTGGCACAGAAAGCAACACGAGGTGCTGCAATGTTCTGCACGCAGTGGAACAAAAAATGACACGGAATGAAAACAACACAAAGATGAAACAGTAGTTGACATGGGTTGAAATCAACACGAAGACAAAAACTGAAATCGACACGGAGTAAAAAACGACACGAAGATGAAAACAACACTAAGATGGAGTTGACACGGAGTGAAAATGACACGAGGTCTGGGAGACACGACACAAAGTCACAAGAACGACAGTAACCAACACGAAGTGTGGTTACGAAACATGAACGACACGAAGTGTGGAAACATGACACGAAAACGACACGAGGTCTGGAAACATGACACGAAGTCACAAGAAGAACAGTAACCAACACGAAGTGTGGTTACAGAACAAAAACGACACGAGGTCACAAGACAAACGACACGAAGTCCAAAGGTGACAAAACAGATACTACAAAGAGAACGACACGAGGTAGAAAGAAAACAACACGAAGTAAAACAATAACGACACGAAGTGTTACTGTAACAACAAACACTACGAAGTTACGAATACAAAAAAGCAACACGGAGACATAGAGAAGTAAAACCGACACGAAGTGTGGTTACAAAAATAACAGGACACGAGGTATAGGAAGAACAACACGACCACGGAAATAACAAAGAGTTGACACGGAGTGTGGTCAAGGCGAGAAGGACACGAAGTCTAAAGAGAAAACAGCACGAAGACAAAAACATAAAAACTAACACGAAGACATAATTGTGAAAACACCACGAGGAGATAGACAGCAAGGAGAACGACACGAAGTGAAACGACACTTGAACCTAGACCGACGTAAAGATCCAGCGAACAATGACTCGAAGACAGAAATACACAAGCACGACATGAACTAAGGATGACATGGGGACAACACAGTCACATAGGCTGCACGAAGTGAAAGACAACACGGCTATCTCGACACGTGATGAAATGGTGGAAGTAGAAGAACAACTCGAAGACGAAAACGACACGAGCTGAATTTAACACAAAGGCGAAGACAGACACTGACACGAGGTGTGGACACGAAGCAAGAATGACATGAGGTTCAGGGAAACCAACACGAAGACAGAAGCAGTACGGACACACGAAGTATTACCTCTTAGCAGCTTTTTCTTGTAAAGCATGGAAATCAACACGAAGTGTTGTAAGCTCAGACGACACGAGATCTTTTCGTGTTAGTGAGGGGAAACAACACGAAGACTCAAGTACAGAGACAGCACGAAGACGATGTACAGTCTGATGTACAGACTTTGAAGAACAGTCTAATGTATAGACTTGTAGTTTATCATGAAAGAAGGCCAGCGTACAGACTTGCTGTCCTCACAGCAGACGATGTAAACACTTAGCCTATGCAGACCAATGTACAGACTTTGGCGAAGCAAAAGGCTGTATAGACTTGGAGACCCAAAGCCATTGTATATACTTTGTCTAAGACAAGGCATGAGCTGACGTTGTATACACTTAGCCAATGCAAACCAGTCCGATGTATAGACTTTAAGGAAATGCATGCTACAGTGCAATGTCTAGACTTGCGATGTGTTCGCCAAATGCACACTACAGTCCAATGTATGGACTTAGACGAATGATGCATGAGACGCTCAATGTATCGACTTTGAGCTTGCTGTGCAGTGAATAGACTTAGGGCATAAACCCCACAAAGCACTGTATAGACTATGCACATAACATAAGTCTAACATAAACAATATATCAGTTGTACCAGTCACAGTCATGATGCAATCATCAAGGCACAATGTCATGAAAACACTATATCATTGCTATCATCAAAATACAATATCAATCATCAAAACCACAGCAATGAATGAATGCTTTATGCATCAGTTTAACATGTAACAAGACTGAAACATCAAATATGTTAATCTAAACTGAGCAGCAAGATGACTGAACATTTGATAAGCTCACATCAACAACCAATCATCAAAACCACAGGGGCACAACAATCTCCTCCTTTTTGATGATGGCAACACTTTCAATATATTGAGTCATTCTGATGATGTGAGGCATTCTGAGGCATTCTGAAGACTGACTCAAATTATTCTCCCCCTTTGACTTCATCAAAAAGAAAAATAATTTGAGAAATTATAGCATGTATAAGAGTTCAGTCAATTTCTCCTCCTTTCAAGAACATGATTCTCCCTTTTTGGCAAACAATATCTCCCCCTTTGATACAAACAAAATAAACCATGGGAAGGGTTAAATGCAAAAATGCAGATGCAACAAGTAATGCAATACTCCCCCTAAGTATGTGAATGCAAGGTCACAAATGATATGAACATGATTCAGTGTGACAAGGAATGCTCCCCCTGAATAGATGCCAATTGATATGAAATTGATGCAAGACTTGGAATCTCCCCTTCAATAAGTGGAATCTTATGAGATGAAAGAGAAGGAGACCACAGGGGCAAACAAGGAGAGGTTTAGGTCAATGAGTCAATACCATGAGCAGAAGAGTTTCAATTAACAGATTTTTCAAGGATGTTCCAAACATAAGAAATTCTGCCAGATCTTCAAGGAGATATCAATCTCATAAATCTAAAGCATAAGTTTTCAAAGTCTTCTATCATAAGGGCTTATGAATGACATTTATTGAACATCATGGTTTAAACGTGATGTATGCAGAGTTTATCAATAAAATTCTGTAATGATATCTAAAACCATGCTTTAATAAAAATGAACCAAGCCCTCATATTTATCTTGATTATCCTCCCTTTGTCTTACACAATCAAATCTATTGACTTCTTTCAGAATTACATGTACTAGTATTGAAATCAAGTAATTATGAAGTCATATGATTTTGTCTAGGGTTGTAGCAATTTGATTTTTGGCATCAATATTCAGATATTTCAATTTATTCAACAATTTTCCTTGCTACAAATTTTACGTGCTTTCTAGTTTAGTACACACCTTGTAACTAGAGGATATACCTTGATCAGAGGCCAATATCCCTAAGCCCTTAGTGTGACTAACTGTCATGCCTTATGTAAACAGAGTTAGCATTTACACATCATGACACACTACAGCTCAATTTTTAATGAGTGAATTGTATTTCTCAGTGTGCATGCCATTGCTCTGCCTGATTTTCAATGAATTCTCATTTTACAGAGTTACCTAAGGCACCTCATGACACAGTCCTTTGGACTTGTGTTTCTCAGTGACCAATGTCATTGCTCTGACAGATATTACCCTTTAGACATTTCAGAAACATTCATTTGCTTCAAAACAATATTAATCTCATGTACTTAACCAATTAAAGTCATGTATTCAAAAGTGCAGATTTCAGAAGTTTTTGCAAGACATAGCATGAAACAGTTGGTTAAGATTTATTAAACATGATTCAGATATGTCAAGAGATTTTGAAGTTAAACTCCATGAATACATTAAGCTTAAACCACATGAGTTATTTCAGTCATTCTTAAGAATGTATAATAGAAGATTTCTAGTTCAAGAGTTTTTCAGATTTATGATCGAGATAGCCCATTGAAATCTTCATGAAAGACTGATAGAATTCTGAAGTCAAATGATATCAATTGATAGTAGAAGTACCAATTGTTAAGAGAGATTGTGAAGCTCAAAGTTTTTCAGAATATGATTAAGGTTTGTCAACAAAATCAGTAAGAGAGGATATGAAGTGAGCTCTGACCCATGTATGCATTTGACAGCCTATATGCAATGCACTATATGTATGCAGGGACATGCAAAGACTCGACATTTAATTGCTATGCAAAGATATGCAACTAACTCCCCCTGAGAACATGCAATGTTTGCACTGAGAACTGAACATATGATACCAAATGATTCATGCACAATCAGACTGTCCTTATCAGCAAGGTGACCCATGGTACTAGGCGGAGCACTTGGTCTAAAAGACCAGCTCTCACATAGTAAGGACCTCCGGACAGATTTCCCTGCCTTTTGGTAGCTTACCATTTGATATACCATAGAGGTCATAAATAACAAGATAAACTCAACAGTCCTATATGCAATTCAACATACAAGAAGTCTGGCATATCATTCATCATGGCATTGATATGTAATGCATTCAGAGGTAAACTGCAATTATTTCCATGTGCATTTCAGATTTTCAATTAAATTCAGTTAGATGATGCGCAAAAGACTTAATTATGATATGCAGGCATTTAGAGCACCCAAATTCAGAAGACAGAATTTAAGCAGAGTTTTTCATAGCTAACCTGAAATGTAGTCATGGGGTTTTCAGTCTTGAGTGCCTTGGTTGATTAACCCCCTTTATTCATTTCCAAGACACATCTGCAAAGATTAATTATTTTGATCCTGCAGGAACCCAAGCAGTCTTGGGTCCTGTATTACCCCCAACATGTGTTCTAAACATATTTTGTGCATGAAGGTCATCAGATGTCATCAATTTGCAGTTGGACATGGAGTGTCCATACTGACCACAATAATAGCAAGAGACAATAGAGTTTTTGTTCCTTTGAGCATGCATGTTAGTATGATCATGAAATCTATTCACATGAAGGTTTTTGTCATCCATATGAACATTTTGTTTTTTATTTCCAGCCAACCATCCTTGATTAGCTTTATGACCTGGCGTTCCATAGTTAAGACATGGAAGTGTTTTTCTTTTAAAGCCATAGTCATTTCTAGCAACAACATGGGGAGCAGGGAATTTTACAGATTTGGAATGAAAAACCTTTCCCTTTACATGCCAACAGTTTCCTACTGTATGGCCATGCCTCAAGCAGTGAGAGCAGACAATTGAATTTCTTATTTTAGCATTCAAATCAGCATGATAAGACTGTGATGTTTTCTTACTTCTAGCACACCAGCATTGTGCAGCAGTATGACCTACTTTACCACATTCAAGGCAGTTAGTTCTTTTATTCAGATGAGCATGATTGTTAGCATGAGAATTTTTGGCTTTTATGTCATCTTGTCTCATTAGGTCACATTTATGCATGACATGACCAATTCTATGACAGTAAAAGCATTTAACACTTTTCCTTTTATTAGAAAAATTCTTGACCTGAGAATTTTCAGCAAACAATCCTTTAAAGATATGTGCATGTGAATATGAATGAAGGCTATGATTGTCATGCACAGTTCCAGCCAAGATATTCATGGATGAAGTTGAGCATGAACACACAGAATTCTGATTTGATTTTTTATCATTCAGGGTGACATTCTTTTTCTCTTTCCTTTTCACAGTTTTTGATAGAGAGGCTATCTCAGATTGTATGGAGGATATTTTCAATTCAGATTTTGTTAACTCTTCCTCACATATGACGATCTATTTTTGTAGGGCATCATTCAAATTTTTTAATGACTCATTCGTTTCTCTTAAGGATCTGATTGTATTCTTTTGAAAATTATCATCAAATTTGATTTCCTTAACCAGATCCTCTAAGATTGTACATTGATTGCATGAGTCTTCCTTCTGAATGCCTTTTTCTTTTTCAATGGTTAACCATTGCTGTCCCATCACTGTGTTCAAGACCATCAGTTTTTTATTTTCATCTTTTAATTTTCCATTTTCTTTTCGACATTCAGCACTGTCCCGTTTCAGTTTATCCATCATGGATTTAAGCACAGTTACATCTTGCATGCTCTTAAGGAGATCAATATCTTTCTCATTCAGATTGTCTTTTAATTCTATAATCTTGTTTAGACAGTTTTGATTCTCAACTTTTAAAGCAAAATTTTGTTCTTTAACATTGTTAACGTCTATCATGCAGACATCATAAGAATCTGATAGCTCATCATAAGATAAATCTTCAGGTTCGGAGCTTACCTGAGATGATGAGTCATCCCTTTGGTCTTCACTGTGATTGCTTCGGTTGGCCATCAAACACTGATCATTTTGCTCTTCATGAACGGTAGCCACTTTGTTAAAAATTTCCTCCCCAGATGTGCACACGAAGACAAATGGAAATAGGTCAATATCGACTGCCGCTGTCAAAATATTAAGAGCCATGAGATTCTCACGGTTCTTCAGTCTGTCCTCCTTGGACCATTTAGTCTGATCGTAAGACAATTTATGTGGGCCTCTAGACACAAGATTCCATAGATTTGGATCAATGGAATTTAAGTAGACAACAAGGCCGCCTAACCAATCACAGAAATTAGAACCATCAAATATCACGGATGGAGCCATTTGATCAAGCGGTCAGTAAGCGTTCGATCAAAAATCCAAGCAACAGTCGAGCAGAAGAACACTTCACAATATGGCAGGATCCCCTTCAGATCGTTGGATCTATTGAGCTAGGGAACCGCTCTGATACCAATTGATAGGTTCGGTGCAAGTATTCAGAGGGGGGGTGAATGAATATAGCCCGTTTGATCAACCTTCCCCCAATTAAAAACCTAGAATAAAACAAGACAGATTCGACAATCTGAAACTCAATTGGAATTTCGCTCTCTTGACAGATTAAGATATTCTAAGAAAAACCAATCAACACTTCTGCTCAAACAGAAGCCAAATGCTTAGAGCGCCCCTATGCAGTCATCTAGCGGAAGCAAAAGCAGATAAACCAAACCACAATGCACAAGGGGTTTTTAGGTGGTTCGGTCCTTCAGACCTACATCCACCCCACACTCAACCCGAGTGTGGCTTCCACTAGCTCACGCTAGAAACAGCAGACTCAGTCTGCAACAAATGCTGCCAAACAGCTTGACCAGGGGAACAGCCTCCCCTCTTCCTCCCAACCGGAGGGAACCACTAGTGACACCAGTCACCAGCAAACCAGAGACACACGGTCTCTCTTCCTCCAAACCTGGAGGAAACCCCTGGACTTGAATCCACAAGCCCAGAACCGGAGACAGATCTCCCTTCCTCCAAACCAGAGGGAACCCACAAGTAGCACCCAGCTACTTGCAACCGGAGATGTCAATCTCCCTTCTCCTGAACTAACAGGAGGAACCCCGACCACTCTACAGAGTATCGGAAACACAGCAAACTAGAAAACAAAAGAAAGAACAATAAACGAAAAATGACTTCAGCAAAACAGAAAGCTGAAAAACGAAATGCACAATGTGGCTCTCAACGGAGCTGACTGGCCTGGATTTGATCCACGGTCCAGTAGACGGATCTTCAGGTAAGATCTTCCTTCTTCTCCACGAGCTCTCTCGCTCACTCTCTATCTTTCTTTCTCTTTCTTCTGCTCTTCTCTCACTCTCTGCTTCTTCTTCTCTTCACACTCTTCTCGAGCTCTCTACCTCTCTTCTTCTCCTTCTGCTCTTCTTCTTTCTCTTTTCTTTTTCTATCTGGATCGTGGCTCTCTGTATGAGCTTTTCTTCACGCCAACTCGATCAACCTTCATCTGTGGACGAAGGCTTCCTTATATAGCATCAGCAGCAGGTGGATAGGGCACAAGACGCGTGTGCCTCCCACGCTTGATCCAGAACTTTCTTGCCACGTGCCTTCATTGCATTTTGTTCCTCTTGTCTTGGATCACGTGCAGCCCAGGTGTGTGAAATGTTCTTCCTCGGACCTGTAATGAGATTAACACCATTAGTCAATCAGAGTTCGCTGCATGCTTATTTAAAGCTAAGGCGCACGAGGTATGTAATGTCAACACAGGGTGACTACTTCACGAGGTTGGAAGTGAACGAACTGTGATACAATGAACAAGGCTAACACAACAAGGAAGATGACACGAGATGCAACTAGAGGACAGAGAGAAGCGACACGAGGTTCACATAGAAAACGACACGAGGTATACTGTGACAGAACAGACACAATGAAGAGAGTGACACAAGGTGGTGGCACAGAAAGCAACACGAGGTGCTGCAATGTTCTGCACGCAGTGGAACAAAAAATGACACGGAATGAAAACAACACAAAGATGAAACAGTAGTTGACATGGGTTGAAATCAACACGAAGACAAAAACTGAAATCGACACGGAGTAAAAAACGACACGAAGATGAAAACAACACTAAGATGGAGTTGACACGGAGTGAAAATGACACGAGGTCTGGGAGACACGACACAAAGTCACAAGAACGACAGTAACCAACACGAAGTGTGGTTACGAAACATGAACGACACGAAGTGTGGAAACATGACACGAAAACGACACGAGGTCTGGAAACATGACACGAAGTCACAAGAAGAACAGTAACCAACACGAAGTGTGGTTACAGAACAAAAACGACACGAGGTCACAAGACAAACGACACGAAGTCCAAAGGTGACAAAACAGATACTACAAAGAGAACGACACGAGGTAGAAAGAAAACAACACGAAGTAAAACAATAACGACACGAAGTGTTACTGTAACAACAAACACTACGAAGTTACGAATACAAAAAAGCAACACGGAGACATAGAGAAGTAAAACCGACACGAAGTGTGGTTACAAAAATAACAGGACACGAGGTATAGGAAGAACAACACGACCACGGAAATAACAAAGAGTTGACACGGAGTGTGGTCAAGGCGAGAAGGACACGAAGTCTAAAGAGAAAACAGCACGAAGACAAAAACATAAAAACTAACACGAAGACATAATTGTGAAAACACCACGAGGAGATAGACAGCAAGGAGAACGACACGAAGTGAAACGACACTTGAACCTAGACCGACGTAAAGATCCAGCGAACAATGACTCGAAGACAGAAATACACAAGCACGACATGAACTAAGGATGACATGGGGACAACACAGTCACATAGGCTGCACGAAGTGAAAGACAACACGGCTATCTCGACACGTGATGAAATGGTGGAAGTAGAAGAACAACTCGAAGACGAAAACGACACGAGCTGAATTTAACACAAAGGCGAAGACAGACACTGACACGAGGTGTGGACACGAAGCAAGAATGACATGAGGTTCAGGGAAACCAACACGAAGACAGAAGCAGTACGGACACACGAAGTATTACCTCTTAGCAGCTTTTTCTTGTAAAGCATGGAAATCAACACGAAGTGTTGTAAGCTCAGACGACACGAGATCTTTTCGTGTTAGTGAGGGGAAACAACACGAAGACTCAAGTACAGAGACAGCACGAAGACGATGTACAGTCTGATGTACAGACTTTGAAGAACAGTCTAATGTATAGACTTGTAGTTTATCATGAAAGAAGGCCAGCGTACAGACTTGCTGTCCTCACAGCAGACGATGTAAACACTTAGCCTATACAGACCAATGTACAGACTTTGGCGAAGCAAAAGGCTGTATAGACTTGGAGACCCAAAGCCATTGTATATACTTTGTCTAAGACAAGGCATGAGCTGACGTTGTATACACTTAGCCAATGCAAACCAGTCCGATGTATAGACTTTAAGGAAATGCATGCTACAGTGCAATGTCTAGACTTGCGATGTGTTCGCCAAATGCACACTACAGTCCAATGTATGGACTTAGACGAATGATGCATGAGACGCTCAATGTATCGACTTTGAGCTTGCTGTGCAGTGAATAGACTTAGGGCATAAACCCCACAAAGCACTGTATAGACTATGCACATAACATAAGTCTAACATAAACAATATATCAGTTGTACCAGTCACAGTCATGATGCAATCATCAAGGCACAATGTCATGAAAACACTATATCATTGCTATCATCAAAATACAATATCAATCATCAAAACCACAGTAATGAATGAATGCTTTATGCATCAGTTTAACATGTAACAAGACTGAAACATCAAATATGTTAATCTAAACTGAGCAGCAAGATGACTGAACATTTGATAAGCTCACATCAACAACCAATCATCAAAACCATCATCAAAACCACAGGGGCACAACAGTTTAGGCTAATCAACTCAGTTTGTTTTAATTCCATTGCATTTAGTTTAGAAAGTTGTTAAAATCCGCCATCTCGGCAAGGGGACAATTCAACCCCCCTTCTTGTCTGCCATCTCTCTGGGCCAACACTTTACATTTGGCATAATTGTTAACACTTGTGTAATAAAACATTTTGATGTTGAAGATTTGGTTGATTCAAGAAAGTGATTGAATGGTTGAGCTCCCATGTCATTTTATTTGATTAAGTGAGATATTCATGTTCAACATATCAAAACCTTGTCAAATGGTGAATATGTTTTTGATGGTTCAATTGAGAAGTCAATTACATGCTTGAATGTGTTTAATGATGTATTTTTATGTGAACTAGTTCAAAGAGTTAATACTTGGTTCATGAGTTTTGATTATCATCTAACCTCTTGATCTATCATGTTTTTATCGATTCAAGGATGGTTTTTAAACCCTCTCATTTCAAGTGGATGATGGTAACATCTAACCATTTTTATGCTAAGTTTCGGATTATTTTCATGAAGATCTTTCATGATGTTGCATTGCATTAGAAGTGTTTTATGCATCCTTAAAATGAGATTTTTGAGTTTTTATGATGTGCTTAATCTATTCTCATAAATCTTGTTGAAATATGGTTTAAATGGTCTTAATACTTCGTTGAATTCATGGTAATTAATCCTTGATTTTTGGGAATTTTTCTGACACTTAAACGGGGCTAAATTCTAAGTTTTCGGACCCTTCAGGGAAGGGATCGACCCCTGGGGTCGACCCCCCTGGGCTGAGTGCTCAGCCACCTGCATGGGTCGACCCCTGGGGTCGACCCCTGAGTCCCAGAATTAATTTTGGGCGTCGGGTGTTGTTTGTTTGGCCGAGGGTCGACCCCAAGGGTCGACCCTTCCGGAATGGGATTTCCGGGAGACTTTAAAACCTATTGAAAACCCTTCTAAACTTTACCAAACTACCCCCCATTGGTTCCTAAACATATTAGGGGGTTTCTAACATGTTTTGTGAGGGTTACATGTGTATTTTCATGCTTCTCATATTGGCCTACATAAGAGTTACGAATTTGGGAGATGATAGCCCTAATGTGTTCATGTTCTTTCTTGTAGGAGAAGAAAAAGGGGGAAACAAAGGAGGAGCTCTTGCAAGGTCGATTTCATCTACATCCATGAAGATTTGAAGCTCGTGGTAGAAGAAGAAAAGAAGCGGCTCGAGGAGAGGAACAAGAGGATGCCAAAATCGCCATCATCCGACATCAAACCAAGAAGAGCCAGAGATTCAATTGAAGGGGGAGCTTTGTGCTTGTTGATCTTTCTTGTTTTAGTCTTTAGCACATGTTTTGGACTTAGAGCATTCATTTGTTAACTTGTTACAAACCTATAAACGATTTCTTATGTGGGTGTTCGGAGAAAGGGGTTCTCCGAGTGATTTGTGTTGACGCATGTGCGTCGTGTGGTGCGGAGCATATCCGCGTGTGTGCTTGGAGATATCTTGGGGTGTGTTCCCCGTATGTGGTTGGGAGTTTAATCCCGTGTGGTTGCGTAGGCGTCGCCCTACGCGTGTGTGTTGGAGTTTTACTCCGTGTGTGTGGGGGGATTTATCCCCGTGTGTGTATTGGAGCGTCGTCTCCGTGTTGGGGATTTATCCCCGAGTGAAGTCTCACCGAGTTTGGTGAGGGGTGGACGTAGGGAGCCCGTCGTGGTCCAGAACCACCTTAAAAACCCTTGTGTTGTGGTTTGCTTTGTGGTTGTGCTTAATAGTTTAATCCATTAATCTTGATCGTGTGCGAACGGTGAGATTGAGAGAACTAAGTTTGCATTGCTTAGTTTAATTTCTTCAATCACGTTCAAAGTTGTTAATTCCTCTTAATTAGATTTTAATTTACCATCGTTCGTGTGGGACAATTCAACCCCCCCTTTTTGTCTACTCGCCTACCCGGGGACCAACAATTGGTATCAGAGCCACGGCTCTATTTTCTTGAGGTCTCGCGACCTATAGAGAGATCCCTCGGCGAGTTTCATTTAGCAACATGTCTAGCTTTATTCTTCCTCCATGTTATAATGGTAGCAATTACATTTCTTTGAGAAATAGCATGTGTGCTTATCTTGGCTTGAATGAACTTGAAACTTGGGAAGTCATATGTAACGGTCCACATAAACTCCCATCAAATGAAGCTAAGTGGAATGACAAGCATGTGATGAAAAATGAAATGAATCTTCATGCTTTGAATGTTTTAAGGAATTGTGTAGAATCTAATGTTCTATCTCAAATTTCTTCGTACAGGTCAGCAAGAGATTTGTGGGATCAATTGGCAAAGTATGAAGCCAATGAAAAGACTTCACAAGTTGGCTCAAGCTTTATGGCCAATGATGAAGAAACCAAAGAAAGTTCGGAGGTAGGATCCGAAGGTGAGAAAATTTCCTTTGAAGAGCTAATGGAGCTTTATGAGGAATTGTTAGGTAGATATAAAAAGGTCAAATCTGAAAATAAGAAACTGACAAAGAGAATTGAAGATGTTGTGAATTCCTCTACTTCATGTGAAAATGCGCATGCTAACTCTTCATGTGAAAATTGTAAAACCATGGAAAAGAAAATTGAAAATCTAAAAGATCAAAATGAATCTCTTGAATCCAAAGTTGAATTACTTTCAGATGAAAACTCTTGCTTGAATGAAGATGTCGAAATGACTAGAAAGTATAATACATCTCTTCAAATTGAACATGAATGTGATGAATTGCGAGAACAAAATAAATTCTTGTTGTCTCAAATTTCCATGCTTGAGAAATCTGAAGAAAGCTTAAGAAACAAATTAGCTTCTCTTTCTGATGATGAGAAGATGTTTGAGAAATTACTTGATTCTGAATTTGATAGCAAGAGCATCATGAATGAAAATGAAAAACTCAAAAAGGAGAAAGGTGTCATGTTGATTCAGATTTCTCTACTTGAAAGTATGTTGAAAAGTCTTGATAAATTTGAAAAAGAAAACATGTTGTTGAAATCTGAAAATGAACAAATGCTTGCTAGGATTTCAAAACTTGTTGAAACTGAGAAAGTCCTTGAGAAATTGACTAAAAAATTACATTCTATGAATGTTGAAAACAAAGAACTCAAGGAAGAAAATGAAAACTTCAAATCTGTGAATTGCTTATTGAATGAGAAAGTTTGTGCTTGCGAAGAAGAAATCACGAGTGCCAAATTGAATGTTTCTACTTTAGAGGAAGAAGTGCAAAGCTTAAAAGATGATTTGTCTAGATTTGTGAAAGGGAAAGAAAATTTGGACAAAATATTGGGTGTTAAGGTGAACTTTCAAAAAGAAGGTATTGGATACACCCCGGTCAACAAAAAGTCTTTTGAATCCAAATTGAAAACTTCATTTGTTCATGCATCTGATATTCCGAGCACTTCTAAGGCACCACCTCCAATTGCACAAATGAAAATTTCTAAAAATAATTTTACGAAAAAGAAAAATGTCAAACCAACAATGCCAAATAGATTTCAAAAATCAAAGTCTAATGTTGAATATTTCTATTGTGGTATGTTTGGACATGTGATGGATGATTGTGTTATCATGAAAGAGGATGACAAACTTGCATGTAAAAAGAAAAATGCATCATACTTTTATTGTCACAAACTTGGCCATGTCATGGATGATTATTTTGTGAAACAAAATGATGATTATCGTGCCATGAATGCTAAGTTTAACTTTCAAAGAAAATTTAGAAATGAACATGCTTCTCATGCTAAAAAGTTTACATCCCATAAGAAAAATTCATTCACGAAAACTCATGCAAACAATGAAAAATCATTCCGTAGACCCATATCTTCTTGCTGCTTTCATTGTGGGAAATACGGTCACGTTATGAAAGAATGTTGATTTTTGAAAATACAAAGTTTCCATATTTCTAAAATGAATGCTAGGTTTAATTTTGTTAAATCTAGATCCTTTGAAAATAGAAGATGGAATGCATTTGAAAATTCCTTTGCTTCTAAAAAGAAATCTTTTGGCAAAAATACTTCTCCTCAATACTTTTATTGTGGCAACCATGGACATGTCATTGAGGATTGCAGGATTATGGAAAGTGATGACAAGGTGACAATGAAAATGTCAAAGAAAACTTTTGGAAGAAGTGCTTCTAACATCCAAAGACCCAAGAAGGCTTGGGTTCTAAAATCCGACAAATGAGTCGGTTGCGGTGTAGGTGTGCCTTGAGGTAAATAAAGAATGAAAGGGGTTCCAATAAAAAGGAATAAGGCACACTCATTTGGTAAAATCCCAACTTTGCTCTTTCATTGTCAAATTTGATGGTTTTGATGATTTGGGATGATATTTTACTGTGTTCTCATGTTATGCTCTAAATTCTTCACAAGCCATACATGTCTTCAATGGATGAATATTTGATATATCAAATGGTGGTTAGAGAAGGTTGGACTACGTTCAACTGGATACTTCCACTAAGTGTGATGGTGGTCTTCGGACCTATGTTCTCCGCCTAGTACCAAATTCAAAATTTTAACTGTTTGGCTTATGAGGAACCATGTGTTTTGAATGAAATCAATTTACCTTTGATTTGTATAGCTCTCAAATTGAATCTGAAAAATTCTCTTATTTCATAAGCTAAAATTTTCTGAACTATGGACTTACTTGATCAAATGCAACAGTTGATATTGAATCTGATCATGGCTCAGTTTAAAGCTCATTGACCATGTGTGATTGATTTGCTAAATTGATAAGTTGTTTGACATGTTTAGAAATCTACTCTTGTCAATAGATGTTCAAACACTTATCTTGCTCATTTGCCAAATTTTGTGTGAAATCTATTGGACACTTGGTTATTTACATATTCACACATGTAGGGCGTATCATGTTCAAACTGAAGCTTATGTCTCATGAAATATTATCTTTGAATGATCATGGTTGAACATTTGGGTTCTAAGGGACATGGCTTTTCATGAAGAAATCTGAAATAAAATGATCATGATTCAGTGCCAAATTTATTGAAAATCCATCTCATGCATTCACCTACTTCATGCTTTTCCTAAATTCTCAAGTCATTGCAAAAACTGAAAACATGCATAAAAAGAATGCATTGGCATATTTGCATATCACTCATAGATCCTTACATATCATTGTGAATATGAGTCTCATGCATACCATGATTCATGAATGCTTACATGAATGTTTCCATGAACCCTTGCATGCATGTATGTATTTAGTTTATGAAACACTTTCTTGAAAAATTCTAAGACCTCACCTCCTTGTTAAATAACAATGAAGTGATTTTATTCATATGTGATACATGTCATATATTAAGGGGAAGGATTTGATTCTGACCGTGTATACATTTAGGGGGAGTCATAGCTATGTCTTGTCGAATTCATTTTATACATGCAAAACAAAAATTTACCCCCACACTCTTGCACATAATGAATTCAATGACTTTCATTGATAAGGATTTAAGAAATTTCTTCCAACTCTTTAAAGGGAACTTGAATCTCTACATGGACATTAAAGAGTAATCGTGAGGAAAAAGCTGCCTACCCCACAAAAATTGAATAAGTGGAATGTAGATCCGAGTAACCGGGAATCCCCCCTGAAACAAAGGAGGAAACTCGTGTCGAAAGGAGAAACAAAAATCCACATGTGTGACTAATCCAAGTAGCCGGGAATCCCCATTGAGACATATGAGGAAACTCACGCCGAAAAGTGAAGTCCATTAAAAGAAACAAAACCGGGATTGTGCGAAGCTACCGAAAGTCGAGAATCTGAAGTGAAAGTGTAGAGAGGAGATTACCTTCTAGTATTCTTTAGAAAATCTGAAAATCCATATGTTTTGAAGCTCATTAGTCATTGCCTCACATTTCACATGGGCATTTTGTGATGTATGTATTTTATGAATTTACCTATATTCATTGTTTATGTAGTACTTCTAGCTGTGTACACATAAATCTTTTAATTATGCTTCATGTCTTACATTCTTGAATTTGAATCACATGCTCATTTCTTAACCCGTGCCTCATTTAGGGGGAGTTACTATATGTAATATTTGTGTGCATGACGATTATGCTTGTGTGCTTGCATGTTCATGCATTCCCCTTGAGTCTAATTCTGAGCATAAACCTTGCATTTGAAGGAAAGAAGTCATCATGTGCACAGCTTCATATCTTGCATGATTAGCATTCACATAGTGTATTTTCATTGCATTTGAAAGATGAAGCTCATCGTGTGCATATTTTCATGTATGGCATTTTCAACATGCATATAGTTTACACATGATATCATCTTGAGCAATTCATACTTTTCAACAATTGGTATAGTTCATTTGAACACATCATGTTGCATGAATGCTGAAATGAGTTCTTCCAACCTTTGGTATCATATCTTTGGGGCCAATTTCCTCAAGAATGGCAATTGCAAATCTTTGGGCCTTTGATTTGACTCCAACAATTGGTATCAGCCAATTTGACCACCAATTAGCATCTGAATAATATTTGGTATCATATTTTTAGGCCTTTGATTAGCATCACTTGGTATTTACATTTGTATCATATCTTTTGGCCTAACACGTTCATATCATGTCACATAACCCCATGTCTTTTTGTAGATGACAAAAAGGGGGAGAATGTTTGTGAGTGCTCAATGTCTTATGAATGTTGTTGTTTAGGGGAGAATTGGAGAATTGATGTATGTGCTCAATGTTCAATTAATGCTTGGTCTTTCATAAGATGTTTGCAATACTACTCTATCACACACATCGTTTTGTCATCATCAAAAAGGGGGAGATTGTTGCATCCCCTAGTTGGTGTTTGATTTCAATGATATCAAAACGATTTTATTTGTGTGTGTATATGTTTCATTGAGCAACATGTGTATATTGTGATTGATGAGTTGAAAGATGGCTTCAAGGTTCACTCTTGAAAGTCATATGAATCATTGGTGTTTAAGGAACTAATGCTATATTTATCTTGGTTTGTAGGATCAAATCTATGGCTCACATTTTGGAACTCAAAGGAGTGCATCAATGAAGTTCTTCTTCAAAAAGGGAGTTACCTTTCTCATTGCATTGCATTTCATCCTTATATGATTCATACATTTCATCAAATAAGGTTTCAAGTCTTGGTTGGGGTATTTCCTTGCATTTTCCTCACAAGGCTTTTGGGCTAGAAATATACTTAGCCTATTTACTTGAATCTTGATGAATGTGATTTTATATCAATGTTCCTCGTGAGATAATACTTCATAAATGTTAGTTCTTAATCAACAAGAATGCCATTTGAATGAATGTGGTTTCATGATATTATGCAAGCTTTGCATTTGGCATAATTGTTAACACTTGTGTAATAAAACATTTTGATGTTGAAGATTTGGTTGATTCAAGAAAGTGGTTGAATGGTTGAGCTCCCATGTCATTTTATTTGATTAAGTAAGATATTCATGTTCAACATATCAAAACCTTGTCAAATGGTGAATATGTTTTTGATGGTTCAATTGAGAAGTCAATTACATGCTTGAATGTGTTTAATGATGTATTTTTATGTGAACTAGTTCAAAGAGTTAATACTTGGTTCATGAGTTTTGATTATCATCTAACCTCTTGATATATCATGTTTTTTGAGGTTCAAGGATGGTTTTTAAACCCTCTCATGTCAAGTGGATGATGGTAACATCTAACCATTTTTATGCTAAGTTCCGAATTATTTTCATGAAGATCTTTCATGAGGTTGCATTGCATTAGAAGTGTTTTATGCATCCATAAAATGAGATTTTTGAGTTTTTATGATGTGCTTAATCTATTCTCATAAATCTTGTTGAAATATGGTTTAAATGGTCTTAATACTTTGTTGAATTCATGGTAATTAATTCTTGATTTTTGGAAATTTTTCTGGCGCTTAAACGGGACTAAATTCTAAGTTTTCGGACCCTTCAGAGAAGGGGCCGACCCCTGGGGTCGACCCACTGCAAGGGTCGACCCCTAGGGTCGACCCCTGAGTCCCAGAATTAATTCTGGGTGTCGGGTGTTGTCTGTTTGGCCGAGGGTCGACCCCAAGGGTCGACCCTTCCGGAACGGGATTTCCGGGAGACTTTAAAACCTATTGAAAACCCTTCTAAACTTTACCAAACTACCCCCCATTGGTTCCTAAACATATTAGGGGGTTTCTAACATGTTTTGTGAGGGTTACATGTGTCTTTTCATGCTTCTCATATTGGCCTATATAGGAGTTACGAATTTGGGATGATGATAGCCCTAATGTGTTCATGTTCTTTCTTGTAGGAGAAGAAAAAGGGGGAAACAAGGGAGGAGCTCTTGCAAGGTCGATTTCATCTACATCCATGAAGATTTGAAGCTCGTGGTAGAAGAAGAAAAGAAGTGGCTCGAGGAGAGGAACAAGAGGACGCCAAAATCGCCATCATCCGACATCAAACCAAGAAGAGCCAGAGATTCAATTGAAGGGAGAGCTTTGTGCTTGTTGATCTTTATTGTTTTAGTCTTTAGCACATATTTTGGGCTTAGAGCATTCATTTGTTAACTTGTTACAAACCTATAAATGATTTCTTGTGTGGGTGTTCGGAGAAAGGGGTTCTCCGAGTGGTTTGTGTTGACGCATGTACGTCGTGTGGTGCGGAGCATATCCGCGTATGCTTGGACATATCTTGGGGTGTGTTCCCCGTATGTGGTTGGGAGTTTACTCCCGTGTGATTGCGTAGGCGTCGCCCTACGCGTGTGTGTTGGAGTTTTACTCCGTCTGTGTGTGGGGATTTATCCCCGTGTGTGTGTTGGAGCGTCGTCTCCATGTTGGGGATTTATCCCCGAGTGAAGCCTCACCGAGTTTGGTGAGGGGTGGACGTAGGGAGCACGTCGTGGTCCCGAACCACCTTAAAAACCCTTGTGTTGTGATTTACTTTGTGGTTGTGCTTAATAGTTTAATCCATTAATCTTGATCGTGTGCGAACGGTGAGATTGAGAGAACTAAGTTTGCATTGCTTAGTTTAATTTCTTCAATCACGTTCAAAGTTGTTAATTCCTCTTAATTATATTTTAATTTACCATCGTTCGTGGGAGACAATTCAACCCTCCCTTCTTGTCTACTCGTCTACCCGGGGACCAATAGGTTACTTGATCATGAAACTTGTTATTTGGAATAGAATTATTGGCCGACATTATTGTTATATCTCATGAAAGTAGTTGGATTTATAACTTGAAGATGCAAGACCAGGTACGGATTCTGTCCAAGGGCTCCATGCTAGTCCTCACGGTCGATGGTCGGAAACATGCTATAAACCATGGGGTACGATGATACTGGCGTCGCATTACGCTGGGAGTACTTTCTCTTATAAATGAGTGAAATTCACGAGGCTCGTTATAAAATTTACATGCTTGTTAATGCATAGCCTTAACAAGGTTGTGTAAAGTAATTTCTAGTTACATGCTCGTACATTCTTTTTCATGAAAGTCTGAATTTACCTCTACATGATTAATCTTACTTGAATTCATGGTGATGGGGACATCAGAGCAAGAGCACTAACATTTTATTTTACAGTTGTGTCCTTTTGTTTGCTTTTATATCTTTGGGAAAGTATGTTTACAATTGTATGGCTTTATAAGCCAATGTGTCATTCCCTCAGGATCTTTGGGTTTATTTATAAAATGTCAGTAGGTCTAGCAAGGGGGCCCTCACTCCTTCCCCATTGGTCCACCTAAGCCATGTGGGGCTGGTCAACCATCCTAGGTGGCTTCTAGATGATTTGACATTCAATTAGACACATGGGGGACAAATGGACTAAAAAGTCCAAAATGGCTCCTTCATAGTCAAGGGGGTGCCCCCCCATTAAAATGACATTTTATATTTTATTTTTTTAGGCCAATTGACCACATGGGGGAAGAAAATGCTACCCCTCCCCTCTCTCCCACGAAATCTCAACCCCCTCCCCCTTCCTCCCCTTCTATATAAGTCCATGTATAGTGTTTTGTAAGAATTAATGAAGAAAATTTGTGAAATTGGCTTGAGCCATTGAAGGGTGTGCCCTTGTTCCTCTCTCCCTCCCCCTCTTAGTTTGTGAAATCTTGATCGTGTGCGAACGATGAGATTGAGAGAACTAAGTTTGCATTGCTTAGTTTAATTTCTTCAATCACGTTCAAAGTTGTTAATTCCTCTTAATTATATTTTAATTTACCATCGTTCGTGGGAGACAATTCAACCCTCCCTTCTTGTCTACTCGTCTACCCGGGGACCAATAGGTTACTTGATCATGAAACTTGTTATTTGGAATTGAATTATTGGCCGACATTATTGTTATATCTCGTGAAAGTAGTTGGATTTATAACTTGAAGATGCAAGACCAGGTACGGATTCTGTCCAAGGGCTCCATGCTAGTCCTCACGGTCGATGGTCGGAAACATGCTATAAACCATGGGGTACGATGATACTGGCGTCGCATTACGCTGGGAGTACTTTCTCTTATAAATGAGTGAAATTCACGAGGTTCGTTATAAAATTTACATGCATGTTAATGCATAGCCTTGACAAGGTTGTGTAAAGTAATTTCTAGTTACATGCTCGTACATTCTTTTTCATGAAAGTCTGAATTTACCTCTACATGATTAATCTTACTTGAATTCATGGTGATGGGGACATCAGAGCAAGAGCACTAACATTTTATTTTACAGTTGTGTCCTTTTGTTTGCTTTTATATCTTTGGGAAAGTATGTTTACAATTGTATGGCTTTATAAGCCAATGTGTCATTCCCTCAGGATCTTTGGGTTTATTTATAAAATGTCAGTAGGTCTAGTAAGGGGGCCCTCACTCCTTCCCCATTGGTCCACCTAAGCCATGTGGGGCCAGTCAACCATCCTAGGTGGCTTCTAGATGATTTGACATTCAATTAGACACATGGGGGACAAATGGACTAAAAAGTCCAAAATGGCTCCTTCATAGTCAAGGGGGTGCCCCCCCATTAAAATGGCATTTTATGTTTTATTTTTTTAGGCCAATTGACCACATGGGGGAAGAAAATGCTACCCCTCCCCTCTCTCCCACGAAATCTCAACCCCCTCCCCCTTCCTCCCCTTCTATATAAGCCCATGTATAGTGTTTTGTAAGAATTAATGAAGAAAATTTGTGAAATTGGCTTGAGCCATTGAAGGGTGTGCCCTTGTTCCTCTCTCCCTCCCCCTCTTAGTTTGTGAAATCTTGATCGTGTGCGAACGGTGAGATTGAGAGAACTAAGTTTGCATTGCTTAGTTTAATTTCTTCAATCACGTTCAAAGTTGTTAATTCCTCTTAATTATATTTTAATTTACCATCGTTCGTGGGAGACAATTCAACCCTCCCTTCTTGTCTACTCGTCTACCCGGGGACCAATAGGTTACTTGATCATGAAACTTGTTATTTGGAATTGAATTATTGGCCGACATTATTGTTATATCTCGTGAAAGTTGTTGGATTTATAACTTGAAGATGCAAGAGCAGGTACGGATTCTGTCCAAGGGCTCCATGCTAGTCCTCACGGTCGATGGTCGAAAACATGCTATAAACCATGGGGTACGATGATACTGGCGTCGCATTACGCTGGGAGTACTTTCTCTTATAAATGAGTGAAATTCACGAGGCTCGTTATAAAATTTACATGCTTGTTAATGCATAGCCTTTACAAGGTTGTGTAAAGTAATTTCTAGTTACATGCTCGTACATTCTTTTTCATGAAAGTTCGAATTTACCTCTACATGATTAATCTTACTTGAATTCATGGTGATGGGGACATCAGAGCAAGAGCACTAACATTTTATTTTACAGTTGTATCCTTTTGTTTACTTTTATATCTTTGGGAAAGTATGTTTACAATTGTATGGCTTTATAAGCCAATGTGTCATTCCCTCAGGATCTTTGGGTTTATTTATAAAATGTCAGTAGGTCTAGCAAGGGGACCCTCACTCCTTCCTCATTGGTCCACCTAAGCCATGTGGGGCTGGTCAACCATCCTAGGTGGCTTCTAGATGATTTGACATTCAATTAGACACATGGGGGACAAATGGACTAAAAAGTCCAAAATGGCTCCTTCATAGTCAAGGGGGTGCCCCCCCCATTAAAATGACATTTTATATTTTATTTTTTTAGGCCAATTGACCACATGGGGGAAGAAAATGCTACCCCTCCCCTCTCTCCCACGAAATCTCAACCCCCTCCCCCTTCCTCCCCTTCTTTATAAGCCCATGTATAGTGTTTTGTAAGAATTAATGAAGAAAATTTGTGAAATTGGCTTGAGCCATTGAAGGGTGTGCCCTTGTTCCTCTCTCCCTCCCCCTCTTAGTTTGTGAAATCTTGATCGTGTGCGAACGGTGAGATTGAGAGAACTAAGTTTGCATTGCTTAGTTTAATTTCTTCAATCACGTTCAAAGTTGTTAATTCCTCTTAATTATATTTTAATTTACCATCGTTCGTGGGAGACAATTCAACCCTCCCTTCTTGTCTACTCGTCTACCCGGGGACCAATAGGTTACTTGATCATGAAACTTGTTATTTGTAATTGAATTATTGGCCGACATTATTGTTATATCTCGTGAAAGTAGTTGGATTTATAACTTGAAGATGCAAGACCAGGTACGGATTCTGTCCAAGGGCTCCATGCTAGTCCTCACGGCCGATGGTCGGAAACATGCTATGAACCATGGGGTACGATGATACTGGCGTCGCATTACGCTGGGAGTACTTTCTCTTATAAATGAGTGAAATTCACGAGGCTCGTTATAAAATTTACATGCTTGTTAATGCATAGCCTTTACAAGGTTGTGTAAAGTAATAATTTTTAGTTACATGCTCGTACATTCTTTTTCATGAAAGTCTGAATTTACCTCTACATGATTAATCTTACTTGAATTCATGGTGATGGGGACATCAGAGCAAGAGCACTAACATTTTATTTTACAGTTGTGTCCTTTTGTTTGCTTTTATATCTTTGGGAAAGTATGTTTACAATTGTGTGGCTTTATAAGCCAATGTGTCATTCCCTCAGGATCTTTGGGTTTATTTATAAAATGTCAGTAGGTCTAGCAAGGGGGCCCTCACTCCTTCCCCATTGGTCCACCTAAGCCATATGGGGCTGGTCAACCATCCTAGGTGGCTTCTAGATGATTTGACATTCAATTAGACACATGGGGGACAAATGGACTAAAAAGTCCAAAATGGCTCCTTCATAGTCAAGGGGGTGCCCCCCCATTAAAATGACATTTTATATTTTATTTTTTTAGGCCAATTGACCACATGGGGGAAGAAAATGCTACCCCTCCCCTCTCTCCCACGAAATCTCAACCCCCTCCCCCTTCCTCCCCTTCTATATAAGCCCATGTATAGTGTTTTGTAAGAATTAATGAAGAAAATTTGTGAAATTGGCTTGAGCCATTGAAGGGTGTGCCCTTGTTCCTCTCTCCCTCCCCCTCTTGCAGATGGATTTCTGCTGAATCTTGGGTGTGAAGCCCTTCTATCTTCTCATTAGCCCCTCTGAATTCTATTTCTGCCGCCGCCATCGCACCGCCGTCGCGCCGCTGCCACCGTCATCGGAGTTCTATCTCTATCAGGACATAACCTCACCTCCAGATTTTTATCTTTTTTTCTTATTATCTGATCGAGCCCTAATTTTGAGGGTTTGTTCTGTCCATCTCCCTTAACCTCCAGTTCAAATTTTGTGTCATTTGGAAGTCATTAGGTATTTTTCCCATATTTTTCTTTGTCCTCTCAGTAATCTACCCTTTTGCAGATCTACGGGAAAGAGTCACCTTGTCGCATTTTCCCCACCCCTTTATAAATTTTATACAAATCCCAAAAAAATACTCAGTGTTCCACACATATATCCCCTTCTACCATAATTTTCGTGTAGTCTATAAAATTCATTTGACCCTCAGTCAAAGGTCAGTTTCATGCATATCCCTTTCTACCCTGTGTGTCTGTCAGTCCGGGTCAAAAAAAAATAGTCTTACAGTCATCCTCATTTTCAATCCGTCCACTGGATGGACCTGCGAAAAATATATGTCATAGTTCTATGAGTCCTCTTTCCAACGGTACCAGCCACATCTCGATCGGCCTCCGGATCTGAGCGTCGTAATTCGTGTCGCCGAGGCCTACAGATCTGTTCCTTGTGCAGGTCTGAAATTACAGTTTAGAAGATATTCAGAAATAAATATCAAAAATCAACTTTAGGAGCCGCCCCTTCAGGGAGTCGTTCAGGGATGCCCTGCCATCGTCCCAGCCAAGCGGCGCCTCCGGAAGATCTCAGGAAGGTGACGTTCCTTTGGAAACCGTTGCTTGTTGTCCAGTGAGTCAGCAACCGACTTGGCGCAGCACCGAGTTGGAATAGTGCCGAGTCGGACCAGCAGGCCGAGTTCATGCCGTACGCACCTCTAGATTGCTGCCCGTCAACCCAGGGTCGGTCCTCCCGGGCCCCACTTGTAGCCCTTTACCTCCCTACGTGGAGTGGGTAATAGATTTCATTGTTGTAATTAACTTTTACCGTTGTTACCGGGAGTTACCGTACTTGGCCGGGAACGTCTTCCCCACGCCCGGAGCGTGGAGGTACACTCGCCACCCTCCTCGTAGGCATTACTTCACTCATATATTTTTGTATATGCCGATGCATGAGTGATAGGTTATCTAGCTTGCTATACTTTTATTCACCGCTGCGAGAGAGTGAGCGTAACCCGTCCCGTGACTCGACCCGAGTTAACGCTGGAAGGCCGATACCCGAGACTCACTGCCGGTTTCTCAGTAATCTCCCTTAACCTCCAGTTCAAATTTTGTGGCATTTGGAAGTCATTAGGTATTTTTCCCATATTTTTGTTTGTCCTCTCAGTAATCTGCCCTTTTGCAGATCTACGGGACAGAGTCACCTTGTCGCATTTTCCCCACCCCCTTACAAATTTTCTGAAAATCCCAAAAAAATACTCAGTGTTCCACACATATATCCCCTTCCACCATAATTTTCGTGGAGTCTAGAAAATTCATTTGACCCTCGGTCAAAGGTCAGTTTTAGGCAGATCCCTTTCTACCCTGTGTGTCTGTCAGTCCGGGTCAAAAAAAAATAGTCTTACAATCATCCTCATTTTCAATCCGTCCACTGGATGGACCTGTAAAAAATGTATGTTATAGTTCTATGAGTCCTCTTTCCAACGGTACCAGCCACGTCTCGATCGGCCTCCGGATCTAAGCGTCGTAATTCGTGTCACCGATGCCTGCAGATATGTTCCCTGTGCAGGTCCGAAATTGCAGTTCAGAAGATATTCAGAAATAAATATCAAAAATCAACTTCAGGTGCCGCCCCTTCAGGGAGTCGTTCAGGGACGCCCTGCCATCGTCCTAGCCAAGCGGCGCCTCCGGAAGATCTCAGGAAGGCGACGTTCCTTTGGAAACCATTGCTTGCTGTCCAGTGAGTCAGCAACCGAGTTGGCGCAGCATCGAGTTGGAATAGTGCCGAGTCGGACCAGCAGGCCGAGTTCATGCCGTACGCACCTCCAGATTGCTGCCCGTCAACCCAGGGTCGATCCTTCCGGGCCCCACTTGTAGCCCTTTACCTCCCTGCGTGGAGTGGGCAATAGATTTCACTGTTGTAATTAACTTTTACCGTTGTTACCGGGAGTTACCGTACTTGGCCGGGAACGTCTTCCCCACGCCCGGAGCGTGGAGGTACACTCGCCACCCTCTTCGTAGGCATTACTTTACTCGTATATTTTTGTATATGCCGATGCATGAGTGATAGGTTATCTAGCTTGCTATACTTTTATTCACCGCTGCGAGAGAGTGAGCGTAACACGTCCCGTGACTCGACCCGAGTTAACGCGGGAAGGCCGATACCCGAGACTCACTGTCGGTTTCTCAACCGCGCACGGTCCCACGTCTTCCCTCGCTAGGGACGATCGCGAGCTAGAGTCCCAGGTCGCATGTCCGTCCCGCATCACATGGTCTATACTCACATCTACTTGCTCAATTATTTCATGATTCTTGGTTATCTTGATTTATATCGCTCGTCTATCGCATTCTTATTTTGATCTTAATTCTAGAGCTAAGATATTAATTACTTAAATATTACCTTCATGTTGATACGAAGATACCTACTGGGCAAGTGTGCTCATACCTATTTTCTTGTCTATTTCAGGAAGCACTAGTGCATCAGATTCAGATTACGCAAGTAGCGGGTCCGAGAGTGAATGAAGGTTTTCAAGATGAGAGAAGCCTTAGATCAAAGTGTCTAGTTTAGTCATATTGTAAATTTTGATTTTCTTGAGTCGTAGTTGTCAAGAAATGATCATCTTATGTAATTGGATTATTCTATTGATGCAATAAAGTTGGAAATTTGAGGAATTACTTGTGTAATTACTTTTATGTGATTGTCTTACGCTCTGATTTTTTTACGTGCGAGAGGCTTACCATGCCGACTGTTCACGTTCTAATATTCCTTCTGCTGTATTAAAAGCTCGCGGTGTGACATGCTCACACCTTCTTCACCCTCACACTCGTTCGTCTCACCGTATTCCAACCACCTCCACCGCTTCATACAACACTCGCCTCACTGTATCACCTCCTCCACCCTCATCGTATCACCCGCATCGCCACCCTCACCGTTTCACCTGCACCCTCACCGTATCACCCATACATGCACTCACCGTTCCAACCACCACACTCTATCACCCTCCACCCTCACCGTATCACCTCCACAAAGCCTCACCATTTCACTCCCAACCACCGCACCGTATCACACCTCTCTTCAGCCCTTTTGGCTTATTCTTCCATATATGCTCCAAATACAAAAAAATATACATATATATATATATATATATGATAATATACAAATAATAATAATAATAAATATAAAAAATAAATATAATAATAATAATAACAACAAACTCACACTCAAAAAAATATAAATAAATAAAATAATATAGAAAAATAAACATTAAAGAAAAATAATAAAAAAGGGGGAAATCAAATGATAATAACATGTTTAAATCTACTCCGCAGCCTCATTTCTCTTCAAGACCCGGTGTAAAGGGAACATCAACGCCGCCCTTCCAAGTCGGGTTCGAACCTTGGGAACCATCTCGATATGGCCGTGGTCTGACATTGCTCTGAGCCGATAGTTCGTCAAACCAGGATTCGTTGCCATCGAGATTCATTTCTGCTCTTTTATTGAAATTGCCGTAAACTCGGCATACATTTGTACGGGTTTATTTTCGCTTACGTAGTACCTTCAATACGGACCTTTGTCTGAACATAAAGTGGTCCATGAGTGACCGACAAAATCTGAATGTTCGTATCCCGATACGGGCTTTTAACATAGTTCGACCTTCTCTATCTTCCTGCATTATTGGTATTTTCTTTAGGCCATAGGGCCCTTATTCCCGGCAATCTATCAAGGGTGTTCCCCCGTATGGGGGATGTAAATGACGTCGTGGCCTTTATGGCGCGACGGGTTTTGGTCCCGACCCGAACTACACAATCCTCTGATCAATCAGATGGCGCGCACCAAGGGCTTCACGAAGCCCGAACAAATCATCACTTTGTGACTGACACGCCCACGCACTTAACAAACAAATAAATGAACCAACAAATTAATAAACAACGTGTCTAACAAAAAGTGCATCCACAAGACCTAACTCTCTTCTTAGAGTTGAAAATCTTTCTGTGTTCAGAGGTTTTGTAAAAATGTCTGTAATTTACTTTTTAGTTTCAATGAATTGGAATTCAAATTCTGTCTAACTAACCTCATCTCTAAGGAAGTGATGTCTTATTTCTATGTGCTTTATTTTTGAATGCTGGATGGGGTTCTTTGTTAAATTGATGGCACTTATGTTATCACACAATATGGGTGTGCATCAAAGATCTACACTGTAGTCTTGGAGTTGGTGCTTTATCCATAGTACTTGGGTCTCACAGCTCCCTCTGATAACATATTCTGTTTCTGCAGTGAATAGGGCCACGGAATGCTACTTCTTGGAAGCCCAAGAAACTAGACACCCACCCAAATATTGGCAATAGCCACTAGTGCTTTTTATATCAAGCTTACACCTAGCATAATCAACATCAGCATATGATATTAACTCAAAATAGCATGATGCTGGATACCACAGCCCTAAATCATGTGTGCTAGTAATAGATCTTAAAATTCTTTTTACAGCTGTCAAATGAGATTCTTTAGGATTAGCTTGAAATCTTGCACACAAGCACACACTGAATTGTATATCTGGCCTAGAGGCAGTGAGGTATAAGAGAGATCCAATCATACCTCAGTATGTCTTGGAATCTACAGTTTTACCTTTCGCATCTGCATCTAGGGATGCACCAGTACCCATCAGCATGGATATATGTTTGACATCCTTCATCCCGAACTTCTTCAGAATCTCCAATGTGTACTTGGACTGATTTATGAAGAATCCATCCTTAGTCTGTGTGACCTATAGTCCAAGAAAAAATTGGAGTTCACCCATGAGACTCATTTCAAATTCCTTTCTCATTAATTCAGCAAATTGCTTACACAGATTAGGATCAGTCGAGCCAAACACTATGTCATCTACATATATCTGAACTACAATGATATGACCATTTAGAACCTTGGTAAAGAGAGTTTGTCGACTTCCTCTGCTGTAACCCCTACTTGTCAGGTGGGCACTGAGTCGGTCATACCAGGCTCTGGGTGCCTACTTCAATCCATGTAATGCCTTATTCAACTTGTAGACATGGTTAGGTAAATCACTATGCTTGAAACCAGGAGGTTGTTCTACAAACACATCTTCTTTTATTAAGTCATTCATAAATGCACTTTTAACATCCATCTGTTAAAGTTTTATCCCTAGTGAGCATGCAAAAGCTAATAAAATTTTGATGGCTTCTATTCTAGCCACAGGTGCATAAGATTCTTCAAAGTCAATTCCAAGCTCCTGATTGTATCTTTTAGCTACCAACCTGATTTTTTTTCTGGTTATGACTCCATCTTCATTTGATTTATTCCTAAAGACCCATCTAGTCCCAATTATAGGCTGATCCATGGATCTGGGAACCAGATTCCACACCTTGTTTCTCTCAAACTGATTGAGCTCCTCATGCATGGCATTAATCAAGTGTTCATCCATCAACGCTTCTTCAATATTTTTCAATTTGAGATACCAATACAATGAGGTCCTCATTATTTACATCTCTAAGATAGGATCTTGTTCTAGGTGAGTCATGGAGATTTCCAATTCTATTTTGAACAGGATGGTCCTTTAAGGTTCTTTAGTTGACAGATGACTCACCGGGCAAGGTCGATTGATTTTCATTTCTTGTCGACTGACCTTGTAATGACCCAAGATCCGGATACCTAGAAGAACTCAACATCATTCGAATCCTGACGCGCCGTTCACAAGCCGGAGGGCCCGGAAGGGCTAAAAAGGAGTGTGGAGGTACAAAGAAATAGGAAATAAAGCAAGATAATTCAATAATTAACAGAAATAAATAAACAACTACAACAGAGTCCAGTCCAACAGGAGTACAGTCAAAGGCAGAAGAGTGTACCCAACACCGAGTGAACACTCGGCCCGGCGAGCTGTCAATTAAGAACCTCAGCGCAGCACCCTCAAACCTTGAGGAATAACCGCCACACCTGAAAAGTAAGGGTGAGCCTCCAATCACTGGGTCAGTAGGGGTCCCGCGGAACCCCAACCGTAAACAACGACGGTAGCGGAAAGCGGCAACAACAACAACAGGAATAGCAACAGCGGTAGGAACAGTAAACCGGTGGCCGGTAAAAACCTCAGCTCTACAACTACTCCTATCGGAATGGGAACCGACGCCCCGATCTCACGGTCGGGGGACTACCAGACTAACAGGAAAACCTCTAGCTACGCTGCCAGAGAAAACATCACAACAACACTGTCGTGGAGGCCCATCTCACAGACAAAGGCCCAACCCAAGACCACGCGGTCTGGGAAAACATGATCACGACCTCACCATCGTGAACCCTTTACCGGCTAGGAAAACCCTCGGTGATGCTCACCAGAAACCCTAGACCTCAGCTTTGGGAAAACACCCGAAATCTACACGTAAAACCCACGTCTCGCAGACGGGAAATGAAAACTCTGGTCACGAGAACTCACATCAAGTGACGGGAGCACTGCCCACTAGAAGCAAGGCCGGATGCGTCCACTGACGACTTAGTGCACAACCTTAGGTGTCTTCCTGCGATGCCCCAGGCGGAGATAGAGTGTAACGCCCCAACGCAGAATATCGGGACCAGCAGTAGAAAACGCTAGTAAAGATAACATGCTAAGCTAAGAATTAACATAATACCATGAACAGAAATAACTCCACTTCTATTATAATAACCATCAACGTCTTACAAATCGACTTAAACATAAACAAACATAATCTCTACTCGACTCCGGTACAATAACTAACACCAGTTCTAAGATATAGCTAGATGTAAACTGAAGTCCCGCGATCAATGACACCCAAGAGGGGGGTGAATTGGGTGTTTACAAATTTTAAGGAAACTTTTGGCCTTTTTAAAATATGTGATAGAATGCTAGTTAAGAGATTCAAAACTATTTGAAGATAAATTGGATTTATCAAACTTTGTATGATGAGATATAGAATATGCAAGATATACGTAGATAAATCCATAACAACAATTAACAAATACACTCACTTAGAATGGAGGTAGAAGAAAAGGACCAAACCACACAAATCAAACCATAGTGCACAGGGATTTTTAAGGTGGTTCGGATGCAACGACAACAATCCTACGTCCACCCCTTACCAAACCCGGTGAGGCTTCACTCGGGGATAAATCCCCAAACGGAGACGACGCTCTAACCACACACGTAGGACGACGCCTGCCCACACACACAGGGACGCTCCCCAAAACACACACACACACACACAGAGACGAAGTCTCCAACACGATCCAACAAGCGGATCAACAAGACACACACACGCTTCGACAAGTGCAGCACTCCACACACGCAAACACTAAGATCTAGATAAATCCACACACACACGCAGATCTAAGAAGACCTACGCACACACGAATCAAGTACGACACACACACACACGACCACGGATCCAACAACAATCCACACACACACGAGTTTACAGTTTATAAGAAACATAAATCTAAAACTATAAAGCACAAAACACAAACATAAATAAACCACAGTTTAGAAAGCTCCTGATTTAGGCTCACCCTGAGTGTGTGCTCTAGATGTTCGCATTGATTCCTTCTTCACTAGAATCACTTGAGACTCAGCTTGAATGGCCTTGTATTTGATGTAGATCTTCTTACACGGAGTACTGTTCACGGCTACAGTACCCTTGTTTCTTCCTTGGACAAATCCATGTATCTTCTTGATGCTTGTGAGCTTGTTCTCTTCCTTTGAGACTGCTGACTTCAAATGGAGCTAGAGTACCTCTAGATGATGCTTGAGTGGCTCCTTCTTCCTTGTAGCATCCTTCTTCTTCTTCCCTTGGATCACCTTGAGTTGATGAAGAGGTGTATGGATGTAGCTTTGAACCTTGATTACTTCTACACCTTCTTGGAGGTAGATGGCTTCATAAATAACTTTAATGGGTTGGAGATAGATGAAGAGCTTGCTGCACGAGATACTGTTCACGGAGCTACAGTACCTCTTCTTCCTCCTTGGATAGCCTCCCCTTTGGATCTCTTGGATAGATAGGGTTTATGGCTCCAATGAGATGTTTTATAGGCCTTGAATGGTCCATGGACAACCCCCAGACCAGATCCACATTTTGTGGGTGATTGGGTGACTTTAGGATTAAAGATATCCATGGAGAATGGCTCTTCTCGAAGTGAAAAATAAAGTCAACATATGTTGGCTCGGGACTGGCAGTCGACCTGTGGAAGCTGGCGGTCGACCGCTACTGAGAAACCTGTAGAAATTTGATCCTTGGAATTTTAGGTCGACCTGGGGCGGTCGACCGCTACTGTCGGTCGACCTGGGGCGGTCGACCTATAGTTCTGCAGGATGAGACTTTTTAGGTTTCACCCCCGAACTCCATTGCAACCCATTTAAGTCTGAGGCTTCAAACTCCTTTGATCTTGGGGAATATATGTTGAGTGTTTTGACCTACAAAACCATAGAAAAAGGATTAGGACTTTGATCAATAATTCATGTGGTAATTGCATGAAGTACATGTATGAAACCCCTTTGGCCATTTGGCAATTTCAATCAATCAACAAGAGCTTATTGTAAACCGTTTGAGCAAGATATAAGTACCATGATTCTAATTTTCAAGCAAGTTTCTCATGAGTTGTTTCAACATAATGCAAGCTCAAAATGATATGTAAAATATGTATTAGAGTTCAAAAAGTGATTTACATTGAGACCCAATTTCACATATAAGATTGGAACAATTGTTGCTTTCACAAATGCATGTATGTAGCCAAGCTCCATGAAGAGTATGCATGGGAAGCATTCAAAGCACATGTTCAAGTCAATCATATTCAACCAATCGACAGGAACAATCAACCATTTAGTTTAGTTATCATCATTCACTTAATCGCTCAATAACCATCAAAACCAAGGTATCACAGAAGAAGTTTAGTTATCATCAAAATCATAGTTCAACAATCTCCCCCTTTTTGATGATGACAAACTAAATGAGGATACAACATGTTCTTCTCCCTCTAACACAATCATCAATTTTTCTCCCCATTTGACATAATCAAAAAGTGGGATAATGCAAATCTTTCTCCCACTAGGACATGATCAACAATATCAACAAGCTTATCTCCCTTCGAAACAGCAATAGCCCATCTTATCAAATCAGACGAAGCAAGGATAAATCATGGACGAACAAAGCAATGTGATTCCAATTAGAGGAAACCAATTGGTGATTATGCTCACAAATCAATTTGATACCATCAAAAGCAAGTGCAGTCAAGTAAGTATTGATACCAAATGAAGGTAATGATTGGCCTCAAGGATATGAGCCAGTGGAGACATTCACAAGATGAGGTGTTCAGTAGGATAGCATTCAAAAGTTAGATCCCATGTCAGACTTACAACATGCAAGAGCAGGAGGACAAAACAAGAGAGTTTATTTTGATTTTCAAAATTTTTGATTTTTATATTTATTTTGTGGAAATGCATACCAGCCCAATGTAAACATGTGACACTATGAATGCATGCAATGCAACTGAATAGACATGATGACAATATGAATGTAATCACATGAAACTTAATGCAAGCATACAATGAAATGAAAAACAAGTAGGCCAATTTTTTTGAACTCAAAAACCATTTTTGGAGTGTGATGGATTTTTAGATTTTTAATTTTTGATTTGTGGTTTGAAATGCATGAGATGCAGCACATGCAAGTGATGCCATATGAGATGTACAATCAAACAAATACGTATATGTACATGCAACACAGTTCCCCTGTACTTATATAAGAGAGGATAGGTATAGAAAGGGTGCATGAGGGTCATGACAATTGGAATGCACATGTGTAGCACATGGGGGGTTGTGCAATCGTATAGGAGATTCATGCAATTGCTAAAGCAGTCAATCAACTTTCTGAATACATATTAAATCAAATTTTCAGATGTGTAAGTGAGAAACATGAAAGATGATAGTTGCAATATGGATATTCAGATTTTCAGATTAACACAATGAGACCTTGTACAGACTGCACTTCAATTTTGAGAACAGCGTATTGGAGGCTACGCTCTACCACAATGTGTTTTCACCAACATTTTTTAAATCAACCAATATCACATGATAGTCAGAATTTTTCAAGAGTGATCATGTTCAAATAATTCCTTTTTACGCGAGTAGACGCATGGAGCTCATGCCAGAATCCCCGGTTACTCAGAATACTGAACCATTTCACCTCATTTTGAATAGAGATACTAGTCAACACTTTTCAGATATGAACCACATCACGTCTCAGGTGACATGTGCCCGGTTTACTCAGTGAGACCGAGCATTGCTCTATCTTTCATTTTCATTTCAGATTTTTCAACAAGGATGGGTAGGCGGCTTTTTCCTCAACTGTCTCTTCAACATACATGCAGCAAGTTTAACATCTCGAGAGTGTTGAAAAGAAATTCATATATCCTTATCATTGACACTCATATTCACATTTTATCCATGAAGTGTGCGAATTTGATTCAGCATGTATACGAAAATATCATGAATACATAATAGTGCAACTCCTCCTAAATAGATGCGCTTATAAAATAAGAACTCCCCCAGAGTGTACGACATGAAACACTCCAATAATGACTCAAATGCAGCATTATTTAGCAAGAAGATATACGGACATAGAAATGTATGCAAGCATGGGGGTGAATAGCATATAGTATCAAGCAAGCATACAGAGGGAATGTATGCAACATGCACTTTGACATGCATGTGAACAATGTGATGTCAATTTGATACCAATAGAATAGATAATTTGATACCAATTGAATGGATGCCAACTGAATGAACTAAGTGCGACTAATACTTGAGTTCCAATGCAATACAACGTATGAGCATATAAGGATGCGATGTAATGTGCAAAGTGATTCAGACTTTTGATTTTCATTTGAATGAGTGCAGCTAATGCATGAGTACTGATGCAATGCAACATTTGATCATATAGAAGTGGAATGGAAATGCAATATGTCAAGACAACATGCAATGTGGTGCAAAGCTTCTGATATCAAATGAATGAGCTAACTGCAGTTAATGCATGAACTCTAATGCATGCAACCTATGCCTGGAAGATAGTATGATGAAATATGCAATTGCAGCAAGGGAGGGCTTTGATTTACACACCATGAGACAAGTTCCACATTAGAGCATTCACATTTTATCAATGTGTCAACAAGCTTTTACATGACATGACCTTTATGAGATAAGGGTGCTTAAAAGATCAAAATTAAGCAATGCAACCCAATTTTTAGAATTTTTCAAAAATAGATTTTCAAAGGTCGTTCACAAGTATTGATATGAGAATTTATCCAAGAGTCAAATGTATGAATCATTTAATCATAGACATGTTTTCAATTTACATAGTTCAGCTCAAGAATTCATTCACACATCAACCATTCACAAGCCAGTCACAATCGTCAAGATCTGGTACGAGACGGAGATTTTAGTCCGAAGACCCAGCTCACGCATAGGAAATGCTTCCAAGTGGACACGATCCACTCTTCCATAGATGCCATTTGATATACCAGATATGTAATTTAATTCAAGTGTGATCATGCAATTCATATTGAGAATATACAGTATGCAACCACTTCATACACATCTTTCAAGATTTTCAATTTGATTCAGTCAATTAGGCACATTCATCACAACATGCTAGTAAATGATAATTCAAGTTTTTAGAATCAATACCTATCACTTGAGAGTGTCACCAAGTGACAAAGACGGTCATTGCATGAATTGACAAAGTTGAATTACCTTAGTCCAGGAGACAAGATTGGAAGCCTTCAATCACTAAAATCACTAACCCCACTGTCACGCCCCGACCCGATAGCAGCGGAACGTATTCGTTTGCTCGGAACTTGGCAGTTAAACAGTCATGAACGATCAAGAGCAATGGCATGAGACCAAATAATTTGGAGCAATAATAAAAGTTTATAGTCTCTTATAATTTAAAATTTCAGAACTTGAAGACTCAACTACATCACTATGAAAGAAAAGGCGATGACGCTCTAACAGACTTAGACAAGATAATCAAATAAGAGACACCATGCTAGACTCAAGAAATATAAAAGACTCGGGTTCACTAGATTTTGAAGCTCGCTTGCACACTTGTCCCTCCCATGTGAGTCTCGGTCCCGCTAGCCACCTGATTACCTGAAAAATGTTGGAATACAACTGGGTGAGCGAACGATCAGTAGGAATTATATCTCAAGAACAAGCAATTGGTTTAAGTAATTACATCTTTCACATGTAAATGCAGTAAGGCTATGCATGTAGAATTAACCGAGCAAGTGAAACAAAACTAGCAAGAATTTAACAATTTCATGAAAAAAACTTTCAAGCAAGAGATATCCAAGAGAGATTTATAGAATATTGGCTATTTCACGCAAGTACTTGCCCATTCCGGGCCACGCTAGTTGAGTCACGTAAGTCAAGTCACGCACGCAAGTAATATCAAGTAACATCACGAAAGAGAGAGAGAGTGTGTGTGTGGAATGCCAAAGATCAAACTAGTCATGCACTTCGGTGCAATGCTAGACACCGTGATCAATATAACTCCCATGGGCACAAGTACTTTCAGGTGCTCCTCCTAGGACCAGATCGGGCCCTATATGCACAGCATTAAAGATAGATCTAGACATCCACGATAGTTCATAGCCAACAAGGAGTTTCAAGAACAAGCTTAAATAGGATGATAAGATAAGATTTTATTGAATTCAAGGACAAGGCCCTTGAGTAAGGACAGACTTGCAATAAAATCCACGTGAAAGCATAGAAACCATGACATGTCGAAAATCTGGGTGGAATTGGCACCTAGATAGGTTGCCATGAACAACTTGAATAGATGACCAACAAGATAGTCACCAATTCAATGGACACGAAGCAAGCTGAAGAATTGGCACCTAACTATAGGATACCCAATTCAATATATCGCCTAGTGGAATGATCACTCATTCCACTAGCTAAGAGAATTCTCTCATGGGCCAAGAATAGCACCGGGTTACCACGTTTCTCCAGAGTGACGTGGCATTAAAATGGGTACAAGGTGTTTAAGGTACAACCAGCTCAGTCGACCTTGAGGGAATCCAAGGCTACGAGGAGACTTACGGAGGTCCCGATGACTAACTTGCTAGTCCGAAGGAACGGAATGTCCAACGGAGAGTTCATATGTCGCCGAGAGTTGAAGTGTATAACGTGAACCAATCATGAAACATGGACTCCATCTACGGACGTGAGATGAGAGTGCCAGAAGACCCGCGGTATGGGTCAAAATCGGGAGAAAACGGTGAAAACATGAATGCATTAATTATAGAATTCATATCCATCCAATTCTATAATTAACTATAATTAAATAAACTTATATTCTTTGACGCCCGTGGGTGGCGTCATTTATTAATTAGCGTCCTCTTGGAGGGACGTTAATTTTATGATTTTTAACTTAATTTATTTAACAAGAATTCACATTTATATCTATTTAATTGAATAATTTCAAAAATATACATTCAAAGAGACATTAATTTATATATAATAATTTAGAAAAATAGAATATATGATAATTAGGAGAAAAATTCAAGGATTCCAAAAATATATTTTTTATAATTTTATATTGCATAGTTTAGTAGATATGGATTTTCCAAGATATAATTACAAGTTATATGTATATATGTGTGTGTGTATATATATATATATATATATATATATATATATATATATATATATATATATATATTATATTTATATATAATAACCACTTTGACGCCTTTGCACGATGGCGTCAAAACAATTTGACGACATTTAATATGTCGTCATTTCAAATTGTCTCAATTCTTTAGTCCTCTCGTTTCTCGACGTAACTACGTCAGAATCACGCGTTCTATATATCGAAATGACGGGCTCGAAAAACTCTACCTAACCGAATGTTCAAAATAATTTTTCGTTGAGAGATTGGGGATCTTGAGATATGGGGCACGAAAAATGGTGCAATCACTCTCACTACCTCGGTCACCTCCCCAACAATACACTCATAACATTTTATAGCCAAAGGACGCTCCGGTGATAAGAATCAAGTTGTCAAAAGAAAAACCTATAACTAGCATGCTACAGTAACTTTTGGAATTCGCCGAGTAACTGATTATATATATTAAATGATTTAACTTGTTTAAACTTATAGTAAATACACCATATAAGGCATGGAAATTTAGGAATAACCATGAAGATTTTAGAAGTATATTTATCCAAAATTTTGGTGTGTGATTACTTGGGTATAAAATTTTAACATGATGTAATTATTTAATTTATTAAGATAATTAAACGGTAAACTACACTTAGGCAAGCGATGGTAACAAAACCTGAGTTTTAAACATGCAAAATTAATTACTACTATCTTTGGGCTTCAATTATTGAGAAAACCTACCTTTGGATCAATCTCTATGTGATAAACAGTGAAGAAGACTTCGTATGTTGTTACGGTACTCTGTCTTTAACAGAGTATGGAGGGTTGCCTTCTTGTGCAACAGGAGGAAGAGGATGGGGAAGAAGTAGCACGCCCTTGCTCTTCTCGTTGCAGGTAGCGCGAAGGAGGAAGAATCTAGAAGAAGAGGAAGAAGGCCACGCCTTCACACGTCCAACGCTACAGCAGCAGGAAAGAAAGGAGGAAGAAGATCAGCACATTCACGTTGACGTAGTGGCAGCAGGAGGGAGACCTCGAACGAGCAGCATACAGGAACAACATCAAGAGGAAGAAGTTAAAGAACTTATGTTCTTCACGTACTGAGCAACCGCAAGGTGTTTGTTTGAAGAAGAAGAGCCAGCATGTTGGCTCGACGGAGGAGTCGGTATTTATAGGAGAAGAATTCCTAATGAGGTTTTTAGGAGTTCGATTAGGAACAGTACTACCTAGGTAGAATTCTTACTAAATATTGATCCTTTCCCTAAACATACTTACCCATATAACACCGACTGTCTCTTTTGGAAATGACGCCTCAGGTTGGGGCGTTATTTTCATAAACGACGCTTGCATACATAGTCGTCAATACCTTAATTGATGACTTGCACAGGGGCGTCATTCACCTTTCTCTATTTTGTATAACCATCTTTCTAGATTTTTATCTTTTTTTTTCTTGATGTGATCTAGATGGGAAATTTTAGGGGTACGAGTTTTCCACTTTTCTCTATTTTTCCATATAATTAGTTTTCCAAAATTCTTTAATTCAAAAATTGGCACTATTCATTTTAGAATAAAATAACGACTTAGCTTAAGTCGTTTCCTATGTAATTGACGCATGCATACGTTGGCGTCATTTCATTTTTGGCATTTTCACTTAACCTTCAAAAGATAAATATTATAGATATATCCATGTTATTTCTATAACTCTTTAACTATATACTTTATTTGATTTTTGTTAATTTGTAAAGAACGACTTGCTTTAAGTCGTGTTTCACGTTAGATACGCCTGTACCAAGAGGCGTCAATTGAGTTTTTGGCCTTTTCTCAATGCCCTTGAAAGAACCAAAATTGCATATATGCCCATTCTTTTATCTTTTACACATCTTTAATGTAATTAAATCTTATATTTATATATCCTCCCTTTATAATGTAATAAATGTGGAATATTAAATTTGCTAAATTAGTAATAAAATATAAATTGACCTTTTCTTCAAGATTTAATGATTCTCAATTCAATTAAAATTATGTTGTGTATTAAATGGTTACTTAAAAAGAACATGTTATAGTAATGTCCATGAGTTCTTTTGTCAAACTTTTTAGGATGGCCTTGATTATTTATGTTGTATTATATTTAATTGCATTATATATATATGCACAGATATTTGGATGAGTGGGTTGAGACTTAAGGGCCCTTATTTGTGTCAATATGTTACTATCCATTTTTCCCAATGCTTGTTATTTGTCATATACGTATTCTAAAGGCCCTTACAATGTGTGTGGGTTTCATATCTCTTGATATATATATATATATATATATATATATATATATATATATATATATATATATACCTATGGGTTATTTACTAACCCTCATATACCTATTAATAATTTGTATGTATATAGGGATTTTATTCCTCATAATTTCTTTTACTTTTATTAGTCCTTGTCTTGGGTATCAGAGGCAGGTTCGATCCTAGATAAATTTTTACTTCTATTCCAAAAGGTAATATTAACTAGTCTTTTATAAATTCCAAGAACCTTATTAACTATTTATAGAGACATGTAGATATCATCATGTATAGGTTATTTTTCTTTTCAAACCGTAAATATATTTATTCCTATTTCAAAATTACCGGGCGTTACACCCTCCCCCACTTAAAAGAATTTGGTCCCCAAATTCACATTATCCTTCTATTCAACTAGTTATAATTTTATTCATGATACTACACAAGACCATCTCGGGGATAAAGTTTAGTTTGGATGCCTCCATTCTATTTATGCTCCTGCAAGATTAATGGGGAGATTAATTTTGGACTTAGAAATTTCTATAATTAGTAAAAATGTGACTTGAATATTTTATCCATTCTTTATAATATATCCCCAGGCTCTACCCATTCTCACGGAATTCCTATAGGATGACCAATAAAGATGGCTCAACCTATCTCTTGGACGTAATGACCTAAGGATTTGAAAGCCGAAGCTCTGGTATGACTGACGAGGATACTTGACCTATCATTGAAACCTAATAAATTGAGGATGTGAAAGCCGAAGCTCTGATACCACCTCTGTCACGCCCCGAACCGTAAGTCTCGAAAAACCTATGGCACCGCCCTCCATTTACTACAATACTCTGCAGGCCTCAGTCCAGCCAACTCCCTTTCATCGAGATGCCTTGCCAAAGGACGTGCATTACAAACTGGGAAGATGGGCTCCTGAACGTATCTAAGGGCATTCGTTTGTACCGGATACGAGTGGGATTTTACATTTCGGTAATATCCACCGTGCTTATCTTCATGGCCTCTTTAATTTCTGTTTTGGCAGCTTCAGGGATCCCTCATCCCATTCCTCTGGAACTCCAGAGCTATAATTCTCGTGTACCCTTGGTACACAATGGTTATGAATTTACCCAGCACTTTGCAACTATCTGGGATCATTATGATGAGAATTTTACTCCACGAGATTTAAGTCTTTATTATCAAAATGCTGCGGGCAAAACCTTTCATCTATTTGCTGAGGAACTACCAGGAGTCGAACTAGTGATTCCAACATTTCTTCCAATTGTTCCACGTTTTCGCCCCGAAACCCACTATACGGAATGGCATACCATCCCTTTCCCCATCGAAGAGATTTGTTCATGGGAAGGCAAGATCATGAGTGCTAATGTCAATCACAGACGTTATTTTGCTCTCTCTCACATAGTGCCTTTTGATAATGCACACTTTGTGGCAGTTTTCAAAGAGGTAAGTCTCGAAAAACCTATGGCACCGCCCTCCATTTACTACAATACTCTGCAGGCCTCAGTCCAGCCAACTCCCTTTCATCGAGATGCCTTGCCAAAGGACGTGCATTACAAACTGGGAAGATGGGCTCCTCCTCCGCCTAAAGAATCTCAACAAATTCGTCCTCTCTCTATTCGGGCAAAATACAGCACGTTCATTAACAAAGAACATCCGTCCTCCTTTTTCAAAAGACAGGACGATCTCCTGCTATTATCAAATTGCTATCTGGTGAAAGGCCCCATTTTGACAGCCAAGCAAACGGCCGATACCTTTTTATTGTTGAAGGGTTTAGATAAACCAGAAAATAGCTTTCAAGCTTGTGCGCTAGCTCATCCAGATAATCTTCCATTAGATGTCACCGCTGTCATCTATGATGAAGAGCCAATCACTTCTGATGAATTCAAGGAAGAAGTTCGTCGCATCTCTCAACTGTTAAATCCACCGGTACAAATCACAAGCACAACTCCCGTGGCGGCCACAGTTCTGTTAGCACCGGTCAAAGTCCCAACTATCGTGGAACTAGAAGAATCATCAGCAGACTCTCTAGCAACACTTTATGGTAAGGTCATTGCGTATGGTGAAACAGAATATATTCTGAATAGCAGCCCAGCGGTTCTCCAGATTTACATGCTCCAAGCTCGCTATTCCTCTGTTGATCCCTCCGATATACCCCTATCTACCATCCATTCGCATATGTTAACCCAAGAAGCAGTCACAACTGAAGAAGGCTCAGTCGCTTTCCGCCATTGATAAAACTAACCTATATGCTTTTCCACAATTTCAGGCCCGCATGCTAAGAAGCATAAAGCAGGTTGAGGTCAACATGCAAGTTCAAGGAACGGGCATACGACCAGTGTTCCTACCTTTCTTCTCCTCAGAAGACATCAAAACCTGGAAGCTTAAGCAAGCTAAATTTGTCCATGTCGGACAGATAGATATATTAGTGCATCCGCACTTTTCTTATAACCTCCATGCTTCTTATCTAGTCACCTTACTAGATGTTCGTCACCTAGATTAGGAAAAGGCAGTCATCTGTCAATTTTTCGGCAATCTAGATAAAGATGGGTTGTGTGTGATAAGACCCAACTTTACTATCTCTTTGGATGACCCCCACTTATCTCAGGCTTTTGTAGTATGTGTTCAAATAAAGGATGTAGAAATGCTTCCAAACTCTGTGTACGCTACCATAGCGTCACGATGCATTTTTCATCTAACAAACTCGGTTGTTTCTCATTTCCGTGATCCTTATGGTATGCAACTACCTACTAATCTAAACAGAAACATCTCTAATGTTGCTCCGGTCATCACTGCCGATGGCTTTGTTCAAGGATTCCCGGCTATTGAGCAATTCTTGGCAACAACCAACTTTTCAGAGAAAAAACAAAAAAAAAAGATGGATGTCTCGCTTTCCAGAACCTCACTCCCTTCGGTACTCAACGCTCCAGCTCCTTCCATCACCTAATCATGGAGCCTCAACCTCTGAATTGCCCCCCATTCTTCCTGTTGTCCATGATCCTCTCCCATCCTCTATAAGCTCTTCTCCAAACCGCGACGCTGCTGCTATAAGAATGTTAAATGCCACACCATTCTCGACCAAACCAATTTACATTACTGTCGAGGATTTTGAATGGCCACCAGAAATGGCATATACCACCACGACACCAGAACAAGCGAAAAAGGAAAAAATTGAGCTCAAAGCAGATGCTAGTTATCTCTTGCTCCATAGTGCAGACTCGGCTCAAACACAGAAAGATGAAATTCGCCAGCTAAACTATGCCAATCATTGGACCACATTTGCGAAAAAGAAAATGGATAAAATGGGTGCCAAGTTGTCTGCCATACTGGATAATTTAGCAATATTGGAACAATCGTTCCAACAGCTCAAGTTGCTAAAAGCAGCCACTCTAGAAACTCATGAAGCACATATTCAACTCTTGAATAAGCCTCAGCACGCGCCTCTGGCTCGAAATAAAGAACGCTTCAAAGGAATTAAGTTGCCTCACGATCCAACCAAGGTTCCCCAGTTGGACCTCAAAATGATGCGTTCAAAAATCCCTAAACCAGACTATGGCATTGGTCGCATCTATATAGATCATATCATTGTTCTGGGAATGGACATTCCCATCTTGAACATTGATACTGCCCCTGTCACAGAGATCAGCGACATCATTCGCATCTGGATTCAGAAAGTGTATATGGCCCAACAGGCCAGTAAAATTCCCATCGCGCAACTATTCGAAGTGCTAAGTCTCGCGTTCACAGGAAAGGTAAAATTTTTGTGGGATAACACCTCTGAGGAAGCCCAAAAATTAATTGTCGCACAAGGAGTGCAAGAATTAGGGAATCAACTCTTACGAGAATTTTGTCCCTCCAGAGAGCATCAAACATCGGTGGATATTTTTTTGCTCGCCAAACGCAGCCTTACAACTCTAGACCACTTTGAACCATATTGTGACAGCTACACTAAAGAGGTCTATAGACTTGGGCTCAATAACTCCTCAGCAGCCAAAGCCCAATTTTTAGCTTCTCTTCCTGAAGCTATCAGTAATTTGGTTTTGAATGAATTAAATACGACCAATGTGCTGCTAGACAATTTGCTGTTTGTCGACATTATTCAATATGTTCGACAAGAGATCAAAAAGCTTTGCTATAACCTTAAGGCGCAACAAGCCTTACCCAAGCTTTCACAACAAACATGTGCTCAGATTGAAGGAGCAGAAACATTCAACATTCCCAAAAGAAAAACCATGAGACACCATCAACGGTTTCGGCCTCATCGACAGTTTCGGCCTCGCTTCTCTAAGTTATCCAACAGAAAGAAACCCTTCAGGCCATACAAGTTCTTTAAAAAAAGGCAAACCAAGAGACGATCGGCTACGGCGAACGACGAATGCTTTGCCTGCCGCCAACAAGGCCATTTTGCTAGAAATTTCCCCACTAAAGCTCCTAAGCATGTCTGTGCTATATTTGCTACTGAAGAAATCGACTCAGATTGGGAATTAATTGAGTCTCCAGCACAATATGCAAAAGAACTTAGTTGTTCCACCAACTTATATGTCTTGGAATCCTTCTCTCAGTCTGAGTCTGAGACCGAACCTCTCCAAGCACATATGGCCAGCAGTTCAGGTATAAATTATGGACTTCTTTATCTCAGTTCTACAGATGAAGAAGAAAACACTCTCCAGCAAAGTTCCGAGACCGAACTGGCAGACACAGAGAGCATAGATTCCCGGTCTCTTTCATCATCAGCAGAAAGTGAAGAAGATTTTGTAAATCCTTTTTATAAAGTCTCCACATTCCAAGCAACCACTTCATCAACAGAACCAGCGCTTCAACAGACGATGGTATTCTCTCGAGACTATAAAAAGGGCAAGATCCCCGAGATAAGTATTCCTAACTATCATCATGCACTCTCAGACAATCAAGTCTTGCAAATCAAAAAAAATGATTAAGCTAACCAATAGCATAGTCATACCAGGACATATCGCCACTGACGGCCACGAAGCATGGAAAAAATGTCAAATTTTTATTGACACTGGCGCCAACATCAACTGGTGTCACCAGAAACTCTGGCATGACTGGCTCTACTACCCTGCGGGTGGAGAAATTGAAACAATGAATGGGTCTCGCGCCATCTCTTACTTCGCTCTCCAGGTGCCTATTAAACTAGGCAAACAGGTCTTACTAACCGATTTCTTTCAGATCAATGATGGCGGTTACGAAATCGGTTTGGGGTGTGTTACATTGGATAAAATGGGTCCCTACACTATTTCCAAGGAGATCATGGTCCTTAATTTACACCATAACAAGGAGTTAATTCCTCGCATTTCTCCTTACTTTAAGACCCCTCAGCATCACCTAGCCTCTTTGGAAGATATATCGATATCACAATTGATTCGATATAAAGAAAAATAGCAAAACAAGAGAGAACAGTATGAGCTGATTAAGCAGCTTAATACCATGGAAGTACAGGCCCAACCCTACTTCCGTCCATTAACTGTCATCACACAGCAATTGAAGGACTGTTGCATAGAACACCCACTACAGCATTGGCACAAAGATTCGCCCGAAGCCTTTATTCCAACACAGCATACAATTCCAGTCCAAGGGAAACCCATTCGTCATTCTTTAGAAGACGAAACTGAAATTCGGAAGCAAATTGAAGAGTTTAGCCAAAAACACCTTATGAGACCCTCATCATCTAATTATGCCTGTTCAGCCTTTATTGTTAGAAATCATGCGGAACAAAAGAGGGGAAAGGCAAGAATGGTGATAGATTATGGCCCTTTGAATGCCGTCACTCTTGACATTAAATGGCCATTACCAAATAAAGAAGAACTGATTCAAAGAGTCGCTCAGGCTTCCATATTTTCTAAATTTGATTGCAAATCCGGATATCATCAGATCAAAATAGCTGAAGCCAATATTCATAAAACAGCCTTTTCTTCGCCATGTGGATTATATGAATGGCTGGTATTACCATTCGGGCTAAAAAATGCTCCGGCTCAATTTCAGTGCAGAATGGATAGTATCTTCAAACCATATGCTCACTTCATTGCCAACTATATTGATGATTTCCTAGTCTTCTCTAACTCAATGAAAGAGCATCTTCAACATCTACAGCAATTCATTGAACTAATACAACAGCATGGCATTGGACTCTCAGCATCTTCAGATAAGTTTCAAATTGCAGTGGCCAAAGTAGAATTTTTGGGCGTGTTGATAGAACATGGAAAGATACAGATGCAGGCGCACCCCCTCAAGAAATTGGCAAACTTTCCCGTCGAAATGGAAAATCTACTTCAATGCCAAAGATTCATGGGATGCCTAAACTACGTACGCAACTTTATCCCCAAGCTATCAGCAAAAACACGCAATATCAGAATTGCCATGAAAGCTAAGCCATTTCAATGGTCGAAAACAGCTACTCAAGAAGTAATCAGTTTGCAAAAGGAATGTGAAACTCTCCCAAGTCTATCTCCCGCCTATACAGGGCCCTATGTATTGGCAACTGATGCTTCAGAAGACACTTGGTCTGCAGTGCTACTCTAAAAGAAAGATCTCCAAGAAAACATATGTGCCTACACCAGTGGACAGTTTAAAAAACATGAATTAAATTACTGGCCCGCCGAAAAGGAAATTCTAGCGGCAGTAAAAGGGGTACAAAAATTTCATCCTTATTTGATTGGCGAAACATTTATTTTACGAACCGATTCATCTACTCTAGGCGCATTTTTGAAACGCAAGCTTGCCGACAGTGCAAAATTACGGCGTTATGCCTGGTGGCAGTTCATTTTGGCACAATATTCCTTTTCAATTGATAGAATTGCAGGAAAAGACCACCATCTCCCCGACGCTCTCACCAGAGAGCTCAAACCACAAGTCAGGATGATGCGTGGAGTCGGACAAGCAAATTGGAAGACTTTTGCAATACGAACTCCATAACAGCGGCTCCATTTTTGTCAAAAAATTAGAATGATGTTTCCCCAGGGAAGTTCTACACAGGGCGAATACCCCCCCCCCTCGATTTGTTTGTCACTTCTGCCGGGCGAATAAGTTGTCTCCTAAACAACTTAAAATGGTCACCGCTCGAGGGAGAAATTTTGCGATGGCTAGTCGATAAACAGATACTAGACGACATCTTATTTACTCGACGCCAATTATATGCCAATCAGCAAGCAAAGCATGATTTGACCGACCTTCTACAAAGTCCAGCATGGGAAATGGATTTATGTTCTTTCTTCCAACGCTACAATTTCTCTGAACCAGGTCAAATTCGGCGTTATTTAGATGAAGAACTCATCCTTGAAGCCGAAGAAGAAGTGGCCCCGTCTGCGTCAACAACTTTAAAACAGCTCAGCTCTCTCATCAAAGAGTGTATAAGCTGTCAAAAGAAGACAGCTGAGTTTTATCCCACCCACAACAAACTGTTGCAACATCTCATCAAACAGTAAAGATTCGGATAGCTCAGCCAAAGATTTAGACGCACAAGATTCGGACGCGCCGCCGGACTTTAAACACAACTAAACTACAGAAACCGGACTGTATCCCGGATTTCAAGTGTGTAGTGTGCGTCAGAATTCTCTAGACTCCAGATTTCAAATCCCGGACTTGAAATGTAAATTGGGCCGGAACTTTCTAGACCCCGGACCCCAAATATTATGTATTATAATGAATCATTGTGTAGTTATAAAAGAACACCCTCGACAGCTCTATTGGGCATCGAGTTTTTGATCAAAGCTTGTGCATCTGTGCATCTTTTTGAAATCTGGTTCTTCTCGCGTCCTGAGTCTCAGGGTCCGTGAGTTTCGGTTTTCAGTGCCTAAGATCGCGACGCCTTAATTGGTAATTCATGATACTACACAAGACCATCTCGGGGATAAAGTTTAGTTTGGATGCCTCCATTCTATTTATGCTCCTGCAAGATTAATGGGGAGATTGATTTTGGACTTAGAAATTTCTATAATTAGTAGGAATGTGACTTGAATATTTTATCCATTCTTTATAATATATCCCCAGGCTCTACCCATTCTCACGGAATTCCTATAGGATGACCAATAAAGATGGCTCAACCTATCTCTTGGACGTAATGACCTAAGGATTTGAAAGCCGAAGCTCTGGTATGACTGACGAGGATACTTGACCTATCATTGAAACCTAATAAATTGAGGATGTGAAAGTCGAAGCTCTGATATCACCTTTGTCACGCCCCGAACCGATAGCAGTGGAACATATTCGTTTGTTCAGAACGTGGCAGTTAAACAGTCGTGAACGATCAAGAGCAATGGCATGAGATCAAATAATTTGGAGCAATAATAAAAGTTTATAGTCTCTTACAATTTAAAATTTCAGAACTTGAAGACTCAACTACATCACTATGAAAGAAAAGGAGATGACGCTCTAACAGACTTAGACAAGATAACCAAATAAGAGACACCATGCTAGACTCAAGAAATATAAAAGACTCGGGTTCACTAGATTTTGAAGCTCGCTTGCACACTTGTCCCTCCCATGTGAGTCTTGGTCTCGCTAGCCACCTGATTACTTGAAAAATGTTGGAATAAAACTGGGTGAGTGAACGATCAGTAGGAATTATATCTCAAGAACAAGCAATTGGTTTAAGTAATTACATCTTTCACATGTAAATGCAGTAAGGCTATGCATGTAGAATTAACCGAGCAAGTGAAACAAAACTAGCAAGAATTTTACAATTTCATGAAAAAACTTTCAAGCAAGAGATATCCAAGAGAGATTTATAGAATATTGGCTATTTCACGCAAGTACTTGCCCATTCCAGGCCACGCTAGTCGAGTCACGCAAGTCAAGTCACGCACGCAAGTAAGATCAAGTAACATCACGAAAGAGAGAGAGAGAGTGTGTGTGTGTGGAATGCCAAAGATCAAACTAGTCATGCACTTCGGTGCAATGCCAGACACCGTGATCAATATAACTCCCATGGGCACAAGTACTTTCGGGTACTCCTCCCAGGACCAGATCGGGCCCTATATGCACAGCATTAAAGATAGATCTAGACATCCACGATAGTTAATAGCCAACAAGGAGTTTCAAGAACAAGCTTAAATAGGATGATAAGATAAGATTTTATGGAATTCAAGGACAAGACCCTTGAGTAAAGACAGACTTGCAATAAAATCAACGTTAAAGCATAGAAACCATGACATGTCAAAAATCTGGGTGGAATTGGCACCTAGATAGGTTGCCATGAACAACTTGAATAGATGACTAACAAGATAGTCACCAATTCAATGGACACGAAGCAAGCTGAAGAATTGGCACCTAACTATAGGATACCCAATTCAATATATCGCCTAGTGGAATGATCACTCATTCCACTGGCTAAGAGAATTCTCTCATGGGCCAAGAATAGCACCGGGTTACCACGTTTCTCCAGAGTGACGTGGCATTAAAATGGGTACAAGGTGTTTAAGGTACAACCAGCTCAGTCGGCCTTGAGGGAATCCAAGGCTACGAGGAGACTTACGGAGGTCCCGATGACTAACTTTCTAGTCCGAAGGAATGAAATGTCCAACGGAGAGCTCGTATGTCGCCGAGAGTTGATGTGTATAACGTGAACCAATCATGAAACAGGGACTCCATCTACGGACGTGAGATGAGAGTGCCAGAAGACCCGCGGTATGGGTCAAAATCGGGAGAAAACGGTGAAAACATGAATGCTTTAATTATAGAATTCATATCCATCCAATTCTATAATTAACTATAATTAAATAAACTTATATTCTTTGACGCCCGTGGGTGGCGTCATTTATTAATTAGCGTCCTCTTGGAGAGACATTAATTTTATGATTTTTAACTTAATTTATTTAACAAGAATTCACATTTATATCTATTTAATTGAATAATTTCAAAAATATACATTCAAAGAGACATTAATTTATATAAAATAATTTAGAAAAATAGAATATAAGATAATTAGGAGAAAAATTCAAGGATTCCAAAAATATATTTTTTATAATTTTATGTTGCATAGTTTAGTAGATATGGATTTTCCAAGATATAATTACAAGTTATATGTGTGTGTATATATATATATATATATATATATATATATATATATATATATATATATATATATATATATAATAACCACTTTGACGCCTTTGCACAATGGCGTCAAAACAATTTGACGACATTTAATATGTCGTCATTTCAAATTGTCTCAATTCTTTAGTCCTCTCGTTTCTCGACGTAACTACGTCGGAATCACGCGTTCTATATATCGAAATGACGGGCTCAAAAAACTCTACCTAATCAAATGTTCAAAATAATTTTTCATTGAGAGATTGGGGATCTTGAGATATGGGGCATGAAAAATGGTGCAACCACTCTCTCTACCTCGGTCACCTCCCTAACAATACACTCATAAAATTTCATAGCCAAAGGATGCTCCGGTGATAAGAATCAAGTCGTCAAAAGAAAAACCTGTAACTAGCATGCTACAGGAACTTTTGGAATTCGCCGAGTAACTGATTATATATATTAAATGATTTAACTTGTTTAAACTTATAGTAAATACACCATATAAGGCATGGAAATTTAGGAGTAACCATGAAGATTTTAGAAGTATATTTATCCAAAATTTTGGTGTGTGATTACTTGGGTATAAAATTTTAACATGATGTAATTATTTAATTTATTAAGATAATTAAACGGTAAACTATGTTGTGACCCCTCTATGTTGATGATATTGACACTTGCTTTATTTCATTGGCAACGCCATTGTTTTGATTGATTGGCAACTGCTCTTGCTTTGATGAAATTGCTCTATCAGATTGACTATGTGTTCTTTGCATTTCATACACTGCTGTTTGCATTTCTCACTGTCATGGGTCGACGCATCCTCTGATGGGTCGACTCCTTTAGAAGACTTGTTTAGATTGAGTCTATACACTGGAAACTCTTCAATCGATGAAGTCTATACAATGTGCATGTTAGATAAAGTCTATACAGCGTCTTAGGCTAAGTGTGTACAGCGTCAGTCGCTTACATTGTCTTAGGCTAAGTCTGTACAGCGTCAGTCGCATGCATGTATTAGGCTCAGTGTGTACAGCGTCAACGCATTTCACTGGCTCATGTTACAGCGTCAACGCACTAAGTCTGTACACTTGATTCGCCTTTGAATTGGTCAAGTGTGTACATTCCTTCACTGTAGCTTTCACGTATCAAAGTCTACACATCGTGAAAGTCTATACATTCATCACTTACCTTTCGCTCAAGGCAAAGTCTATACACTGGGGTCTTCTCCTACGTTTCTTAAGTGAAGTCTGTACATTCGGTTTTGAAGCTTAAAGTCTATACAGTCCAGCCTATTCCTACGATCAAGGCTTTAGCTACACTCAAGTCTGTACAATGGCTTCGCTTCATCAAGTCTGTACATTGAATCGCCAACTTCTTTGAAGCCCATACATCGCTCAAAGTCTGTACAGAGTCTAGCGTCTTAGTTAGCGTCTCATGCATTTGAGCAAAGTCTGTACATCGGTCTTTCAGCAAGTCTGAACATCATCCGTCTTTGTTAGCGTCTCAGGCATTGGGCTAAGTCTGTACAGCATTCAGTGTCTAGAGTTTCATGAAGTCTGTACATCAGACTGTTACAGCAAGTCTGTACATTGTCCATCTTTCTTAGCGTCTTGATATTTGAAGTCTATACATCCATCGTGGAGCTTCAAGTCTACACATCGCTTGATTTCATAAAGTCTGTACATCCACCGTGAAACTTGAAGTCTGCACATTGGTCTTCAAATCCAAAGTCTGCACATTGGTCTTCGAATCCAAAGTCTATACAATGGTCTTCACACTTGAAGCCCATACATTCGATGTGCAGAGTTGATGTCTATACTGTGCCTTATGCTGATCGAGTTTACACATTGGTCGGTGGCAAGTCTGTACACTAGCCTCAGCTATTCAAGTCTATTCACTGGACTGTTTGGTCAAGTCTATACACCCTTCAGTTGAAATTCCAAGTCTGTACATCGGACTGTGTTAAGTAAAGTCTATACATCCGATTGTGCAGTGTCTTAGCCATCGTCTCACATTCTTCAAGTCTACACAATGGTCGGTGGTAATCCTACAAATTGGTTTTCATTCGAAGTCTGTACACTCACCAGTGAACGACAAGTCCACACATTGGACTATAGATGGTTGTTCTTCAATGTCTGTACATTGGGTTTTCACATGAAGTCTGTACATCCATTCGTTCTGCATCGTTATCAAGTCTGTACAGCCACTCTTTGAGCATCAAGTCTATACATTGGTTTTGAGTGAGCATAGTCAAGTCTGTACACTGCACTCGAGTCCGTTGTCTTCAGTAAAGTCTATACATTGGCATCGGTCTTCACCTTGAGTATGTACAGTGGCTGCTTCATATAGGAAGTATGTACAGCCGTTGCCTCTTCATATAAAGTCTATACTTTGGGCAAGTCTGTACACTGGTTTTCCTTCTTATGAAGCCTTTATATTTACTAAGTCTATACACTGCTTTTCTTCTCATGAAGCCTTTACGATCATTGAGTCTATACACTGCGTTGTGCATACTTTGCATTGCACTTGTGGTTGCAAAGCCTGTACAGGGTTTACAGTTAAACTGAATATGTTCTTGTCTGTCTGATAGGGAATGCAGAGACAAATGAAGGGCACGTGATCCGAGGTACCTGGCTCGTGATCCGAGAAGAACAAGGTATCTAGATGAGGACACGTGTTCTGACACTCCATTGGATGCTGCAACGTGGTCCAAATGCTTTGGCGGGAAACGTGGAGAGCACACGCCTGCTGCTGTTGCTGCTATATATATATGGCCCTTCTTCTACAGAAGAAGAGAGATCGAAGATAGAAGGGAGAAAGTCTATACAGCCACAGCAAGGCTCCTTCGATCCATAGAGAGAAAAGAGAGAAGAAGAAGATACAGAGAAGAAGAAGAAATAGAGAAAAAGAAGAAAAAGAGAGAGGAAGAGATCGAGAGAGATTGAGTTGAGAGAGAGCTGATTGAGAGTGAGAGTGAGAGAGTTTGTATCTCAGTCTCGTGGTTCAAAACCAGAGCTGAGCTTTGCTCTTTAGAGCTACATTGCTTTTGGGTTTTGCTTTTGGGTTTTTCTTTTTCGTTTTGATTCTGTCTTTTCAATTCCGAACATTGTTTCTTCAAGCTGTGCGTCAGCGGTTGCAGTGGTAGTCTCCACTGGACGGGTTAAGCTGTATTTCCCCAGCGGTTGCAGAGGATCAGATCCTCTGGTCGGCAAGCTGTAGTGCCCAGCAAAGCTGTGTATCAGCGGGTTGTTTGGCCAAGCTGTAAAGCCTAGCGGACGCAAGCTGTGCTGCGCAGCAGGAAGCCATACTCGGTTGAGTGTGGGGTGGACGTAGGTCGTTGACCGAACCACCTAAAAATTGTGTGTGCAGTGTGTTTGTGTTTTTGTGTGATCTGTGTGCGATGGAAATTCTTGCTTAGCTTATTTGGTTGCATCGCTTATGCTCATGTCTAGCTTTCGACCTTTTGCTTAGCATTTTTCGTTTAGCTTAACTGATGTTTGCCTAAATTTCGCTTTAGAACTTACAGTAGTTTTAAATTAGGCAAGTTGATCTATTCACCCCCCTCTAGATCCACACTTAGTGGAGATAGACTCCGTCCATCTAACCCAACACTTGGTATCAGAGCCTAACTCTTCTACAGGGACTCATCGCCCGAAGAGAATAGGCAGATGTGGATGCTCGAGGGATGATTGCCGAAGGTCACTCAACAACGAAGCCCCCATTCTTTGATGGATCAAACTACGCATACTGGAAGAGCCGTATGCAAGTGTTCCTCAGAGCTAATGATTATGAGATTTGGAAGATTGTTAGCAAGGGACCTTATGAGCTGTCCCCAAATGAAGATGTATGGACCAAGAAGGTGATCAGAAGGTCCACGTTGAATTGGAGTGCTATAAATGCTATCCAGTGCGCTCTGCATCCTATAGAATTCTCCCGTGTGTCTGCTTGCAAATCGGATAAGGAGATGTGGGATGCGCTGGAAGTAATTCATGAAGGTACATCTCAAGTAAGAGAGCAGAAGGCCAATCTTCTTGTATCTGAGTATGAAGCCTTCAAGATGAAGTAGAACGAGTCCATCAGCGAAATGTACGCTTGGCTGACTGTCATAACCAATGGCCTTAGAGGTTTTGGGAAACCTCAGACAGAGTATGATGTAGTGAGGAAAATTCTGCGCTCCCTGACTTCCATTTGGCACACCAAAGCAACAGTGATGGGGGAGTCAAGGAACTTGCGTAATACTAAAGCTGATGAGCTGATTGACTCACTAATGGCATATGAGATAAACATGCCAAGGACAGATGAAGCCGAGAGGAAGAAGAAGCCGATAGCGCTGAAGGCTAGTTCCAGCAAATCAACAAAATCTAGCTCCAGCAGCTCTTCATCATCAGAGGAGAGTCTAAATGAAGAAGAAGATGTGACTCGACCTGAGATAGCCATGATGACTAGAGAGTTTAGGCAATTTCTCAGAAAGGGAGAAGGACGGTTCGGCCAGAAGAAATACAATGGTGGCCGAAAGGATAAAAGGTATAAATCTAAATCTGCAAAGAAAAATGAAGCTAATGTCTGTTATCAATGCAGGAAACCAGGGCATCTGAAAGCTGACTGTCCAGACAATCAGAAACATAAGGACATGTCAAAGAAGAAAACCAAGAAGGGAAGAGCTATGATCAGCACATGGAGTGATGAAGATGAAGGCTCTTTCAACAGCAGCTCAGATAGTGAAGCCGAATCTGAACAGCCCATTTGCCTTATGGCAACAAACTCTGAAGATAGAGAGGAGGACATAGATGAGGTAATCACTAGATTTGAAAACATCACAATTGCTGATTGGGTAGATGCTTATCATGACATAGCTGATAGAGCTGATGATATTAGAAAAGAGAATAGGCATCTTAGAAGAAAAATCAATTCCATACAAAATGATAAAACTCTATCTGATAAAATTGCATGTTTGGAATCTAAAAATGATAAACTGAAACTCACATGCTCTAAAGTAGAGGACATCAAAATTGAGTTAAAGGTTTCTAGGGAAGAGAATCTAAGGCTTGAAAATGAAATTGATGAATGGAAGCTGAAGATTCAAAAATGTGAAAGTGAAGTAAAAATCATCTCTGAAAAATATGAAGCTGTCCTCAATGTCAACAATGAGCTGAAAAAGTCTATTGATGAACTTCAGAAAGATAATGAGGATAAAATGAAAACCATTGAGAAAATGACCCAAGGAACAGATAACTTAAATGCTTTGTTAGGGTCAAAGGTTAATTTCAGAAAAGAGGGCCTAGGATTTAGTTCTAGTGCAACAAAAACATTTGGGATGAGAACAATTTCATTTGTTGCTCAAAAGGAAAAGGGACCTCTAATTAGCATGAACTCAACAAATTTGATGAACAAAACTGCTAATCTGAAAAAGCCCAATGCTGAGGAGAAGGGCAAACGAAAGGTTAATGAGCCTAGTAGAGCCAGCACATCCAAGCAGAATCCTAGGGCTCAGACTCAGGTTAGGGGTCAACCTACACAGTCCAGTAAACCCCAGGTCAAGGTAACCAAGTCTCCACCATCAACTCCACCTCTGAAGAAGACCCAATACAAACCTGTGTATAGGTCAGCAGGGTCCAAAGTACAGGGGAGACAGAGTGCTGCTAGGAGTCAACCCAATTATTTTTATCAACCCAGAGCTCAGACCCACTACAATACACAGCCAACCTACTTCAATAGGTCAGATTGGTCTAGAACTCAGGGTAGGTTTACAGATCTTGCACACCAGGGTGCTCAACAACAAAGACCTTACAGTAGAAATTTGGTCAATGGGTATGGTTACTGGACATCTAGAAACCAATATTTCCATATCCAGCCCAGGAACTACTATGGCCAAAATTTTGTGAACACACCCTGGCCAAGGCACTGGCACAGAAATAACAATACTGTCAATAATCATGCTGCTGCCAATAAGAAAAAGAACAATAAAAAGAAAAGGAACAACAACAGAAGAAAATCTGTAGGATCCACTGAACAAAGTTCATTTAAACAAATGTGGATTCCGAAACATCTGCTTTCCTGCTTTGCTTCTAGTTGATTTACATTGGAGCCCAATCAGTCTTGGGTTCCAAACTTCTCTACCTAAATTGTGTATGCAGGTATGCCTGACAGCCAAGAACAACTTGTGGTACATGGATAGCGGCTGCTCCAGGCATATGACAGGAGATAAGGCCAAATTTTGCATGCTGACTGAGAAAGTAGAAGGCCTTGTCACCTTTGGAAGCAACACAAAGGGTAGGATTATCGGATCAGGTAAGGTAGGTAAGTGTTCTACCTGCTGCATTGATGATGTTATGCTGGTTGAAGGGTTAGCCTATAATCTACTTAGCATCAGCCAGTTATGTGATAAAGGTTACAATGTTTTATTTAATTCTCAATGCTGCAAGGTTTTTGAACCTGATTCTGATATTGTCAAATTTTCTGGAAAAAGAATAAATAATACTTACATGATAAATTTAGATGAAATTCAACACACTAACCTTTGCCTTACTGCCAGTAGAGAAGACATAGCATTTTTATGGCATCGTAGGTTAGGTCATGCTAGCTACACTGTTTTGCACAAATTAAATAAGCATGGCATGGTTAGAGGACTTCCTGAAGTCTCATTCAAGAAAGAAAATAAAATCTGTGATGCATGCACTCAATCAAAGATAACTAGAAAGTCATTTAAATCTAGAACTAAAAATCTATCTTCCAAACCCTATGAGCTGATACATATGGACCTTTTTGGGCCAACTAGATCTGTCAGCCTATCAGGGAGGAGGTATGGGTTTGTCATGGTAGATGACTTTTCTAGGTATACTTGGGTTTATTTCATATCTAATAAGAGTGATGCTTTCTCTGAATTTCAAGAGTTTTATGATAAAACAAATCAGAAAATTGAAAACATTTTGTCTGATCATGGAGGTGAGTTTGAAAACTCACAATTTGATGAATTCTGCAGGTCAAATGGAATCAACCACAGGTACTCCTCACCAAGGACACCTGAGCAGAATGGAGTTGTGGAGAGAAGAAACAGAACCCTAGTGGAAATGGGTCATACACTCCTTGTCGAAGGTGGTCTACCAAGGAAATTTTGGGCTGAAGCAGTGAACACTGCCTGTTATGTAATTAACAGAGCCATGGTAAGACCTTCTACCCAGCAAACACCATATGAGATCTTAAAAGGTAAGAAACCTTCTATTGCTCACTTCAAGGTCTTTTGTTGTAAATGTTTCATTCACATAAATGATAAGAAGGACCTTGATAAATTTGAACCTAAAGGAGAACCAGGAATTTTTCTTGGCTATTCTGAAAACACCCGAGCATACAGAGTGTACAATCTGAACTCTAAGACTGTTGAAGAATCTCCACACATAGTTTTTGATGAATCCTTGGTAAATTCTAATGTTGGTCAATGCAGGAATGAAAATAATGGTGAAATTCTGAAGGAAGGAGATCCTGCAGACAAATCCGAGGATGAAGAAAGATATAAAGAGCTTAATGAAGAGGAGCCTACAGTTCAGGGGGAGGTAAATCAAGTTCATGATAGTCCAATTGCAAATATTAGATATCTCAAGGATCATCTTGTAGACAATGTTATTGGAAATCTGCATGACCCTCCTAGGACTAGAGGCCACTTAAGAATTCAACATGAACTTAATGCTTATGCTTTTGTATCAAACATAGAACCCAAGTCCATTGACTGTGCTCTCCAAGATGTGCATTGGATTAATGCCATGCATGAGGAGCTTAATCAATTTGACAGGAATAAGGTGTGGTTTTTGGTTCCACCTCCTGATCATGAAACAGTCATAGGAACTAAATGGGTATTTAGAAACAAAACTGATGAAGCAGGGAATGTTACTAAAAATAAAGCCAGACTTGTAGCTCAGGGGTACAATCAGAAATTTGGAATAGACTTTGAAGAGTCTTTTGCCCCCGTAGCTAGGTTAGAAGCAATAAGAATTTTATTGGCTTATGCATGTTCCCTATGAATAAATCTTCAGCAGATGGATGTGAAATCTGCTTTTCTAAATGGGGAAATTAATGAGGATGTATATGTGAGACAGCCTCCTGGGTTTGAATGTTTAGATTTCCCTAATCATGTTTACAAGCTCAATAAAGCTCTCTATGGTTTAAAGCAAGCTCCTAGAGCTTGGTATGACAGGTTGAGCAAATTTCTCACCGACAAGAACTTCACAAGAGGTATAGTTGATCAAACATTATCTACTAAGGTAAGCCATCCAGATATTCTTATCATTCAGATTTATGTGGATGACATTGTGTTTGGGTCAACTAACCCCAAATTGTGTAAGGAATTCTCTCAAATAATGACTGATGAATTTGAAATGAGCTCAATGGGTGAGCTCAAACTATTTCTTGGACTGCAGGTTACACAAACAGAAGATGGCACCTTCATCTCTCAGTCCAAGTATGTAAAGAACTTATTGAAGAAGTACAAAATGGAAAACCTCAAGGAAATAGCTACTCCAATGTGTACCTCAATCAGTTTGGATGAAGATTCTAAAGGTAAACCTGTGGACCAAAAGCTATACAGAGGTATGATCGGATCTCTTCTCTATCTTACAGCATCTAGGCCTGATATATAATTTGCTGTGTGTTTATGCTCTAGATTTCAGGCTAGTCCTAAAGAAACTCACTTTAAAGCTGTGAAAAGGATTTTTAGGTATTTACTAGGCACCCAAGAACTAGGTCTCTGGTATCCTGCTAAGTGTGAGTTAGAGCTTCTAGCCTACATTGATGCAGACTATGCTGGGTGTAGAGTAGATAGAAAAAGCACCAGTGGCTACTGTCAATTCCTTGGTGGCTGTCAGTGTCTTGGGCATCTAAGAAGCAACACACTGTAGCATTATCCACAGCTGAAGCTGAGTATGTTACAGCATGTAATTGTGCAGCCCAAGTACTTTGGATTAAGCACCAACTGGCTGATTATCAGATAAATCTGGGATGCATTCCACTCTTATGTGATAATACTAGTGCTATATGCCTTGCTAAAAATCCTGTTCACCATTCTAGGACTAAGCATATAGAGATAAAACATCATTTTCTTAGAGATGTTGTAAATAAAAATGAGATTGAAATGAATTTCATAGAAACTGAAAAATAAATTGCTGATATTTTTACTAAGCCTCTTGGGAATGAAAATTTTAAGTTTCTTAGAAGAGAACTTGGCTTATGTAAATTTCAGCATGATGAATGATTGTTTAACTGCTGTGAATAAAATTTCTGATGTGGAATTTTCTGATGTGAATATTGAAACAGACTCATAATCATTACTGAACATGCATGTAGAACTGTCTTGTATTGCATTTCTCTACATAACCGTGGTATATTAAATAGTAGGCTACTAAAGGGCAGGGAAATCTGTCTGGAGGTTCTTACTATGTGTGAGATGGTCCTTGAGACCAGTTTCTCCGCCTAGTACCATGGGTTATATTGATTGATAGGGAGTCTGAATGAGCATGAATTTCAAAATACTTTGTTCAGTGTTCAAAGAAAACATTGCATATATTCAGGGGGAGCTTGTCGGGTATTTACATGTCTTTGCATATCATTCATTCATGACCTATGCATAAGCTCTCTCTCAATTAATTCTTACCTTTCATTAGCAAATTGCATGCATATAGAAGGGGAGTATTGCTAGAAATTCAGAGTGGTTTCAACTTTCTTGAAGTCATTCAACCTTTAACTCTGAATACTTGTCTCTGACATTATGGCAATATGTTGGTCAGTTCTGATTTCTAAACAGTAGAAAATGGACTTCTTCATTTATAAGAATTTGAATTGTTCAAAGACTGATGTAATGGTTTAAATCTTATAATGGTTGGAGTTTAAAGATTGCAATCAGTATATAAGTAAGTTGAAAATTGATAAAACTCTCAACCTCTTTCTTATTTCATGTCAGACAAAGCTAATTGATATCTGAAATCTGAAAACTCATCTGAAATCATGTTAGAGAGGTTAAGTATGTGTATTGTTCTTAAACAAGTCATTCTGAAACATAAAAAGGACAACTAAGAAAGATATTGAAAAATATTGAAAATTAATATTGGCAGAGCAATGACTGGTAAATCACTGAGAAACTGAGTGATCCATCAAAGAAGCGGACAACACTCATGTCATGAAGTGTATCAGCTATCTCTGTTTAAAATGTTCAAAACAGCAGGCTGGTTTCACTGAGTACCTGGGGGTAACTGGCGTCTGATAAACGTGTACCCTCACACAAAAAGGTGTAACTCAGTGCTGTTGAATTTGATCATAGGCAGAATGGTTCATCTTGTTGAGTATCTAGGGGTATTGGCGTCTTATAAACGTATACTCTTACGCAGAAAGACCTATGGTACCTGAATGCTCAAAATGTTCTAATATTGATAATGCTGCTCCTTCAAAAGAAAAATTCATGAGTGTCAATTTGTTTAGTTTCAATACATGACTTGGTTTCTCTCAATATTTTTTATGAGACTATGAAAGTAAGATATTATGAAACTGAATCTTTCATGCAAATATGATTCTGGTTTATTGTTTTATCATGCACAGTGAACTTATCTATTGATTGTAGTGCATGAACTCCAAATTTTATCATCCTTAAACCAGAACTCTTTCTGACAGCAGTTTCTAATTTCATATGACTGAAGACTCTATGCTTTAAAATGCTTATTCAATGAACTACCTGTTCAGAATGCCAGTCTGTTCTTCTCTTGCTTCCTCCCTTGTATTTAATTTTTCCCTCCTCTTTGTTGATGGCAAAGGGGGAGAATATTGTCTAGGGGATGTCTAGGGGGAGAATACATATCTGTCTGAATTCTTAATTCATTCCAAGGGGGAGTGGGAGTGTATATGCATAATGATAAGGGAGAGTTTGAGGCAGTGAGTTGCATGCATTCATAGCATCTGCATGTCAATCTGCATAATACATCATGCCTTTCATCAAACATTTATGTATATGACAGGATGTTGCTATTCTACTTCATATGGGGTTGCCATCATCAAAAAGGGGGAGATTGTTGTGACCCCTCTATGTTGATGATGTTGACACTTGCTTTATTTCATTGGCAACGCCATTGTTTTGATTGATTGGCAACTACTCTTGCTTTGATGAAATTGCTCTATCAGATTGACTATGTGTTCTTTGCATTTCATACACTGCTGTTTGCATTTCTCACTGTCATGGGTCGACGCATCCTCTGATGGGTCGACTCCTTTAGAAGACTTCTTTAGATTGAGTCAATACACTGGAAACTCTTCAATCGATGAAGTCTATACAATGTGCATGTTAGATAAAGTCTATACAGCATCTTAGGCTAAGTGTGTACAGCGTCAGTCGCTTACATTGTCTTAGGCTAAGTCTGTACAACGTCAGTCGCATGCATGTATTAGGCTCAGTGTGTACAGCGTCAACGCATTTCACTGGCTCATGTTACAACATCAACGCACTAAGTCTGTACACTTGATTCGCCTTTGAATTGGTCAAGTGTGTACATTCCTTCACTGTAGCTTTCACGTATCAAAGTCTACACATCGTGAAAGTCTATACATTCATCACTTACCTTTCGCTCAAGGCAAAGTCTATACACCGGGGTCTTCTCCTACGTTTCTTAAGTGAAGTCTGTACATTCGGTTCTGAAGCTTAAAGTCTATACAGTCCAGCCTATTCCTACGATCAAGGCTTTAGCTACACTCAAGTCTATACAATGGCTTCGCTTCATCAAGTCTGTACATTGAATCGCCAACTTCTTTGAAGCCCATACATCGCTCAAAGTCTGTACAGAGTCCAGCGTCTTAGTTAGCGTCTCATGCATTTGAGCAAAGTCTGTACATCGGTCTTTCAGCAAGTCTGAACATCGTCCGTCTTTGTTAGCGTCTCAGGCATTGGGCTAAGTCTGTACAGCATTCAGTGTCTAGAGTTTCATGAAGTCTGTACATCAGACTGTTACAGCAAGTCTGTACATTGTCCGTCTTCCTTAGCATCTTGATATTTGAAGTCTATACATCCATCATGGAGCTTCAAGTCTACACATCGCTTGATTTCATAAAGTCTGTACATCCACAGTGAAACTTGAAGTCTGCACATTGGTCTTCAAATCCAAAGTCTGCACATTGGTCTTCGAATCCAAAGTCTATACAATGGTCTTCACACTTGAAGCCCATACATTCGATGTGCAGAGTTGATGTCTATACTGTGCCTTATGCTGATCGAGTTTACACATTGGTCGGTGGCAAGTCTGTACACTGGCCTCAGCTATTCAAGTCTATTCACTGGACTGTTTGGTCAAGTCTATACACCCTTCAGTTGAAATTCCAAGTCTGTACATCGGACTGTGTTAAGTAAAGTCTATATATCCGATTGTGTAGTGTCTTAGCCATCGTCTCACATTCTTCAAGTCTACACAATGGTCGGTGGTAAGCCTACACATTGGTTTTCATTCGAAGTCTGTACACTCACCAGTGAACGACAAGTCCACACATTGGACTATAGCTGGTTGTTCTTCAATGTCTGTACATTGGGTTTTCACATGAAGTCTGTACATCCGTTCGTTCTGCATCGTTATCAAGTCTGTACAGCCACTCTTTGAGCATCAAGTCTATACATTGGTTTTGAGTGAGCATAGTCAAGTCTGTACACTGCACTCGAGTCCGTTGTCTTCAGTAAAGTCTATACATTGGCATCGGTCTTCACCTTGAGTATGTACAGTGGCTGCTTCATATAAAAAGTATGTACAGCCGTTGCCTCTTCATATAAAGTCTATACTTTGGGCAAGTCTGTACACTGGTTTTCCTTCTTATGAAGCCTTTATATTTACTAAGCCTATACACTGCTTTTCTTCTCATGAAGCCTTTACGATCATTGAGTCTATACACTGCGTTGTGCATACTTTGCATTGCACTCGTGGTTGCAAAGCCTGTACAGGGTTTACAGTTAAACTGAATATGTTCTTGTCTGTCTGATAGGGAATGCAGAGACAAATGAAGGGCACGTGATCCGAGGTACCTGGCTCGTGATCCGAGAAGAACAAGGTATCCAGATGAGGACACGTGTTCTGACACTCCATTGGATGCTGCCACGTGGTCCAAATGCTTTGGCGGGAAACGTGGAGAGCACACGCCTGCTGCTGTTGCTGCTATATATATATGGCCCTTCTTCTACAGAAGAAGAGAGATCGAAGATAGAAGGGAGAAAGTCTATACAGCCACAACAAGGCTCCTTCGATCCACAGAGAGAAAAGAGAGAAGAAGAAGATACAGAGAAGAAGAAGATACAGAGAAGAAGAAGAAATAGAGAAATAGAAGAAAAAGAGAGAGGAAGAGATCGAGAGAGATTGAGTTGAGAGAGAGCTGATTGAGAGTGAGAGTGAGAGAGTTTGTATCTCAGTCTCATGGTTCAAAACCAGAGCTGAGCTTTGCTCTTTAGAGCTACATTGCTTTTGGGTTTTACTTTTTCGTTTTGATTCTATCTTTTCAATTCCGAACATTGTTTCTTCAAGCTGTGCGTCAATGGTTGCAGTGGTAGTCTCTACTGGACGGGTTAGGCTGTATTTCCCCAGCGGTTGCAGAGGATCAGATCCTCTGGTCGGCAAGCTGTAGTGCCCAGCGAAGCTGTGTATCAGCGGGTTGTTTGGCCAAGCTGTAAAGCCCAGCGGACGCAAGCTGTGCTGCGTAGCAGGAAGCCATACTCGGTTGAGTGTGGGGTGGACGTAGGTCGTTGACCGAACCACCTAAAAATTGTGTGTGCAGTGTGTTTGTGTTTTTGTGTGATCTGTGTGCGATGGAAATTCTTGCTTAGCTTATTTGGTTGCATCGCTTATGCTCATGTCTAGCTTTCGACCTTTTGCTTAGCATTTTTCGTTTAGCTTAACTGATGTTTGCCTAAATTCCGCTTTAGAACTTACAGTAGTTTTAAATTAGGCAAGTTGATCTATTCACCCCCCTTTAGATCCACACTTAGTGGAGATAGACTGCATCCATCTAACCCAACAAACTACACTTAAGCAAGCGATGGTAACAAAACATGAGTTTTAAACATGCAAAATTAATTACTACTATCTTTGGGCTTCAATTATTGAGAAAACCTACCTTTGGATCAATCTCTATGTGATAAACAGTGAAGAAGACTTCGTATGTTGTTACGGTACTCTGTCTTGAACAGAGTATGGAGGGTTGCCTTCTTGTGCAACAGGAGGAAGAGGATGGGGAAGAAGTAGCACGCCCTTGATCTTCTCGTTGCAGGTAGCGCGCAGGAGGAAGAAGCTAGAAGAAGAGGAAGAAGGCCACGCCTTCACACGTCCAACGCTGCAGCAGCAGGAAAGAGAGGAGGAAGAAGATCAGCACGTTCACGTTGACGTAGTGGCAGCAGGAGGGAGACCTCGAACGAGCAGCATACATGAATAGTATCAAGAGAAAGAAGTTAAAGAACTTATGTTCTTCACGTACTGAGCAACCGCAAGGTGTTTGTTTGAAGAAGAAGAGCCAGCAGGTTGGCTCGACGGAGGGGTCGGTATTTATAGGAGAAGAATTCCTAATGGGGTTTTTAGGAGTTCGATTAGGAACAGTACTACCTAGGTAGAATTCTTACTAAATATTGATCCTTTCCCTAAACATACTTACCCATATAACACCGACTGTCTCTTTTGGAAATGACGCCTCAAGTTGGGGCGTTATTTTCATAAACGACGCTTGTATACACAGTCGTCAATACCTTAATTGACGACTTGCACACGGCCGTCATTCACCTTTCCCTATTTTGTATAACCATCTTTCTAGATTTTTATCTTTCTTTTCCTTGATGTGATCTAGATGGGAAATTTTAGGGGTACGAGTTTTCTATTTTTCTCTATTTTTCCATATAATTAGTTTTTCCAAAATTCTTTAATTCAAAAATTGGCACTATTCATTTTAGAATAAAATAACGACTTAGCTTAAGTCGTTTCCTATGTAATTGACGCATGTATACGTTGGCGTCATTTCATTTTTGGCATTTTCACGTAACCTTCAAAAGACTAATATTATAGATATATCCATGTTATTTCTATAACTCTTTAACTATATACTTTATTTGATTTTTGCTAATTTGTAAATAATGACTTGCTTTAAGTCGTGTTTCACGTTAGATACGCCTGTACCAAGAGGTGTCAATTGAGTTTTTGGCCTTTTATCAATGCCCTTGAAAGAACCGAAATTACATATATGCCCATTCTTTTATCTTTTACATATCTTTAATGTAATTAAATCTTATATTTTTATATCCTCCCTTTATAATGTAATAAATGTGGAATATTAAATTTTCTAAATTAGTAATAAAATATAAATTGACCTTTTCTTCAAGATTTAATGATTCTCAATTCAATTAAAATTATGTTGTGCATTAAATGGCTACTTAAAAATAACATGTTATAGTAGTGTCCATGAGTTCTTTTGTCAAACTTTTTAGGATGGCCTTGATTATTTACGTTGTATTATATTTAATTACATTATATATATATGCACAGATATTTGGATGAGTGGGTTGAGACTTAAGGGCCCTTATTTGTGTCAATATGTTACTATCCATTTTTCCCAATGCTTGTTATTTGTCATATACGTATTCTAAAGGCCCTTACAATGTGTGTGAGTTTCATCTCTCTTGATATATATATATATATATATATATATATATATATATATATATATATATATATATATATATATATACCTATGGGTTATTTACTAACCCTCATATACCTATTAATAATTTGTATGTATATAGGGATTTTATTCCTCATAATTTCTTTTACTTTTATTAGTCCTTGTCCTAGGTATCAGAGGCAGGTTCGATCCTAGATAAATTTTTACTTCTATTCCAAAAGGTAATATTAACTAGTCTTTTATAAATTCCAGGAACCTTATTAACTATTTATAGAGACATGTAGATATCATCATGTATAGGTTATTTTTCTTTTCAAACCGTAAATATATTTATTCCTATTTCAAAATTACCGGGCGTTACACCCACGAAGGTTGATATTTCAGCTTTTGCTTTCTTACCTTTGCCTTGAGAATCCATTTTCTTCCAAGTCTTCCACCTGCAATCCAAAAGAAGAATAAAATTCAATTTACTCATTGAGTGTATTTTAAAATCTTCTTGCACAATCCCTGTAAAATGTTCACAAAAGGCATTATTAGTAGCTCAGAAATGATATCATCCACGTATGCTTGAACCACTAAAATATCTTTTACCTGATTTACCTTGTGAGAGGTGTTTGATCAACCTTACCTATTGAGCCTGTTCTCAATCAAAAGATGCGGGCTTTTCATACCGTGCCTTGGGTACTTGCTTTAGCACGTACAAGGACTTTCACCACCTTATACTTGAGTCGATCTTGGAGATTGTTCTACATAAAGTATCTCATCTTCTTGTAGCAACTTGAGAGGGTTCTCATCATTTTCATCCTTGTAAGGTATTCCTTTCATTTACTCAAGCTTCAATTGGCAATGACTAGCTCATCATCATTTGGATTTGGGAGTATAATCTGCATCCAAGGACAAGAGGACTTGAGTTGTCAATTTTGATTCAAATTTATTGACAATGGTATGATAAATTATTTTAACAACCAACATCCCCTAGACAGCTCTAGATGCAATGTATGACTCATGTGTGAACCTAAACATTAAGTTCATATGATGAATGTGGTTGCTCCCCCTTAGTGTGTGTATGAATGCAAGATGTTCATTAACATCCTAATACCATGTGTAGTATGTAACTAATTGACTCATAGTACTAGGCAGAGAACTTAGATCCGAAGATCACCTCACGCGTAGTGATAGTTTTTAGACAGGTTTAACCTGCCCTTCCACATGTCACCATTTAATATACTATGTAATCATGGATGACGAAGGCAGGAGGATTGCAATGTATTATGGCATGAATACACAATGTTCAATATTTGCAAGACATCACGTGAAGGTATATGCATACTCAGTGTATGTGGTGAAATCATGCTTTGATGAATCTTTAAGCTCTTCTTTACACAAAGATGCTATATGACAATTGATATGCGCACAAATATGTAAACAACTATGAATGAAATGCATGCACAGACATATGCAAGATTACATGACTATATGACACAAAGTAAGTTAAAACATGACACAATCACTACAGAAAGTAGGAGGGATATCACCTAATCTTCAAATTCAATTTTTGATTTTTCTTCGAACCTGACTTATGCCACTTGACTTGTGTGCCTTACCTTCTTGACGAAGACAGATTTCATATTTTACATTCACATGGCACACCTGCAAAATAGATTTCTCATTTGGCATTCTTAGGTACCCAAACCATCTTGGGTCCTTGTGGGTTAGCAGCAACATGGGCATGTGGTTTCCAATTTTTGACAACATTCAAATCATCATTTTTCTTTAGAAAACAATCATGCTTAACATTCCCAGATTTACCAAAGTGATGGTAGAAGGCACGTGGCATCATATTCTTTCTTCTCATGAGTTCTACTGATTTATGTGTGTGAGCATGATGTGTTGAGTAGGAGTTCTTTCTCTTTAACAATAACCAACAATGTGAAGTTGTATGACCCCTTTTACCACAGTGATTGCAATGCATGAAAGATTTTGTGGTGAAAGCTCTCTTTGTATTTTTTAAAACAGCTTGGTTTCTATATGCTCTCAAGTCATCATTCTTCATAGTGAAACAATCATGCATCAGGTGTCCAAGTTTTCCACAGTAAAGATAAGACATGTTTCTTTTGTTGGATGCATGGGATTTCGCATGAAAGTTTTTAGCAAGCACATTTTGAACATTTACACTATTTTTTAGATTGGCTTGAGTTCTTGGCACAATGGGTTGCTGGGAGTTAGATTTAGAGGTGCTGGGTGTACATGTGCTATGAACAAATGAAGTGTATAACTTGCTTTCAAAAATTTTCTTGTTCACGGGATTAAACCCCAGTCCTTCTCTTTGAAAGTTCACTTTCATCCCCAACAACTTGTCCAAATTTCCTTGACCATCCACAAATCTAGACAATGAAGCATTCAAGTCTGAGATTTCTTCTTCAAGTGATGAAATGTGCAATTCATAGGAAACAATCTTATTTTCACACGAATTGACTTGTTCATGTAAAGTAGCATTGATGATTTTATGACTTTCAATTTCTTGCAACAAAGTATGCACTTTTTCAGATTCATCAATATTCACAGATTTTCCTTTTTCAAAAATAAGCAATCTTTCAGAAATGGTCCTATTCAATTCCTTTAGTTTCTCATATTCCTTTTCAAGTTTCTTATCATGAACAAATTCAGTCTGACCATTGTCCATTAAACTTATTCTCTCTCTCAGCTCTTTATTTTCATTTCTCAAGAAAGAGATTTGATCTTTATGGAATTCAAGATCGAAAACAGAAGACTAAATCATTTCCTCTAAATGTGAGCATTTTTTACAAGAGGAATTACAATTATTTTGTTCGACATTCTTTTTTAATTTTTTGTTTTCGGATTTTACCTTCTTGTATTTATCAGCAAGATCATCATATGCAATCAACAAATATTCATAGCTAAATTCATCTTCATTATAAGAATCAGAATTTACCTTTGAGCTTAATCTACTTGGCTGATCACTCCCTTGTTCACTCGTGCCCGCCACAAGACATTGGTCTCCATGCTCTTCCCGGATTTTGGTTAATCCATCCAAGATGTCCTTCGCAGATCTACAATGGGAGACAAAGGGGAAATAATTAGAATCAACTGCAGCAGTTAGCAACTTTAACACCAAACAATTTTGATCATGTTTAAGCTTTTGATTTTTAGTCCAGACATTTTTGTCCTTAGGCAACTCATAAGGACCGTATGAAACAAGCTTCCATAGCTTAGGGTCATATGAGTTGACAAGACTACACATTCTTCCTAATCACAAATCGAAATTGCAACCATCAAACATCGGTGGAGAATTCAAAGTATACATAATGGTAGTCATTGATCTGGATCACTCTAGATCATTAGATCTATAAACAATCGAGCCTTAACTCTGATACTAATTGAAGTCCCGCGATCAATGACACCCAAGAGGGGGGTGAATTGGGTGTTTATAAATTTTAAGGAAACTTTTGGCCTTTTTAAAATATGTGATAGAATGCTAGTTAAGAGATTCAAAACTATTTGAACACAAATTGGATTTATCAAACTTTGTATGATGAGATATAGAATATGCAAGATATACGTAGATAAATCCGTAACAACAATTAACAAATACACTCACTTAGAATGGAGATAGAAGAAAAGGACCAAACCACACAAATCAAACCATAGTGCACAGCGATTTTTAAGGTGGTTCTGGTGCAACGACGGTAATCCTACGTCCACCCCTCACCAAACCCAGTGAGGCTTCACTCGGGGATAAATCCCCAAATGGAGACGACGCTCCAACCACACACGCAGGACGACGCCTGCCCACACACACAGGGATGCGCCCCAAAACACACACACACACAGAGACGAAGTCTCCAACACGATCCAACAAGCGGATCAACAAGACACACACACGTTGCGACAAGTGCAGCACTTCACACATGCAAACACTAAGATCTGGATAAATCCACACACACATGCAGATCTAAGAAGACCTACGCACACACGAATCAAGTACGACACACACACACACGACCACGGATCCAACGACGATCCACACACACATGAGTTTGCAATTTATAAGAAACACAAATCTAAAACTATAAAGCACAAAACATAAACATGAATAAACCATAGTTTAGAAAGCTCCTGATTTAGGCTCCCCCTGAGTGTGTGCTCTGGATGTTCGCGTTGATTGCTTCTTCACTTTTTTTCAGTCAAGCAAATTTTCATTAAGAAAAGTAAAGGAAGAAGGAACATCACACGGGAGGGGGAGAGCAGGGCACTCTGCTAGAAGGCAAGAGGCCGATGCACAAACAGGCCAAGATCCAAAAAACTCAGAAGGAAGTACAACCAGCAGCCCAAAACTAGGGACAATCAGCAAACAATAACAACCGAGCCCAACAATCCACGAGAAGAGAGGGCAGCAAGCCCCTGACGTGACCACCGGCACATAGGACAGAGCGGCATGCCCAAGACAGGGGAGCTGAGCTACGACAGCTGGAAGGCAGCAGGTCGAGGTGACGGGTCGCCAGTGGCAGGTACGGGCAGTAGCGTAGAGACGGGTGGGGCGATGCCCCGGAACCAGAGACGGTCAGTGCCGTGTCGGAGTGGCAAAAAATGTGTCGCCCACCTGGGAGGTGAGCAGTGATCGAGGGAGCAGGGGCACCGCCGGAGGGACCACTGAGGAAGACGACCGGGCGCCAGACCCACCGGAAGGAACCCTAGCGCCGTCCGCTGAAGAAGGAGGACCGACCTAGGGCCAGGCCCACCGGACGGCACCATCAGAAGAAGGACCGACCGTCATCGACAAGGACGGTGATGGTACGAACGGGAGAGATCCAGGAGCGAGGGAGGTGGTAGGCCACGCACCGACTGAGCTCAGCGCCAGAAGAGAGCCCACCAGATAGGGCTGGAGGTGGACGATCGCCACCTTGCGCGGAGAAGCCACCAGCAGAAAGAGACGAGGGGGGAGCAAAGCCTGAAGTAGACCCGCTAGGAGCGGCCACCGGAGCAGAGGAGAGGCCGCACGCAGACGCCGGAGGAAGACCACCGGTGGCGACGGCAGCAAACCGAAGACCGGCGGGGAGAAGGCCAGAGGAGCAGCACGGGGCGGGTGGGCGCCAGCGTAGGGAGCTGAACGGCCAGAAGGAACCTGCGTCGAGACGTCCGCAGAGGGTGGCGTGCGATGGTGGACAACGCTGGCGACGGGCACAGACCCGGACGGAGGACGATGGGTGGCCGGCCACCGGAGTTGAGGAGGGAATAGCCGACATCTGCTCCGGCGGCGACCGAAGGTGACGGGCTGATGACATCCGAACAGCAGGAGCCGAGGCGGATTGCAACGCCGGAGAGGTGAAGACCCAGGGCAGGAGAGATGGATGACTATCCTTTCACAGGAGGGGGCAAGAGCGACGAAGGGGAGCTGGGCGTCCCTGGAAGGCGGAGCTGCAGAGCAGCCGGAGAAGCTAGCGGCCGGAGCTGAGGAAGATGACCCACGATCGGCGTAACCTGAAAATAGAGTACCGTAGCCGTGGGCTGTCCCATCGGCTACAGTGCCAGTCTAAGATGACGTGCTGGAGGGGATAAAAACATGGCGCCTGGCGAGAGGTAGAGACGCGGAGGTGCTGGGCAGAGTTCCATCACAGAGGTAGACGTAGGGATGGTGAGGCGAGCGGAGGGCTACCGCCGGGGCCAACGACAGAGCATCCACCACAGCGGAAGGGGCTGCCGAGGAAGCGACGTCCATACGAACCCTACCCGGAGCTGGTGCGGCAGCGAGAAATGCAGCAGGGCTGCCAGCGACAGAGGGCAACGGTGGGAGCTCCGTACCAGTGAGGGAGGGGGGAGGCACAGGACCTCCCCCCCCCACACCGGCCAAAGCCGGAGAAGGAGCAGCTATTAGTCTCTAAATTTAACGCGTTTCTATAGATGAGATCCTAAAGTGGCCACCGATCGCTCTGGATAGTGGGACTCGGTTCCTTCTTCACTTGAATAGCTTGAGACTCAGCTTGAATGGCCTTGTATTTGATGTAGATCTTCTTACACGGAGTACTGTTCACGGCTACAATACCCTTGTTTCTTCCTTGGACAAATCCATGTATCTTCTTGATGCTTGTGAGCTTGTTCTCTTCCTTTGAGACTGCTGACTTCAAATGGAGCTAGAGTACCTCCAGATGATGCTTGAATGGCTCCTTCTTCCTTGTAGCATCCTTCTTCTTCTTCCCTTGGATCACCTTGAGTTGATGAAGAGGTGTATGGATGTAGCTTTGAACCTTGATTGCTTCTACACCTTCTTGGAGGTAGATGGCTTTAGAAATACCTTGAATGGGTTGGAGATAGATGAAGAGCTTGCTGCACGAGGTACTGTTCACGGAGCTACAGTATCTCTTCTTCCTCCTTGGACAACCTCCCCTTTGGATCTCTTGGATAGATAGGGTTTATGGCTCCAATGAGATGTTTTATAGCCCTTGAATGGTCCATGGACAACCCCCAGACTAGATCCACATTTTGTGGGTGATTGGGTGATTTTAGGATTAAAGAAATCCATGGAGAATGGCTCTTCTCGAAATGAAAAATAAAGTCAACATATGTTGGCTCGGGATTGGCGGTCGACCTGTGGAAGCTGGCGGTCGAACGTTACTTAGAAACCTGTAGAAATTTGATCCCTGGAATTTTAGGTCGACTTGGGGCGTCGACTGCTGCTGTCGGTCGACCTGGGGCGGTCGACCTATAGTTCTGCAGGATGAGACTTTTTAGGTTTCACCCCCGAACTCCATTGCAACCCATTTAAGTCTGAGGCTTCAAACTCCTTTGATCTTGGGGAATATATGTTGAGTGTTTTGACCTACAAAACCATAGAAAAAGTGTAGTGCCCCAGAATTTATATAAATAATTTTTGAATTATAAAATAATTTTCTGAAATTTATATAAAGGCCTAAATATATTTAAAGGGATTATTGAATTAATAAGACCTTATAAAGCCCAATTGGATTGAAATAATTAACCTAGTCTATCTAATTATTATCCAAAAGGTTTAAGCACCAAGCCCATTAAGTTTGGCCCATGTTCTAGAAGGGTACTTAGTTTATTCACGTATTTTAAGGATAAAGATTATTTTTATAAAATAATTATATGGATAATTAACCAAAAGAGTTTGATTAATATTGAACTCTATACACGTTGAGTGTAACGGTCTATCAGGCGACCGCCACAGCCATGTGACGCACCTATGGACGACTGTTACATCATGCAGTTCCGTGGAGTGAAAAACAAGCCAAAATATTGGATTTTTGCTAACTTATCTCTTAGGGATCGAGATAGGAAGACTAATAGAGGTGTTAAGGACTCTTAAAAGTTGATCTAAGCTTTAACAAGGACTCTAGAAACAATCTAATCTTCAAACCCTAGCCAAAACCCTATAAATAGGACCTAGTTCTGAACTGAGCGACCCTTACTTTTGGGTCGTGAAGAATCAAGGTAAGGAGTCATAATTTCGGGTAAGTTCTTTAGAAGCTTTTGTTTAGTATACTTTAGACTAATAGCCCTCCAAATTTCGTGCTAGGAGACCAAGCAACCAAGGAGATTGAAGCTTCCCAAGTTGCTGATTTACCACAAGAAGAGCAAGGATCAAAGGGTAGCACCTAGCATCAAATTCGAAGTTTAAAGGTCTTAGAAGAGGTAGGTTATCTCATGAACAATAAAAACAACATGTTAGGGATAAAAGCCCTCTGATTTTGCTTGATTACATGCACATTAGCTCATGAATTTCATGTTTTAGTAGAGACATGCATATATCTATATTCTTAGCCCTAACAAAATTAAAAAGAAACTTCCTTGTGAAATTCACATAGAACCCATGCATGATATTTGTTTAGCCTTCATTCTATCATGTTGGAAGTTATATGTATGATTTTCAGACATGATGCAAGTTGAAACTTAGGTCATTGTTATTTATTACTGTCAACAGAGGCTCTAACGGATCAGGGTAGGACTGTCACATGATATAACGGCCTTACGACCGACCGTTACACACTCTGTTATGTTTTTATTTCACTGTTGTCTCTAACGCACCAGGACAGGAGCGTTACATTACTGTAACGGCCCCTCGATAGACCGTCACAAGCACTGTGACGCTCTCCTGTTAGACCGTTAGACTCTGTGTTCTGTCAGCCCATGACAGAATAGTAACCAGTTAAGTTAACTTATAAATAAGCCTAGTTAGCTAAGTTTTGACCTGTTATTATTTCAAGTTTACTTACTCATTCATATTGTAATCTGCATGATCTAGGCATTTTGAACTATTTTAAGTTATGTTAATTTTATGTGCCAAAACTTTATAGTTTTGTAATTAAAAACATGATTTTCCAATGTTGTATTGACGGAGTTTATCTTGCTTTCACGTTGTTACATATTCTTCCTCTATCTATAGAGTCATTTTCTTTAAGTACATGGCACATACTCTGGTATGTTGTCCATTAGTTCACTTTGCATTATAGGAACATTATTCTTGGACATGAGGACCTCTCTATTGGATAGTCCTTCCAATGGACTAAAAAATCTTGTTTCAAGGCCTCCGTAATTATCCACGAGCTTGGGATTCCCACTAGGACGCCGAGTTGGTTGTACTATTAAAACCCATTTGATTAGATTACACTATCGATGTTTTCTTGTTCTAGCTATGTAACGGACCAATACTGGACCGTCAGGAGCACCTAACGGTCCACTATACGACCATCACACTTCACTGAGTCTATTTTATTAGTTCTAGATTCAGACTAATGTAACGGCCCAGAACTAGACCGTCACATCATGTAACGGCCCAGTACACGACCGTCACACTACTTGAGTACTTAACATGAGGTTTGACCCAAGGGTTGATATTTCAAGGTTTCTAGATGACCCTTGATAATCTAGAACTTATCATATTGCTTAATAGACTTAATATAATGAATGAAAGTTAAGAAATATACCGTTATGCTACCGATTTATTTTATGAGCATAACATTGTTTAATGTCATTCTTGATTCCTCTTATTCAAATTGAAGCGTTCATTCATTGATTCTTATTATCTTGAATTTATTTGAACTTATATTCTTGGCCATACTTTATTGTCATGCGTGGAAAAAGTTTGATTTATACTTCAAGATGCGATCGAGCACTGATTGTGTTCAAGGGCTCTATGCTAGTCCCCTCGGCTGATTGTCGAAAACATACTATTTTATAAACCGTGGGGTATGATGCTACTGGCGTCGCATTGCGCTGGGAGTACTTTTTTTATAAATAAGTGAATTATCCACGGCTCGTGAAGTGAAAATTCACAACACGATGCAGCATGATTGATTCTTGTACATGACTTTCTTGCTTGATATTCCACAGAAATTCACGAGGTACTTGCTCATAAGCAAAAGATACTAGAGTGATGATTATGTGGCTTGCTAATACATTCTCGATACATTCTTGTTCATGAAAGGCCAATATCATGTTCTTGTTACATTCTTGCTAACTACTCATTCTATCTTATATGATCATGTTGTTACTTTGGTTTAATCGCATGATTGATCGCATTCGCATGATTTTTACCTCAATCTTTAGAGCTAAATTGTTCAGTACTTTAATAGTGCCTTCATGTTAATGCGAAGATACCTACTGGGCAAGTGTGCTCATTACCTATTTTCAATCTTTTCAGGAGATGGAAGTGATTCAAATTCAGATTCGGGTTATACAAGTAGCGGGTCCGAGAGCGAATGAAAGTATTGTCAAGATGAGAGTGAAGACTTAGGAAAGTCTATATTGTTTAGATTGAGTCTATGTAATTTTCCTATTTCTTGAGTCTAGTGCATAATGGAAATTGAATTAGTGATTGTACTTGATTATTTTAAAATAATGTTGGAGTTTGAGTAATATTGTGCAATTGCATTTATGTGTGTGATTGTCTTGCGCTCTGATCGTTCTTGCTCACAAGAGGCTTACCATGTCGGCTGTTCGCGCTCCCCGAGTTAGTCTTCCGCTGTAATAAAGGCTCGGGGCATGACAGTTAAGTTGGTATCAGAGCCTAAGTCTCAAGACTTAGGAAGAAGGAATCATGTCATAGGATAAGTCCAAGGTTTAAGGGCCCCTACCTATAAACTAAGGAAGAAGTTTCCATACCCATGTGAGAAGTGGGTAGAGCCCGGGATAAGATAATTAATTAGCTTTAAGATTTATTTTGTTCATTCCAATTTCATGAGAAATAACAAGTTGTTATTTTCTCTCTGGTACCTTATCTTACAAATGGCTCTTCGTATAGATTGGGATGGTATGCAACAAACAGTTGCCGGCCTTACCCAGGCATTGCAAACTATAGCGCAAGGTGGCGCAGGGGCAAGGGCTGGTGACCTACATCGTAATTTCCAGAGTTTAAATCCTCCACGATTCTATGGTTCGTCTAATCCCGACGAGGCAGAGAACTGGATAGATGAAATGAATCGTATATTGGATGTCATCCAATGCACCGATCAGGAGAAGGTGCGTCTCGCAACCTTTAAACTCAACAAAGATGCTCACACATGGTGGAAGTCAGTTCCGGCACCTCCAGCCAATGCACCTCATACATGTGATAGTTTTCTCACTATATTCCGTGCCAAATACTTTTCCGAGCATGTGAAAGAAAGGAAGGCTATGGAGTTCGCCACTCTTCGGCAAGGAATGATGACGGTTGCCGAATATGAACTACAATTTTCAAGATTAGCACCTTACGCACCGCATCTAATCAGTACCGATCTACTCAAGGTAAATCAGTTTATGGATGGGTTACGACTCGGCTTTATTCAGCAGCTCGGGACCCAAAACATCCGTACATATGCAGAGATGGTTCAGCGGGCATATTTGTGTGAAAGGACCTTAGAGAAGGTTGATAAGTTGAAAGGGAAAGGAGAAGAATCAAGCCGACGATCAGATCGGCATGATAAGAAAGAGAAATTTAGTATCACGGAACCCTATCAAAGCCGTGATAGTAAGAAAAGATCTAGGAATGGGAATGGTGGAAGTTCCCATAAGCAAAAGAAAGTCAAGGAGGAGAAGGAGCAGGTCGCCGCGGCTTGCACGTTTTGTGAAAAATTCGGCCATTCGGCTGAAGAGTGTTGGAAGCGCCTTGGCGCTTGTTTACGTTGTGGGAGCAGGGAGCATCGCATGCCGGAATGCCCCCTTATGAAGGATCAGTCATCTGGTGGAGGACGCAAGAGGCAGCTCGCCTCAATGCCATTCTAGATGAAGAGGAAGCGCCCAAGGATGATGTGCTTATGGAAGGTACTCTTCGAATTTGTTCTCATCCTACATTTGCGCTATTTGATACGGGTGCCTCTCATTCTTTTATCTCCACTACTTTTGCTAAGATATTACCAATCGCATCAATTCCATTACCTTCAGATCTTGCTATTTCCACACCCTTAGGTTCTGGAACAAAGCTTACCAACTATTATCCTGATAGCGAAGTGATAGTAGAAGGTCACAATCTCCCCGCAAACTTAGTATGCCTTGACATGAAAGGTTATGATGCCATTTTAGGGGTAGATTGGCTTGTAGACCATGATGCTTATATCAATTGCCAAAATAAGATTATATCCTTTCGAAAGCCCGATCTTCCAAGATTCTCTTTTCTTGGCATCAAGTACAAGAAACACCCCACTATCATATCCTCACTTCACGCTTGCAAACTTATCTCGCAAGGATGTGAAGCTTTTCTTACTTCTGTCATTATTACAGAGTCCAAGGAAATTATCATAGCAGACATCCCTATTGTAAATGAGTTCCCCGATGTGTTTCCCTCAGAACTACCCAGTTTAACACTCAAGAGGGAAGTGAACTTCACGATTGAACTCATTCCAGGAGCAGCACCTGTTTCTATAGCCCCTTACAGAATGTCCCCCACAGAACTTAAAGAATTAAAAAGGCAGTTGCAGGAACTACTAGACAAGGGCTTCATCAGACCTAGCACATCCCCTTGGGGTGCGCCGGTTTTATTTGTTAAGAAGAAGGATGGTTCTCTCAGGCTATGCATCGATTACCGGCGACTGAATCAACTTACAATTAAAAACAAGTATCCATTGCCGCGTATTGATGAGCTCTTCGATCAGCTTTCGGGAGCAGAATATTTCTCTAAGATTGACCTGAGGTCAGGTTACCATCAGCTTAGAATTAAAGAAGAGGACATTTATAAATCAGCTTTTCGAAGTCGTTATGGCCACTATGAATTTGTGGTAATGCCATTTGGGTTAACTAATGCCCCAGCAGCATTCATGCAACTTATGAACAATGTCTTCCAGCCATATCTGGACCAGTTCATCGTCGTCTTCATTGATGATATCTTAATATATTCCAAGACAAAGGAAGAACATGAACAACATTTGAAAATAGCTTTACAAACACTTAGAGAACACAAGCTTTATGCCAAACTCAATAAGTGTGAATTTTGGCTCAAGGAAGTCTCATTCCTAGGCCACATTATTTCAAAAGAAGGTATTGCTGTGGATCCCTCTAAGGTAGAAGCCGTCAAGAATTGGAGTCGGCTAACGATTGTATCTGAAGTAAGAAGCTTTCTGGGTCTAGCTGGTTATTATAGAAGATTCATTAAGGACTTCTCAAAGATAGTAGTTCCTTTAACTAGACTTACAAGAAAAGAAAATCCTTTTATCTGGTCAGAGGAATGTGAGAAGAGTTTCCAAACTCTTAAGAATCATCTTACTACAGCTCCTATTTTATCACTACCAATGGAGGGTGGTGGATTCGAAGTGTATACGGATGCGTCTGGCATTGGCTTAGGATGCGTTCTCATGCAGAATGGAAAAGTAATCTGTTATTCTTCAAGACAATTGAAACGTCACGAGGAAAACTATCCCGTACATGATTTGGAATTGGCAGCAGTTATTTTCGCCTTGAAAATTTGGCGTCATTATCTTTATGGAGAAAAGTTCACAGTCTACTCGGACCACAAAGGCTTGAAATATTTATTTTCTCAAAAGGAGCTTAACATGATGCAGAGGAGGTGGTTATAATATCTCAAAGACTTTGATTTTGCTATTCAATATCATCCTGGCAAGGCTAATGCTGTAGCAGATGCACTCAGCAGAAAACCAATGGGTATGCTATCAAGTCTTATGATTAGTGTGACTAACCTTGTTCCTCAATTTGCTCAATTGAACTTAGATATTGACATAAAGAAAAAAGATTATTTCATAGCTAGTATCCGAGCTCAACCTACATTGATAGAAGATCTAGTCAAGCTGCAAAATGAGGATCCTGTATTACTGGAAATTAAGGCCAATGTTGAACAAAGGACATATTTTTCTATTTCCAATGACGGAAGATTATTATTTAAGGGCTGAATATGTGTACCAGATCATGAGGCTACGAAGAAATTGATCCTAGATGAAGCACATAATTACAAATACACAATTCATCCAGGAGGAACAAAGATGTATCAAGATCTCAAAAGAAATTTCTGGTGGCCCAATATGAAGAGGGAAATAGCTGATTTCGTGTCTCGTTGTCTTACTTGCCAACAAGTAAAAGCCGAACATTTTAGACCCGCAGGAAAATTGCATCCTTTGAATATTCCCGAATGGAAATGGGAGAGTATAGGGATGGACTTTATTATGGGTTTACCCAAGACCAGAGGTGGACACGATGGAATATGGGTAATCATAAATCGATTGACTAAATCCGCGCATTTCATACCAATCAAGAGTCGATGGTCTGTGGATATTCTAGCAGCAATATACATAAGAGAGATTGTCAGATTACATGGTGTCCCAGTCACTATTATATCTTATAGAGATTCTAGATTCACATCACAGTTCTGGAAAGGTCTACAACATTCACTAGGGACTAGATTGAATTTCAGCACAGCTTTTCATCCACAAACTGATGGTCAAACAGAAAGATCAAATCAGATGGTAGAAGACATGCTCAGGGCTTGTGTCATTGATTTTGGAGGAAGTTGACATGATCACTTGCCTCTGGTAGAATTTGCATATAACAATAGTTATCATGCAAGCAAACAAATGGCACCTTTTGAAGCTTTGTATGGAAAAAGCTATAGATCACCAATATGTTGGAATGAAATAGGGGAAAAGCAATTTCTAGGCCCAGACCTTATCAGGGATTCTACAGAGAAAATAAAGCTCATTCAAGAAAGAATGAAAATGGCGCAAGATAGGCAAAAGTCTTATGCCGACAATCGAAGACGTGACTTGGAGTTTCAGGTAGGAGATCATGTATATTTTAAGGTTTCTCCAGGTCGTGGTATTCGAAGATTTGGCATTAAAGGAAAGCTAACTCTTAGATTTATTGGCCCATTTGAAATTCTTGAAAGAGTCGGTGAAGTGGCTTATAGATTGGCTTTACCTCTGCAACTAGCAGGAGTTCATGACGTATTTCACGTCTCTATGCTGAAGAAATATGTATATGACCCTGACCACATTATCACTTATGACAATCTAGAAATTCAGAAGGACATGACGTACAAACAAACGCCAATAAAGATTCTGGAACAAGAAGTGCGTCAATTAAGAAATAAAGTTATTCATATGGTCAAGATTCAATGGAAGAAAACATGGCCATATGAAGCAACATGGGAAACCGAGGCAGCCATGCGGAAAAGATTTCAAGAACTATTTAACTGTAAGTACACTCTCCATAATCCATGTATTAAATTTGGGGACCAAATTCTTCTAAGTGGGGGAGGGTGTAGTGCCCCAGAATTTATATAAATAATTTTTGAATTATAAAATAATTTTTTAGAATTTATATAAAGGCCTAAATATATTTAAAGGGATTATTGAATTAATAAGACCTTATAAAGCCCAATTGGATTGAAATAATTAACCTAGTCTATCTAATTATTATCCAAAAGGTTTAAGTACCAAGCCCATTAAGTTTGGCCCATGTTCTAGAAGGGTACTTAGCATATTCACGTATTTTAAGGATAAATATTATTTTTATAAAATAATTATATGGATAATTAAGCAAAAGAGTTTGATTAATATTGAACTTTATACACGTTGAGTGTAACGGTCTATCGGGTGACCGCCACAGCCATGTGACGCACCTATGGACGACCGTTACATCCTACAGTTCCGTGGAGTGAAAAACAAGCCAAAAGATTAGATTTTTGCGAACTTATCTCTTAGGGATCGAGATAGGAAGACTAATAGAGGTGTTAAGGACTCTTAAAAGTTGATCTAAGCTTTAACAAGGACTCTAGAAACGATCTAATCTTCAAACCCTAGCCAAAACCCTATAAATAGGACCTAGTTCTGAATTGAGCGACCCTTACTTTTGGCTCGTGAAGAATCAAGGTAAGGATCATAATTTCGGGTAAGTTCTTTAGAAACTTTTGTTTAGTATACTTTAGACTAATAGCCCTCCAAATTTCGTGCTAGGAGACCAAGCAACCAAGGAGATTGAAGCTTCTCAAGTTGCTGATTTACCACAAGAAGAGCAAGGATCAAAGGGTAGCACCTAGCATCAAATTCGAAGTTTAAAGGTCTTAGAACAGGTAGGTTATCTCATGAACGGCAAAAACAACATGTTAGGGATAAAAGCCCTCTGATTTTGCTTGATTACATGCATGTTAGCTCATGAATTTCATGTTTTAGTAGAGACATGCATATATCTATATTCTTAGCCCTAACTAAATTAAAAAGAAACTTCCTTGTGAAATTCACAAAGAACCCATGCATGATATTCGTTTAGCCTTCATTCTATCATGTTGGAAGTTATATGTATGATTTTCAGACATGATGCAAGTTGAAACTTAGGTCATTGTTATTTATTACTGTCAGTAGAGGCTCTGACGGATCAGGGTAGGACCGTCACATGATATAACGGCCTTACGACCGACCGTTACACACTCTGTTATGTTTTTATTCCACTGTTGTCTCTAACACACCAGGACAAGAGCGTTACATTACTGTAACGGCCCCTCGATAGACCGTCACAAGCACTATGACGCTCTCATGTTAGACCGTTAGACTCTGTGTTCTGTCAGTCCATGACAGAATAGTAACCAGTTAAGTTAACTTATAAATAAGCCTAGTTAGCTAAGTTTTAACCTGTTATTATTTCAAGTTTACTTACTAATTCATATTGTAATCTGCATGATCTAGGCATCTTGAACTATTTTAAGTTATGTTAATTTTATGTGCCAAAACTTTATAGTTTTGTAATTAAAAACATGATTTTCCAATGTTGTATTGACGGAGTTTATCTTGCTTTCACGTTGTTACATATTCTTCCTCTATCTATAGAGTCATTTTCTTTAAGTACATGGCACATACTCCGGTATGTTGTCCATTAGTTCACTTTGCACTATAGGAACATTATTCTTGGACATGAGGACCTCTCTATTAGATATTCCTTCCAATGGACTAGGAAATCTTGTTTCAAGGCCTCCGTAATTCTCCGCGAGCCTGGGATTCCCATTAGGACGCCGAGTTGGTTGTACCATTAAAACCCATTTGACTAGATTACACTATCGATGTTTTCTGGTTCTAGCTATGTAACGGACCTATACTGGACCGTCAGGAGCACCTAACGGCCCACTATACGACCGTCACATTTCACTGAGTCTATTTTATTAGTTCTAGATTCAGACTAATGTAACGGCCCAGAACTAGACCGTCACATCATGTAACGGCCCAGTACACGACCGTCACACTACTTGAGTACTTAACCTGAGGTTTGACCCAAGGGTTGATATTTCAAGGTTTCTAGATGACTCTTGATAATCTAGAACTTATCATATTGCTTAATAGACTTAATATAATGAATGAAAGTTAAGAAAGATACCGTTATGCTACCGATTTATTTTATGAGCATAACATTGTTTAATGTCATTCTTGATTCCTCATATTCAAATTGAAGCGTTCATTCATTGATTCTTATTATCTTGAATTTATTTGAACTTATATTCTTGGCCATACTTTATTGTCATGCGTGGAAAAAGTTTGATTTATACTTGAAGATGCGATCGAGCACTGATTGTGTTCAAGGGCTCTATGCTAGTCCCCTCGGCTGATTGTCGGAAACATACTATTTTATAAACCATGGGGTATGATGCTACTGGCGTCGCATTGCGTTGGGAGTACTTACTTTATAAATAAGTGAATTATCCACGGCTCATGAATTGAAAATTCACAACACGATGCAGCATGATTGATTCTTGTACATGACTTTCTTGCTTGATATTCTACAGAAATTCACGAGGTACTTGCTCATAAGCAAAAAATACTAGAGTGATGATTATGTGGCTTGCTAGTACATTCTCGATACATTCTTGTTCATGAAAGGCCAATATCATGTTCTTGTTACATTCTTGCTTACTACTCATTCTATCTTATATGATCATGTTGTTACTTTGGTTTAATCGCATGATTGATCGCATTCGCATGATTTTTACCTCATTCTTTAGAGCTAAATTGTTAATTACTTTAATAGTGCCTTCATGTTGATGCGAAGATACCTACTGGGCATGTGTGCTCATTACCTAATTCCAATCTTTTCAGGAGATGGAAGTGATTGGAATTCGGATTCGGGTTATACAAGTAGCAGGTCTGAGAGCGAATGAAAGTATTGTCAAGATGAGAGTGAAGACTTAGGAAAGTCTATATTGTTTAGATTGAGTCTATATAATTTTCCTATTTTTTGAGTCTAGTGCATAATGGAAATTGAATTAGTGGTTGTACTTGATTATTTTGAAATAAAGTTGGAGTTTGAGTAATATTGTGCAATTACATTTATGTGTGTGATTGTTTTGCGCTCTGATCGTTCTTTCTCGCAAGAGGCTTACCATGCCGAGTTAGTCTTCCGCTGTAATAAAGGCTTGGGGCGTGACAAAAAGGATTAGGACTTTGATCAATAATTCATGTGGTAATTGCATGAAGTACATATATGAAACCCCTTTGGCCATTTGGCAATTTCAATCAATCAACAAGAGCTTATTGTAAACCGTTTGAGCAAGATATAAGTACCATGATTCTAATTTTCAAGCAAGTTTCTCATGAGTTGTTTCAACATAATGCAAGCTCAAAATGATATGTAAAATATGTATTAGAGTTCAAAAAGTGATTTACATTGAGACTCAATTTCACATATAAGATTGGAACAATTGTTGCTTTCACAAATGCATGTATGTAGTCAAGCTCCATGAAGAGTATGCATGGGAAGCATTCAAAGCACATGTTCAAGTCAATCATATTCAACCAATCGACAGGAACAATCAACCATTTAGTTTAGTTATCATCATTCACTCAATCGCACATGAACATCAAAACCATAACTTCAATAACCATCAAAACCAAGGCATCACACAAGAAGTTTAGTTATCATCAAAATCATAGTTCAACATAAACAACTAAACAAACTCAACATATCTACTAGTTGATACACTCCAAGCTATCACTCTCGCCCATTCCCATCCATCTGTGAATCTTCACCTGAGCTGCCTGGAAAGGGGGGAAACAACTATATGAGCGAACGCTCAGTAGGTAACAACAGGAAAGTATAAGTGATTAACCAATTAATTACATGTATATGAACGGAAAGAAAATATATAACGATCGAATGAAACAACGTAATAACAGAAAGTGCTAAAGAATGGAATAGAATAACAATATGACAAGAATGATAAGATTACAAGAATTGCAAGTTTATGAACAATATATATAATAGGAAATTGCAGGAAATTGGCCAATAAGCAAGAATATAACCAAGTCAAACATGATCAAGTAAGAGATAAGAGATCATTATCATAGACATCACGCTAGTCATGCACTCGGTGCAATGCCTCACCTTGTCATTACAAACTCCCATGGGCACAAGTACTTTTCGGGCGCTCTCCCCAAGACCAGACCGGGCCCCTATGGTGCGTTGGCATTGATTAATTGGATCCAAGATCCCAAGTTGTCTAGACTTTAATCAAGTTAAATGGCCAATTATAATCAAGTATAAACTTACCTCGAAACATCCCAAGGCTAAGTTGAAGAGATAATATCCAGAATTTCTGTCCAGGAGTCCAAATTATCAAGAACCATCATGTTCTTGGATTCAAAACCATAAAACACGGGGAAAACTAGTCTCTGGAAGACATGCGGTCACTACAGGGCCGCTCAAGGATTGTGCGGTCGAAATTGGGCCGCACTAACAGGAACTGGGCTGGGTTTAGCCCTCGGGAGGTCAAGGTTGAACGGCTGCTGACGGGCCGCCCTTCTATATGAACGGTTAGGATAGGGCCGCACAAGGCCAGAAGGTTACATAATCGAGGACATGATGTGTGGTCCTGACAGAGATGCTCATTAGTTGAACGGTCCACTCAGGGCCGCCTGTAAGAAGTACGGTCCATTACTGGCCGCACAACACAGGGCCTAACCATGAGTTAGAATTTAGCCCAAGTGGGCTCCCGACTACCATAGGCAGGGTGGAACTGAACCAGAGTCCAGCCCACTGTCTACTGGTCGGCCAAGGGTCTACTGGACTGATCAAATCAAGGTTTGGCCGAAGATAGATCAAGGATAATCGGCCAAGACAAATTGGCATCTGCCAAGGATGAACGGTCTCCACTGGCCCGTTCATTGGTATATGCGGTCTATCAATAGCCGCACAAGTCTCTGTTAATCCAATTCGTATTAACTCAAGAAACAGAGGTTCGATTGAGTCTAAATCAAAACTAGGGGATACAATGATTCAAGATTAAGGTTATAACAAGTAAAAACCTAATAGCCATTCAATTATAAAGGATTCACAATTAAAATTTGACATTCATTGGAAAGATGAATCAAGATCCAGCTCAATTTAAATAGATTAGTAAGAATTATTTACTGTCATGAATTACAGTTTATTAGTTGTGTTGCTAACATGCAATTAACCATTAATCTACTAACATAACATGCTATAATGACAATTTAATCTGCTCTGTTATAGATGTGCGGTCGGTTCTGGACCTTACATCCCCATGAACGGTCATAGACTGGCCGCACACGTCCCCTTAGATCCGAAGACCTGCTGGATATGGACGGTCGGTAGTGTGCCGCATGGAAGGATGTGCGGTCTGGAACTGGCCGAAGGAAATACATGCGGTTAAGGCTAGGCCGCACGTTTCAGGGACACGAACTGGTATAGAAAACTATAAACAGTCAATAGAGGGCCGCCGGTCTGGAATGTGCGGTCTATCGTGTGGCCGTACATGTCCAAACAGGTCGCTGCCCCTTCGCCGTGCCCGACTCCGGCGAGGTTTCTAGGGTTAAATTAAAACATGAAATTCGCACGATATAAAACATGAAATTTGGGGCTTTTACTATCAAAAGAAAGAGCATGAAAAACTATACAAGATGCATGAATCAATTTTACATTTACAGCCTAAAATCATAACTTAATCGAAAAGGAACAATTATAACCCTAGATGTGACATGCTTCTACTAAAACCTAAAATTCTCTCAGGATACTTGATAGAATTTAGGGCTTTCTTCATCAATGGAAAGCTAACACGATGCTGCTTCTAACCATATATTATTTGTAGGGTTTGGCTTGCTATCACCTACCTGAATCGGATGAAGAAGGAAGGAGAAAGAAAACCAAGGACGCTGGTACACACAGCCACTAATCGCTCGAGATCTCCCTTGGTCCAACTCCTCTGCAGCCGCCGCTGGTTCTAAACAATTCTAGGGTTAGAGAGCTTCATTTTAATAGGTCACACACCTTTTTGAGGCTTCTATGCGCGGAGTATTCATCCACGCAAGTCGGGTCGATGTGAACGTCGTCGTAAAAGTTGACTCGATCCAACTCCACCGAATGCATCTCCTAGGGTTAGAGTTTCGAGAGATTAAGATAGGGTAAATGATCCTCTCATCCTGGCCTTTCATTTGCCACTGATTTGGGCTCATTAGATGGAGTATTGGGCTCGAATTTGGCGTTTCAAGGTATGGTTAACTAAGTGTTCAATTTAGGCTTAAACCACTAATTCGGCCTACTTACAGATTTTATTTGGGTTGGCCACAGAAGACAAGTTTGTTAAATGTGTTATCCCCTACAAGAATATAATTTTTTTAGATTTTTATAAAATATTTGAAATCTAACTTATTCTATTTATTAAGGGATGATTCTAATTAATTTCTAAAAGAAATCAGGGTATTACACCCTCCCCCACTTAAGGAATTTGGTCCTCCAAATTCAATGCACTTAATAAAAAGAGGGAGTGAGACAGGTCACCTAGAATAAGTCGAGGTACTATCTCCGCATAGTATTTTTTGACTCCCACGTAGCTTCTTCAGTTCCACGTCGACTCCACTGTACTTTTGTTGAACCCCTTCTTTGTAAGTAAATTTAATTCATTTTGATGATGACCAAACACTACATACTTGCATATTATCATGATCTAACGTGTGTGTGCCATGTCAGCTTGTAAGTGGAGATAAGGAACTTTCAAAGTGGAGGAATCATTCTGTTGGTAAGAAGGTTACTCTGAAATTTGTAAATGCCAACACTAACTCAAAATGTATGTCCTGACAGGTCAAAAGTTGTCATTTCAAGATTGGAATAAAGCAAGGATATTTGGTAAGATCAAAATTGTTCAAATACCATGGGTGAATTCATAGTCTGTTTGGTAAGTGGGAATGAAATCAAGTCTCAGAAACCAAGGTAATCATTCTATTGGGGTTTCATGACATTGGCCTTGGTTTTTATTTTTCTAGTCCTAAAATTCTTGCATTTCATAAGTATTCTTTCTATCCTTTGAACCCACTAGGTTGGAATGGTATTGGAGTGGTTTTTACCACATTTTAGTGTTACCTGGCGAATGGGTCGACCCCTGGACGGTACTTGCATTCCAGCCGCTGGCTAGACAAGGGTCGACCCCTGTAACTTCAGTCCAAACAGAAGTGAATTGTGCCTGAGAGGGTCGACCCCTTTTGTACCAGATCTAGTTTTCTCGAGGGTCGACCCCAGGGTCGACCCATTGTTCCAGCTGGGTTGTTACCCTCTTTGAGGGTCGACCCATGGGTCGACCCTTTCCGGTCAGATGCTCAGCCGACTTCCTTGACCGCCATTTTCTTGTTCCGAATGTCCTCCAATTTATGTCTAATCACCTCTAGACTTTCCACAAACCTCTCCACAATTTGTGGATCTGGTTCCCAAGCTGTCTTTGACTGTTTTAATCATTTAATCAAACCCTAATGGCATTAAATATATATGAGAGAGGTGAGATCCGATGGATTGACAAGTGCTCTATTGTGTATGTGCAGGTTCGGAGTTGTAGCCTTCAAGCCCCATTCCACCTTGCTCTGAAGCTTAAATCCAAAGGAAGGAGCTGGAATCCAAGCCCAAGATCATATACATCAAAGAGCTGCATTGAACATCAAGCTTCTACATCCATTCGTGCTGTCGTGCCTCAAATCTCCTCCAAATTCATTCATCCTCCTGCTGGAGTATCAAAGGAGATTCGAAGAACACAAAGGGGGAGTTCTATCTAGAAATCTTTTCTACTCTGATCCTCTTTGTTGCTTATCATTGAATCTGGAAAAGTGTTGTACTCTAAACTATCTTGAAACAGATTTGTGAGTGTGTGCTCGTGATCTGTGACACGAGTGTGTGTGTGTGTGTGTAATGGCCAAGAAAGACCATTGAGTTTGTGTTGTTCGTGTATGGACACAAGCTTGTGTGTGTGTGTGTGATTGGGGTGCCTAGATTGGGTACCGTGTGTGTGTGTAAGCTGTTCATAACAGCGTGTGTGTGTTTGGCTCACATCATAGTGAAGTCGTTAATCCTCATGAGTGAGGGGTAGACGTAGGGGACATTGCGGTGTACCCGAACCACCTAAAAACTTTGTGTGTCTCTCGTGGTTTGTTCATTTGCATCCCTTGTCGAGTGGGCTTCACTGTGAGTTGAGTGTTCACCACCTTCTTCTTCACACACACTCACCATCTTTCACATGCATTCATGTGTGATCATGCACGAGTAAGACCGAGTGCTTGATCGCTTTAATTTTGTCTCACAAGTTCTTTAGAAAATAAATTTTATTTGCCAATCAATTCACCCCTCCCCTCTTGATTGTCACCGTTTGGGACCCAACAATTGGTATCAGAGCGTTGGTCTCTGTAGAGCCCGACCTCACGGTCTTAGAGCAGATCCTTTTTATGGCAAATCGAGGGATGATGCCCGAAGTGCATTTAGTACACATGCCTCCATTTTTTGATGGAACAAACTATACATATTGGAAAAACAGAATGTATGTTTTCTTGTGTGCTCAAGATTATGAAGTGTGGAATGTTATCAACAGAGGTCCTTATATGTTGCCTGACAATGAAGATGATTGGGATGATGACCATATCAATAAGTGCTTAGCTAACTTTAAGGCCATGAATATAATTCAGTGTTCTATCCATCCGAATGAATACACACGCATATCTATGTGTTCCTCTGCACAGGAAATGTGGGACAAACTTCGCTTGATCTATGAAGGGACTTCTGAAGTCAAGGAGACCAAAGCAAATCTATTGGTCCGGGATTATGAATTGTTTATGACGAAGCCAGAAGAAACCATTTCTGAAATGTTCGCGAGACTGATGGAAATCACAAGTGGTTTGAAGGCTCTTGGCAAGGAATACTCAAACCGTGATCTTGTGAGGAAGGTACTGAGGTCTCTATCACCACAGTGGCACACAAAGGCCACAGTGATCGAAGACTCAAAAGATCTTAGCACTCTGACTTTGGACGAGTTAGTCGGCTCCCTGATGACTTATGAGATCAACATCAAAAGGAGCGAGGACGACAACAAAAAGAAGAAAGTTGCCACAACTTTGGCACTGAAGGTAAACCCTCAAGAGTCGGAAGAAAGTGAGGAAGGATCCTCGGCCAACACTGAAGATGAGGAGCTTGTTACTATGATCACAAGTAGAGCTAGAAGATTCGTCAAGAATACAAGGAAATTTGGTGGTCAGTTCAGAAAAGGATCACGAAGGCAAGGTCCTAAGAAGAATGAAAGTAGCAAGAAGGAAGAGATAATTTGCTATGAATGCAAGAAACCCGGTCACATGCGGGGAGAGTGCCCGGAGTTGGCTAAGAGATTCAAAAAGGGAAAATTCAAAAAGCCTAAGGCCATGGTGGCCACTTGGAGCGATGAAGATGAGGAAGACTCCGGGAATGAAGATGGACTAGATGAACTGGTCCAAAATCTATGCTTCATGGCAAATGACGATACCAATGAGGTACAATCTGAAACTGAAACACTCACTTGTGAACAATGGCAGATTGCATATGAATCATTGTATGGAAAATGCAAAAAATTGAAATCTGAAAACAAACTTCTGAAAAAGAAATTGGAACAAGCTGTGAGTGCTAAAAATTCTTGTGAGAATTGCAATTTCATGAAATCTGAAAGTGAGAATCTTAAACATGAAAATGAAAGTCTCTTGTCTAAAATAGAATTATTTGAAGAAGAGAGTTCATACATGCGAGAGGATCAATTCACTTTTATTAAAAAGCATAAAGACTTGCAAAGGGAACTAGAACAAGAAAGGCTTGAAAAAATTGCTTGCATTTCAACCAAGGAAACAGCTGAAAGGAAAATGGAAACCTTGATCATTGAAATAGATGAGTTGAAAAATGTTGTTGCCATATTAGAAAAAGGAAAACAAGTGTTGAACACATGTGTGGGTCCTGATGAAGGATGTTCTCCACCCACCTTTGAGAAAAGAAATAATTTTCAGCCCAAAACTTACATAACTCCATGGGCTTCAAGAAGCACATTTGCCTCATCATCTAACACACAGATGCACAATTCATATATGAATGTGAACAGGAGAAGAAACTGTGATAAAAGAATCTCTACTTGCTTTTATTGTGGAAGATTAGGCCATGATATATATGAGTGCAGAACCATGAGGTTTGATGATGAATATTTTGTTAGAATGATGAATAGATCATACAGGCCTCTTATGTCTAACCACCGAGGACCCAAGCTTGCTTGGGTACCAAAAACCCCATAAGTATTCTCTTTGTATTTGCAGGTCTGCCTGAGAACTCAAAAGAAGAAATGGTACTTGGATAGTGGATGTTCAAGGCATATGACGGAAAACAAGGAAATGTTTGCAGACCTGCAAGACAAGGGTGGTGGGGTGGTAGCTTTTGGAGGTAAAGACAAAGGAAAAATTGTTGGAGAAGGTAAGATAGGTAAGAACCAAACTCAAGTCATTGAAAAAGTTTTGCTTGTCAAAGGCCTGCATTACAATCTTCTAAGCATAAGTCAACTCTGTGACAAAGGTTGCAATGTGTCTTTTTATTCTACTCACTGCACTGTGGTAGATAGAAACACCAATGAAATCAAGTTCATAGGGGTTAGACACAACAATATTTATATGATTGATCTTGATGATGTTTCAAACAAAAATCTTTGCTTAGTTGCTAAAAGTTCTGATGATGCATGGTTATGGCATCGCCGTCTTGGGCATGCTAGTTTCAATGTGATGATGAAGTTGCTCAGGAAAAATCTGATTGTTGGCTTACCCAATTTGAAGCTGGTCAATGAAGGAATCTGTGGGGCATGCAGCAAGGGCAAACAGACAAGAACATCCTTTAAAAGTAAAAGTGATGTAACCACATCTAAGCCCCTTGAATTGATCCATATAGATCTCTTTGGACCAAGCCGAACACATAGCTTGGGTGGTAAGCTTTATGGATTTGTGATTGTGGATGATTTTACTAGATATAGCTGGGTGTATTTTCTCTCAAACAAAAGTGATGCTTTGATGGAATTTGAGGCGTTTTTCAGGATGGTTCAGAATGAAAAAGGTTGGTGCATCAAGACAGTGAGAAGTGATCATGGTAGGGAATTTGATAACCATGAGTTCAGTAATTTTTGCAGGGATCAAGGTTATATACACAACTTCTCCGCACCAAGGACCCTCGAACAAAATGGGGTCGTGGAGAGGAAGAACAGGACACTTGTTGAAATGGCTAGAACCATGCTAATGGCTAGAACCATGCTAAATGAAAACAACCTTCCAAGGTATTTCTGTGCTGAAGCCGTCAATACAGCATGCTACATAATAAACCGAGCCATGGTAAGGCCATTCTTAAAGAAAACACCTTATGAGCTATATCGAGGAAGAAGAATCAGAAGAGGATACCACCAAAGAGCTCTCAAAGGAAGCAAACAAATCTGGAGATGAAGAACAACAAAAGGATGATGAAAATCAGCAAACTCTAAGTGAACTACAGCTGCCTAGACAATGGACTTTTGCAAAAGATCACCCACCAGAAGTCATCATTGGCAATGTGGAAGAAGGAATAAGAACGCGTTCCTCATTCAGGGAAGTTGAAAATCTGGATTATATTGCATTACTCTTACAATCTGAACCTCACTCAATAGAAGATGCCTTAAAAGATGATTCCTGGATCTTGGCTATGCAAGAGGAACTACACCAATTCCAGAGGAACAAAGTGTGGTTCCTTGTGCCTCGCCCTAGAAACCACTCTGTGATCGGAACCAAATGGATCTTTCGAAACAAAACAAACGATCAAGGGGTGGTAACTAGGAACAAGGCAAGGCTGGTAGCCAAAGGTTATAGCCAGGAGCTAGGAATTGATTTTGATGAGTCTTTTGCTCCTGTAGCAAGACTCGAGACAGTGAGAATTCTTTTGGCATTTGCATGTTGCAATAATATTAAACTATTTCAGATGGATGTGAAAAGTGCATTCTTAAATGGTTTTATTCAGGAGGACGTATACGTGGAGCAACCACCGGGGTATGAGGATACAAAGTATCCTGACCATGTGTACAAGTTAGACAAGGCACTCTAATGTCTTAAACAAGCACCCCGAGCATGGTATGAACAGTTAAATGATTTCCTCATACAAAATGGATTCAATCAAGGTAATGTGGATCAAACCATTTTCACAAGGTTGAATGGTAAGAAAATCTTAGTTGTTCAAGTCTATGTTAATGACATTATATTTGGCTCTACCAAGGATACTCTCAGTAAGGACTTTGAAAAATTGATGCAAAGTGAATTTGAAATGAGCCTGATGGGAGAGCTGACATTCTTTTTGGGATTGCAGGTCACACAGACGGCCGATGGGTTGTTCATACATCAGAAAAAATATGCAATGGGGCTGCTAAAAAAGTTCGACTTGACATCTACCAAACCACAACCCACACCTATGTCCACATCAATAAAAATTGATCAAGATGAAAAAGGTAAATCTATGGACCAAAAACTTTTCAGAAGCATGATAGGTTCCTTGTTGTACTTAACTGCTAGTTGGCCCGATATTCAATTTGCAGTATATTTGTGTGCTCGTTTTCAGTCCAATCCTAAGGAGTCACACTTGTCAGATGTGAAAATGATATTTAGATATATTGCTGGCTCAGTAGACTTGGGGTTATGGTTTCCGCGTACTTCGAACCTTGATTTAATTGCCTATTCCGACGTCGATTATGCGGGTTGCAAAGTGGATCGGAAAAGCATCAGCGGGTATTGCCAGTTCCTCGGAGGTTGCATGGTTTCATGGGCCTCCAAGAAACAAAATTCAGTGGCATTATCAACCGTCGAAGCCGAGTATGTGGCCGTGGGAAGTTGTGTTACCCAGGTGCTGTGGATTCAACAACAAATGATTGATTATGGAGAGTTTCAAAAATATCGAAATTCTGTGTGATAACACTTCAGCCATTAATCTATCCAAAAACCATGTCCATCATTCTCGCACCAAGCATATTAAGATAAGACATCATTTTATTCGAGATCATGTTGGCAAGGGTGATGTAGTAATCAACTCCATTGAGATAGATCGTCAAATTGCTGATATTTTCACTAAACCCCTTTGTGAAGAGAAGTTTACGACCTTTAGAAGAGAATTAGGGGTATGCAGAATAGATGAGTCTTCATCATAACCATCTGAGTTACTGTGTGTATAGATCATTGCATTTTAAGTATTTGCATTCGTTACATGCTAGTTTGCATATTTTTTTTTGTCATACATGCACATTTTGATGTGTGAAACAAAAATAACAAAAACAACTTGCGTGGTCATTTGCCTTCATGTGCTTGTGTGTTTCTTCTATTTATACTAGTTATATACACTTGTTCGTTGTCACTTCTATGGCCTTTTTATACCCTTGTATACACTCTTATGCCATAAAAGGAGCAAATCGGGCCAAAATCTGATTTTTGGAACTATGGATAAAAGCATGACTGGATGTGATCCTAAATTTGATGTGGCATATCCCCAAATATTTTCAACCCCTATAATAATCTTAATTTCATTGTTTCAATCATATTTCTACATTGGGGACTCGAGTCTATTAGCCTTCTTGGCCCTCCGGTCATTTGCATCTTCATTTATCAAAAATTGACTGAAAGGGCTCGACCCATGGGTCGACCCTCAAAGGGGTCGACCCCAAGGGTCGACCCTCACGGATCCATTCGCTGCTTGGGGTTATGAGTACAGGGGTCGACCCGTGGGTCGACCCATTCCGACAAATCGCAGATCCCCGCGATCGGCCATCCATGAATGGGGTTCTAAACCCTATGGTTGCCCCTCCTATGACTATATATCATCTCATAACCTCCTCCAAGGCCAGCCACCACCCCTTTCAAGCCCTAACACCATCTTCTTGGCTCCCATTTCTTCCAAACCTAGCCGCGGTTCTTTGGGTGGCTATCCGCGCACGTTTTCTTCAACCGGCTCCAAGGATCATCTCTTGCTTCTCCTTTCTCTTGAGGTAAGCTTTTGGTGTTTGTGGAGGATCATGGATTCATGTATCATTCATTTCATCTATGGTTAACCCCTATTAATCCTTCCCCCATCCTGTGGTTTCCTTTCGTTCCTTGTCTAGATGGCCCCAAAGAGACGTCCGTCTCACGGTGGCGCTGAATCTAGCAGGTCTCAAGAACTTAGATCCAAACGAGCTGAACAAGTTGCATCTCTTCGCGGCCATTCTAGCAGCGTATTAGACCGGAAGGTTCTCCGTCCGAGGGCAGTCGACTTTGGAAATCTGAGCAACCACATCTCGAGTCTTGTTGATGTGCTCTGTAGTCAGCCCAACCTGGATGCATTCATGTCTGAACACCGCAGGGTGTATCCCAAATTAGTACATCAGTTCTACAGCAACATGTCCTTGGCAAATGACACTCCGGTTACCAAGGTTAATGGAGTGCAGATACTTCTCTCCCCCGAGCTTCTCGGCGCGGCATTTCAGCTTCCTTCCAAGGGATATGCTTTTGGTGACGTTTTGGTTCGTGAAGATAAGCTATATCTCTACCTAACTTCTGAAGACCGCGCTGGTCGTTCTGTTGCTGGGTTAAATGCCAATCACTTTCCTCCGGTACAACACATTCTTCACAGGTTGATCACTACAATTTTACTTCCAAGAGGAGGCGGTCATGACAAAGTCACTGAAATTCACATGTTCTTACTTTACTGTCTTTTCGATGGGATACGTATTAATTTTCCGGCTCTCTTTTTGGATCATATGAGGTCTAGTATGCAGCACCAAAATAGAACTTTACCTTATGCTTCCGCCCTCACTGCCATTTTTCAATATAAGAAGATAGATCTGTCAGTCGAATCTTCACAAACAATGCGCTCTGCCGACATATATACTATTCACTCTATTTGTCACAACATGGGCTATGTTCTTCGTGATGGTGAATTAGTTCGGCAGTTGAAAACAGTTGTTCTCGGTGCACGTGCTGCAGATAATGATGCTGATGTAGACACTGAAGATAGTGATGAAAATCATGGTGCTCCTGCGATTGATATTCCCTCCGAGACGGCCAGGCTATTCATTAATCGTTTGGACCGCATTAATGAATGGTTGGATCGGTATGGCGAGACCTTGGATGTTATTCAAAATGAACTTCATGATCTTAAGCTATCTCACCATGAAAGCACTCAAACCTTCACCGATGCCTTGGCCCAACAACACCTCATGTGCCACGAGATTATGGAATATATCCGTCGTGCTCCCCGTCCACCGCCTCCGGCTGATGACTAGGCCCTGGTCTCTCCTCCACATGGCTTCTTCCCTATCACTTTCACCCCTTCTTTTTGATGATGCCAAAGGGGGAGAAGTCTACCAGTTTAAGTCTACCAGTTTATCCCGGCTATTATAGTTTATGCGTGTTGTATGTTTGCATGAATGTGTGTTGCATTATCTCATATTGTACTTGCATATTTAGTGGTTAGGATTGTTGCATTATCCTTGTACTCATAGCATGGCATCTTGATGCATTGTACTTGTCTCTCTTGTTTAATGCAATCCCAGTATGGCAGTTGTTGCTATTCCAAGATGATTGTCGGTAAGCCTTTTTGATCAATCTCACAACGGTTCTAAGTTGGCTCATGGTTGTATGTTGATCGGACTATTGCTTCTCATGATGTTCTGGCACATTTTCATATTGCTATTGCTTCGGCATTCTTGGCATAAAGAGACCAATTTGATTTATGCATTATAGTATTTAGTCATCATCAAAAAGGGGGAGATTGTTGAACCCCTTCTTTGTAAGTGTATTTAATTCATTTTGATGATGACCAAACACTACATACTTGCATATTATCATGATCTAACGTGTGTGTGCCATGTCAGCTTGTAAGTGGAGATAAGGAACTTTCAAAGTGGAGGAATCATTCTGTTGGTAAGAAGGTTACTCTGAAATTTGTAAACGCCAACACTAACTCAAAATGTATGTCCACACAGGTCAAAAGTTGGCATTTCAAGATTGGAATAAAGCAAGGATATTTGGTAAGATCAAAATTGTTCAAATACCATGGGCGAATTCATAGTCTGCTTGGTAAGTGGGAATGAAAGCAAGTCTCAGAAACCAAGGTAATCATTCTATTGGGGTTTCATGACATTGGCCTTGGTTTTTATTTTTCTAGTCCTAGAATTCTTGCATTTCATAAGTATTCTTTCTATCCTTTGAACCCACTAGGTTAGAATGGTATTGGAGTGGTTTTTACCACATTTTAGTGTTACTTGGCGAATGGGTCGACCCCAAGGGTCGACCCTTGGACGGTACTTGCATTCCAGACGCTGGCTGGACAAGGGTCGACCCCTGTAACTTCAGTCCAAACAGAAGTGAATTGTGCCTGAGAGGGTCGACCCTGGGGTCGACCCCTTTTGTACCAGATCTAGTTTTCTTGAGGGTCGACCCCAGGGTCGACCCATTGTTCCAGCTGGGTTGTTACCCTCTTCGAGGGTCGACCCTTTCCGGTCAGATGCCCAGCCGACTTCCTTGACCGCCATTTTCTTGTTCCGAATGTCCTCCAATTTATGTTTAATCACCTCTAGACTTTCCACAAACCTCTCCACAATTTGTGGATCTGGTTCCCAAGCTGTCTTTGACTGTTTTAATCATTTAATCAAACCCTAATGGCATTAAATATATATGAGAGAGGTGAGATCCGATGGATTGACAAGTGTTCTATTGTGTATGTGCAGGTTCGGAGTTGCAGCCTTCAAGCCCCATTCCACCTTGCTCTGAAGCTAAAATCCAAAGGAAGGAGCTAGAATCCAAGCCCAAGATCATATACATCAAAGAGCTGCATCGAACATCAAGCTTCTACATCCATTCGTGATGTCTTGCCTCAAATCTCCTCCAAATTCGTTCATCCTCCTGCTGGAGTATCAAAGGAGATTCGAAGAACACAAAGGGGGAGTTCTATCTAGAAATCTTTTCCACTCTGATCCTCTTTGTTGCTTATTGTTGAATCTGGAAAAGTGTTGTACTCTAAACTATCTTGAAACAGATTTGTGAGTGTGTGCTCGTGATCTGTGACACGAGTGTGTGTGTGTGTGTGTGTGTAATGGCCAAGAAAGACCATTGAGTTTGTGTTGTTCGTGTATGGACACAAGCTCGTGTGTGTGTGTGTGATTGGGGTGCCTAGATTGGGTACCGTGTGTGTGTGTAAGCTGTTCATAACAGCGTGTGTGTGCTTGGCTCACATCATAGTGAAGTCGTTAATCCTCATGAGTGAGGGGTGGACGTAGGGGACATTGCGGTGTACCCGAACCACCTAAAAACTTTGTGTGTCTCTCGTGGTTTGTTCGTTTGCATCCCTTGTCGCGTGGGCTTCACAGTGAGTTGAGTGTTCACCACCTTCTTCTTCACACACACTCACCATCTTTCACATGCATTCATGTGTGATCATGCACGAGTAAGACCGAGCGCTTGATCGCTTTAATTTTGTCTCACAAGTTCTTTAGAAAATAAATTTTATTTGCCAATCAATTCACCCCTCCCCTCTTGATTGCCACCGTTTGGGACCCAACAACTTTAACCATCGGTATGGAACGATTCCTGAGTTGCTGTTGCTTCCGATCCAAAATGTTGATCGGTCTTTCTTCATAAGTCAGATCTTCCTTTAATTCGAAGTCCATATGCTGAATAATGTGAGTGGGATCATACACATATTTCCGTAACATAGACACGTGGAAAACATTGTGTACTCCAGATAACTGAGGTGGTAGTGCCAAACGGTATGCAACCTCCCCCACTCTTTCCAGAATCTCGAATGGACCAATGTATCTTGGACTCAGTTTGCCCTGAATACCAAACCTTCGAATTCCTCTCATAGGAGAGACCTTTAAAAACACATGTTCACCAACCTGAAATTCCAATGCTCACCTCCTGGTATCGGCATTACTCTTCTGTCTTGATTGTGCTACTTCCAACCGATCTCTGATAATACGGATGTTCTTGGACGATTCAGAAATGAGATCTGGTCCAAGTCATTGCTTCTCACCTACCTCGTCCCAACATAACGGGGATCGACAGCTTCTACCATACAAAGCTTCAAATGGAGCCATCTGAATGCTGGACTGGTAACTATTGTTGTAGGTGAATTCAACCAATGCCAAATGATCACTCCAACTACCTCCAAAGTCAATCATGCAGGCTCTAAGCATATCTTCCACTATCTGGTTGGTCCTTTCAGTCTGTCTGTCTGTTTGTGGATAGAAAGCAATACTGAAATTCAGATGAGTTCCCAAAGACTCTTGCAATCCTTTCCAAAAATGAGAAGTGAACTTGGAGTCTCTATTAGACACAATGCTGACTGGTATACCACGTAGTCTTACCACTTCCTTCATATACAAAGTAGCCAAAACATCAACTGTTCATTTAGACTTAATGGATAAGAAATGAGTCGATTTTGTCAATCTGTCGATAATCACCCATATTGCATCAAATCCACTACGAGTCCTAGGTAGACCCATAATGAAATCCATGCCAATGCTCTCCCACTTCCATTGGGGTATATCAAGGGGTTTCAATTTCCCTGTTGGTCTGAAATGCTCCGCCTTGACTTGCCGACAAACCAAGCATCTACTTACGAAGTCCGCCACTTCCCTTTTCATATTCGGCCACAAAAAAGATCTTTTCAAATCCTTGAACATTTTAGTACCTCCAGGATGAATGGTGTATCTGGATCTATGAGCTTCCTCGAGGATCTTACTCTTTAACTCAGCTACATCAGGTACACAAGTTCTCCCTTGAAATAACAATCTTCCATCATCAGCCATCATGAAGTCAGGTATGTTACCCAAGCTTCCCTTGATCTCTACCAACTCCGGGTCATCATCTTGCAGAGATTTGATTTCCATCAGTAATTCGGGCTTAAGTTGAATATGAGAAATCATAACCCGATCCTTGTCAACATTAAGATCCAAACTAGCTAACTGCTCCAACAATTTCCATTCTTGTAACATGAGGCTTGACAACTTGGCTATAGGCTTGCAGCTTAAGGCATCTGCCACAACATTACCTTTTCCAGGATGATACTCAATGGAGAAATTGAAATCCTTCAAATACTCCAGCCATCTTCGCTGCCTCATATTGAGTTCCTTCTGAGAAAACAAGTATTTCAAACTCTTATGATCTAAAAACACCGTGAATGCTTCGCCATACAAGTAGTGCCTCCATATCTTCAAGGCGAACACCACTGCTGCTAGCTCCAAATCATGAACATGATAATTCTCTTCATGCTTCCTTAACTGCCTAGAAGAATAGGCTATCACTTTCCCGTGCTGCATGAGTACACACCCTAAACCAATACCTGAAGCATCGGTGTATACAAAAAAACCTCTTTCACCAGAAGGTAAAGCCAAAACAGGTGCAGTAGTCAAATATTCCTTCATAGTCTGAAAGCTTCACTCGTAATCTTCCGACCAATCAAATTTGATCTCTTTGCGGGTTAATCTTGTCAGAGATACCGCAATCTTGGAGAAATCTTGAATAAACCTTCGGTAGTAACCTGCTAGGCCTAGGAACTTCTCACTTCAGTCACATTAGTAGGCTTAGCCCAAATCTTTACTGCCTCTACCTTCGAATGATCAACAGAAATACCTTCTTTTGTGATGATATGCCCTAGAAAGGACACCTCTTGTACCCATAAATCACACTTACTAAACTTGGCATATAACTGATGATCTCTCAATAGTTGCAATGCCAACCTTAAATGTTCAGCATGTTCCTCCTCACTCTTAGAATAAATCAAGATATCATCAATGAACACCACGACCCATTGATCAAAATAGGGCCGAAACACATCGTTCATCAGCTGCATGAAAGCTGCATGTGCATTCGTTAGCCCAAAAGGCATTACTACAAATTCAAAATGCCCATACCTGCTGCGGAAGGCTATTTTATAGATATCCGCCTCCTTAATTCGTAACTGATGATATCCATATCGAAGGTCGATCTTAGAAAAATACTGAGCTTCTGCTATCTGATCAAATAACTCATCAATCCTTGGCAATGGATATTTGTTCTTCAGAGTCAACTGGTTCAATTGCCGATAATCGATACACAACCTCATCGAACCATCCTTCTTCCGGACGAATAATACAGGGGCTCCCCACGGGGAAGTACTAGGACGAATGAACCCTTTCTCAAGCAATTCTATCAACTGCTGCTTTAGTTCCCTTAGCTCTGCAGGAGACATACGATAAGGAGCTTTGGAAATAGGGGTCGCACCAGGAATTAGATCAACAGAAAAGATAACTTCCCTTTCAGGAGGAAGTCCTGGTAGTTCCTCAGGAAAGACATCTGGAAAATCTCGAACGACAGAAAAGTCCTCAATCTCTGTCTTCTGCTCAAGGGTCACAAAAACAAAGGCTAGAAAAGCCTTACATCCTCTTCTCATCAGCTTATCAGCTCGAAGAGCCGAAATAAGTGGAATAGACTTATGGTGTCTAATTCCTATAAAAGAAAGTCCATGGTGTCCAGTGAAAGACACAGAACTAGATTTGCACTGAACATTGGCATCATGCTTAGCCAACCAATCTGCTCCTAGGATTACATCATAATCCTTCATATCCATGCAAACTAAATTAGCTGGCAGGTTTTGTTCATTGATCAAGACCTTACAAGAAGGATAGAAATACTTAATTGCTGAACCGGAACTAATAGGAGTTGAATCTCTAACGGAGAATTCATCAAAGCTGGCTTCACAGCTAAAGACTTCGCAAATCTCCGAGAAATAAAAGAATGAGTGGCACCAGTATCAAAAAGAACAAAAGCTGATTTATCATGTATAATAAGAGTACCTTCGACAAGTCCACCTTCCTCGGTGGGTCCTGTCTCATCTTCTTGTAGAGCCTGGAGCTTGCCTTGCTGCTTCCTGATTCCTTGCGGTTTCGCCGGGGTAGCTTGCTCAGATAATAGAGGGCACTCGGGAATACGGTGGTCCCTACTACCACAACGTAAACAGGCACCCAGCTTGCGCCAGCACTCCACCATCTTGTGACCTGGGCGGTCACAATACTTGCATACGCCCTTGAATGGAACAATAGGGCCATGTTTCTTGTCTTCAATCTTCGGCATCTTGCCCTTCCATGAACCAGACCCGCTAATGGGCCTCTTCCTGCCATGACCAGGCTTGATACTCTCAGATTCAGTATGGTGTTGTTCAATCTTAACACTCTTCCCATGGATTCTCTCCGTCGTTTCTAAAGTATCTTCTAACACTTGAGCCTTTCTCACCATCTCGGAATAAGTGGGAATTTCCATCGGTGCCAACTGGTTGATATACTGCAGCTTCAGCCCATTAAGAAAGCGCTTAGCCTTCATCTTCTCGGTAGATATCAAATGAGTAGCATAACGAGATAGCCGAGAGAATTGAGCTTCATATTCAGTTACGGATAGATTTTGTTGCTTCAAAGTAGCAAACTCAGCCGCCTTCTTCTCTTGTACTCGATCAGATAAATATTTACCATTGAAGAATTCCTCGAACTCCTCCCATGTGACTTGTCTATCACCAAGGGTAGCCTTCACTGCGTCCCACCATGTCCTCGCATCATGTTCAAGTTGAAAGGTCGACAAGAGGACACGTTCCTGATCGCTGCATTGCATCACTTACAAAATCCTCCCTATCTCTTCAAGCTAGTGCTCGGCTTCATCAGGGTCAGTCGAGCCACCAAATCACGGGGGATTCATCCCACGAAAGTTCCGATAAAGGTCGCCAGTGCCATGATTTGCAACTCCTCCTTGACCCACTTGTTGCAAAGCTTGAGTAAGTCCTTGAACCGTGCACTGCAAGTTCCTCCATTCTGCGTGTTCTCCTGCCATTGCAAAAGCCTACACGTGGAATAGGTTATATTAGGTTCAATCAAGAATGGATAATCGTGCAATGAGATTATTAACTCAACCCCAGTCTTCTACCCAAATCTTACCAGGTTGGGTCCTTAGACTTATAACAAGGTTATAGGTCCTACAGTATAACATAGGATCCTAGAACTTAGAGAACCTAGGGATATTAGAAAACCTAGGCTCTGATACTACCAAACTGTCACGGCCCGACGCGGAATATCGGGACCGGCAGTAGAAAACGCTAGTAAAGATGACATGCTAAGCTAAGAATTAACATAATACCATGAACAGAAATAACTCCAATTCTATTATAATAACCATCAACATCTTACAAACTGACTTAAACATAAACAAACATAATCTCTACTCGACTACGGTACAATAACTAACACCAGTTCTAAGACATAGCTAGATGTAAACAACTAAACAAACTCAACATATCTACTAGTTGATACACTCCAAGCTATCACTCTCGCCCATTCCCATCCATCTGTGAATCTTCACCTGAGCTGCCTGGAAAGGGGGGAAACAAATATATGAGCGAACGCTCAGTAGGTAACAACAGGCAAGTATAAGTGATTAACCAATTAATTACATGTATATGAACGGAAAGAAAAGATATAACGATCGAATGAAACAACGTAATAACAGAAAGTGCTAAAGAATGGAATGGAATAACAATATGACAAGAATGATAAGATTACAAGAATTGCAAGTTTATGAACAATATATATAATAGGAAATTGCAGGAAATTGGCCAACAAGCAAGAATATAACCAAGTCAAACACGATCAAGTAAGAGATAAGAGATCATTGTCATAGACATCACGCTAGTCATGCACTCGGTGCAATGCCTCACCTTGTCATTACAAACTCCCATGGGCACAAGTACTTTTCGGGCGCTCTCCCCAGGACCAGACCGGGCCCCTATGGGGCGTTGGCATTGATTAATTGGATCCAAGATCCCAAGTTGTCTAGACTTTAATCAAGTTAAATGGCCAATTATAATCAAGTATAAACTTACCTCGGAACATCCCAAGACTAAGTTGAAGAGATACTGTACAGAATTTCTGTCCAGGAATCCAAATTACCAAGAACCATCATGTTCTTGGATTTAAAACCATAAAACACGGGGAAAACTAGTCTCTGGAAGACATGCGGTCACTACAGGGCCGCTCAAGGATTGTGCGATCGAAACTGGGCCGCACTAACAGGAACTGGGTTGGGTTTAGCCCTCGGGAGGTCAAGGTTGAACGGCTGCTGACAGGCCGCCCATCTATATGAATGATTGGGATAGGGCCACACAAGGCCAGAAGGTTACAGAATCGAGGACATGATGTGTGGTCCTGACAGGGCCGCTCATTAGTTGAACGGTCCACTCAGGGCCGCCTGTAAGAAGTACGGTCCATTACTGGCCGCACAACACAGGACCTAACCATGAGTTAGAATTTAGCCCAAGTGGGCTTTCGGGTACCATAGGCAGGGTGGAACTGAACCAGAGTCCAGCCCACTATCTACTGGTCGACCTTGGGTCTACTGGACTGATCAAATCAAGGTTTGGCCGAAGATAGATCAAGGATAATCGGCCAAGACAAATTGGCATCTGCCAGGGATGAACGGTCTCTACTGGCCCGTTCATTGGTATATGCGGTCTATCAATAGCCGCGCAAGTCTCTGTTAATCCAATTCGGATTAACTCAAGTAACAGAGGTTCGATTGAGTCTAAATCAAAACTAGGGGATACAATGGCTCAAGATTAAGGTTATCACAAGTATAAACCTAATAGCCATTCAATTATAAAGGATTCACAATTAAAATTTGAAATTCATTGGAAAGATGAATCAAGATCCAGCTCAATTTAAATAGATCAGCAAGAATTATTTACTGTCATGAATTACAGTTTATTAGGTGTGTTGCTAACATGCAATTAACCATTAATCTACTAACATAGCATGCTGTAATGATAATTTAATCTACCATGTTACAGATGTGCGGTCGGTTCTGGACCTTACATCCCCATGAACGGTCATAGACTGGCCGCACACGTCCCCTCAGATCCGAAGACCTGCTGGATGTGGACGGTCGGTAGTGTGCCGCATGGAAGGATGTGCGGTCTGGAACTGGCCGTAGGAAATACATGCGGTTAGGGCTAGGCCGCACGTTTCAGGGACACGAACTGGTATAGAAAACTATAAACAGTCAATAGAGGGCCGCCGGTCTGGGATGTGCGGTCTATCGTGTGGCCGCACATGTCCAAACAGGTCGCTGCCCCTTCGCCGTGCCCGACTCCGGCGAGGTTTCTAGGGTTAAATTAAAACATGAAATTCACACGATATAAAGCATGAAATTTGGGGCTTTTACTATCAAAAGAAAGAGCACGAAAAACTATACAAGATGCATGAATCAATTTTACGTTTACAGCCTGAAAGCACAACTTAATCGAAAAGGAACAATTATAACCCTAGATGTGACATGCTTCTACTAAAACCTAAAATTCTCGCAGCATACTTGATAGAATTTAGGGCTTTCTACATCAATGGAAAGCTAACACGATGCTTCTTCTAACCATATATTATTTGTAGGGTTTTGCTTGCTATCACCTACCTGAATCGGATGAAGAAGGAAGGAGAAAAAAAACCAAGGATGCCAGTACACGCAGCCACTAATCGCTCGAGATCTCCCTCGGTCCAACTCCTTTGCAGCAGCTGCTGGTTCTAAACGATTCTAGGGTTAGAGCGATTCATTTTAATAGGTCACACACCTTTTGGAGGCTTCTATGCGTAGAGTATTCGTCCACGCAAGTCGGGTCGATGTGAACGCCGCCGCAAAAGTTGACTCGATCTGACTCCGCCGAATGCATCTCCTAGGGTTAGAGTTTCGAGAGATTCAGAGAGGGTAAATGATCCTCTCATCCTGGCCATTCATTTGCCTCCGATTTGGGCTCATTAGATGGAGTATTGGGCTCGAATTTGGCATTTCAAGGTATGGTTTGCTAAGTGTTCAATTTGAGCTTAAACCACTAATTCGGCCTACTTACGGATTTTATTTGGGTTGGCCACAGAAGACAAGTTTGTTAAACGTGTTATCCTCTACAAGAATATAAATTTTCTGGATTTTTATAAAATAGTCGAAATCTAGCTTATTCTATTTATTAAGGGATGATTCTAATTAATTTCTAATTAATTTTAAATAAATTTCTAATTAATTTCTAAAAGAAATCGGGGTATTACACAGAGACACCACACAGTAACCAGGAACACAGAACAAGGACTAGCTGAGGTCACACTCGTTTGCGCGGGTCCGACGCCCCCAACCACGTGTGCACACATAGACCGTGCGCCCTAGGTCAGATCCTGTAGCTGGTTCTTCCCCAAAGCCCGGACTCAGGTTGCGCGAAGGGGCCCTATGGTAACCAGCCTAAAAACCATCTCTCTTGGGTAAGCCACTCCACCACTCCCGGGTGGGTCAGCACACGCGTGCTGTTAGAAGGCTACGATTACTAGGTGGTCACTAAACGCGAACAAGGAAGGCCATGCACACACCCATCGCGAGCAACGCAGAGTAACAGGCCGCTCTAGGCCACCAAACTCTGGACAGCCCACTAGATCTAATAACCACATTGGTCCCTGAGTCAGGCGACTCTGGTCAAGACTGCTGCATGTGATGGCAGAGTGCCGTCAATCTAGCCTAATCCCTAGGTCTGAAATCACAATAGCACGATTCCCAAGGTAGCTCACAAGCCGCCGAGTCGATCTCATATCCAAGGTAAAAGCGGGAAACCTCCAGCCCCAGGCTGGGTGACTGGACTCACAGTCCAAGGGCCAAACTCATGGCCCACTCAGAAAACACTTATCGGGAAGCCAATGACGTGCGGGAATAACCCACCGCGCACATACCGATACATGGCGACTCGTTCTAGCTCGAACACGAGAGCCCGGAACACATGGGGATTCTACGGGCATGCTAATTGAGGTAACACGGTACCTACAGACACCCCAAAAATACGGACATAGAACCCACGGGGTGTCCGGGACATCCACAAGACCGAAGGTCGACCACTGGGTTACAACCGGGTCGACCGAGGGCCAACACAATGCAAACGGAACACAACTAGCACAAAAAATAGGGTGGCGGTCCTCTCTGGACCGTCACATCAAATGGCGATCCTCAGTTGGACCGCAAACCCAACTTAGCGGTCCCCTCTGGATCGCAAGCCACCAAGTAGCGGTCCACTTTGGACCGCTACCCGCTAGGGACACTAGGAAAAGAAACGGTCCTCCCAAGACCGCAAGCCCCAAGTGGCGGTCCTGGCCTGACCGCCAGCATTGCTTAGCGGTCAATCGCAAGGCTGCTACTACCCTGGACTGAGACAAGAAAATAGCGGCCAGCCCCCTGGCCGCTAACGCCTAAAAACGGTCATGCCTTGATCGCCAGCCCCAGGTGGCGGTCTATCGCATGGCCCCTACCTAGAATCGACTTAAGGGGGGGCAAGTGGCGGCCCCCAGAGGACCGCCAGGGCTAGTGGCGGTCTCTGGTACGACCGCTACTCGCTCGCAAACCTAAAAATAGTCAGTTCGGTGGAAAACTCCTTTCTACGCCCTGTTCACACCCATGTGATGGGGAAAACAGGGGGAAATCATTCCCCACCCTCTCTATCACCGAGAGGACCCATTTAACCCAAAAAATGTGATCAAAACATAAAATCCAGCTCACCCCCCAAAATCACACATTTTAACCTCAGCGGGAAAATAAACCTTCTCGGCCCTCCTCGGGCTATGAAACTCACGAAAAATGAAGTACAGGGGTTAAAGATCCATCCCCCTACCTCCACCGAAGATTCCGTGCACCGAGGACGCCGATCGGCCAAGAAAACGTCGTACGAACCGCCGCAGCGCCCCAAACTCGCCGATGAGCTTCGCCGCGCCTCCAACGCCTAGATCCTCGCCCATCCACACCCGCTCCTCACCCACATCGCCTCCGCCTCGCCCCCACCTGGCTTCGTCGGCCGCCGAAGAAGAGAGGGGAGAAGGAGAGAGCGTGAGAGAAGAGAGAGGGAGAGAGTGAGAAATGAGAGATGGGGAGAGAGAAAAAGGGTTGGGTTAATATATAGAAAATTTAGAATTTATGGAAAATACACAAAATAGAGAAAAATTATTTTCCTGATCCTCGGAAAATGCACAACGTGTTGGTAACGTCCCAGAGTCAGAGAACGCAACGGTTCGCCCTCCACGGGGTTCTGAAGGTCCGACAGGCAAAACCCCGCGGAAACCGTAAAACTCAATCTAGGATCCACAAAAGCGATCCGAAACCCCCTGATCCAGATCCGAAAAATATCCAAAAAACTTGGGACATTACAGCTGTCCCCCCTTAAAGAAATTTCATCCTCGAAATTTAGGACAAGCGCCATGGCACGGGGCAAGAACACCTTAACCAACTGACAATGCTGTCAGGGCCGCAGCACAGAAAACCTTGATTATCCCAAAAACACCAATCCTGAGGGATACATCCAGACCATAATCACGAGCAACACCTCACTCTGTACACAGCACCCATCGATCATCGGAGCAGGCATAATACAAAAACACAAGTCTGGCATCACCTCAGTCACAACGAAATCCAATCACGGCACCGCCGCCATAATCTCGCTTACCGAGGAGACACAGTCTTCGTTATGAGAAACAGCCACCGATTAGAACCACATGCTCGGCGGACCAATCAAACGTCAGCTTCACCACCAGCTGACTGATCTCACGCCCTGCACCAGGGATGACCATTACTGAGCTTCCGCCACCTCACACAGTCATTCCAACTGATTGTGACAAATCCGTTGGCTCCACGCCATGGACCATCTCGCACCTGGCAAGCCGAACGCCAACAACAGCACAGGACCAACTCTATCAGAACTCAAACTTTGATAGAGCCTGGATCCCTTCGAAAAAAAGCATATCACAGAAATGACCACCAAAGGCCTCGCTTGCACATGGTTCTCGCCATTCCCATTCCGTAACCACCAGCATCTACTGTCTGTGAAAGACCAACTCTGGTCACTAGACACTCGTCAACGGGAAACCTCCGTTTGCTCAACTTCTTCCTTCTTTCCTGGTCCTCTACCAGATCCGAAGGGAACATTACAACTCTCAAGGCCATCCGCTAACTCTCGCACAGACCATCACTACATCACGAGCCGCTCCTTACTTGGATACCACATCCAGACAGATCCCTATGCCAGCTCTACCCCCCAAGGGAGCATGGCGGAACCAAATGATAAAAATCCGGAGTATTCGATCCTCCCTCACTTGGCTCAGACTTATAGGGAAATCCTCCCATGCGGGTCACAAGCCAACGTCCTCCCATGGACCTCCATAAACCGACATCGCCCACTGTCCTATCTCATCAAATCCTATCTCATCTCAATTACTCTGAATGGATGCCTGTCGATCCCGATTTCGCTCTCACCATAGAGGCACGGGACACAACCTGAGTAATTCACGGCACACGACTCCAAGGCAACCAAGTGCCACTTGCAATCACAACCACCCTGGTCAACAACTCGCAGCCACCAACTGGGACTCATAATCTCTCATAGATCACTTCATCATAACACGATCTCATCTGAAAACACAACCTCCAACACACGAACATGGTACTCATGCGGCGCACTTGCCAACATATTTCCCCAATTCTCCATCCTGTCAGTGCCATGAACTATAATACCTCAAACAATGGTACGGAAACAACACGTCTCACACCGAGGAACCAATCCTCCAACGGTCCTCTCAACCTCAGAAATCCACCTGTAGCAACCAACGCTACGATCCTAAACCTATGGTTAATGGGCCCACCAGGCTTCCGCAGCGCACTCTGATCCATGCGCACAGCCATCACGGCAGCTCGGGATCCACCATCCCGACAATTCTCAATTCGGCTGGCTAACACCCAAAAACAAGGTGAGGAAAGCTCTGTTACCTCGAACCTAGAGCACATATTCTCTCCAGATCTGGCAATCCTCTGCAACTCCGCAGACTCCAATCCTCAACACATTCGGGACCACAACACCCGCCGCCAATTCTCACAAACTCTGCCCAACTGGCGCACATCCTTCCGGAATTACACCGACACCCTCAAGCCTCAAGGGAATGGGTAACGCTTCCCACAGGCAAGCACATTGCCAAAATACCGAACGCGTCTCACACGGGCTTCATGGCACACAAAAGAGGCCAACCAATCCGGACACATAATGCAAGACGACGAACCTTGGCCAAACACTATCTCTCCAACCAAAGAGAAACCAATCACACCTCTAACAAGCCGGGAGACCTTTCGCGCTCGACCTGACCTCGAATCTCGCACATGTTGGGAACTGTACCTTCCAACACTAGGAAACCATTACCTCTCATCAGGTCAGCTCCTCCGACGACACTCGCCAAGTGTTCCGTCGGACCACGCTCACAGCATCTCTCGATGCACCACCGCTGTAATTCCTCGAACTGAAACAAGCCACGCCAAGAGCTGCAACACGACCCATAATCCGCAACTGCCAACGCTCATCCTCGAGTCCCAAACTCACCGTGGGACCTTCACATCTCAAGCCAAATTCAGGGCGAACACAACCCATCCACACGAAGAAGCGCAGGACTTAGAGCCCACTAGGACAACTCCGCCCAATCAGCCTCAAAATCTATAAAAATAACCGGGACTGACACGTCATCCCTGACGCCACAGAGCATAACAAGAGCATCGGGCTCGAAAATCAGTAGCTTATCCGGAAGATCCTCCGCTCACCCGAGCATAATTCTCGATCAGAGCACTCGCTCGGCCACTTCAAACAACGACCTCAAATCTCAAGGGCTGGTTGAAACCTCAAGCTGGGGTGGCCAAAACCAATAACAGCTCCCTCAGAGCACGCTCACAGTCACTTCACCACGAACAATCCTCGCTAGCCACCTGACCTCATTGCAAATTCCTCAAACGCAACACCACAGCAATGCACCTGCCGGCAACCTCTGCCCACTACAGCCTAACCGGGGCCATAACCCAACGGGAAGAAATCTCTCGATTACATCCCTTGGGCCCCGCACTGGCATGCCAATGAGAATAGAAACTACCTTTAGAGCGCCAACGTAGCGCACTCAAGCTCTTATGCGAGAAACCAAACGGAAAATAAGCACAAAACCCTATGACAGCTACTGACTGTACTGGACCTTACGAACTCTGATCACTGCAATACCTAAAATTCCCATGTACGTCCACAACCACGGCTCTGATACCAACTGTAACGACCCAAGATCCGAATACCGGGAAGAACCCGATACCATTCGAATCCTGGCCCGCCGCCCACGAGTCGGAGGGCTCGGAAGGGATAAAAAGGAGTGTGGAGGTACAAAGAAATAGGAAATAAAGTAGGGCAATTCAACAATTAATAGAAATAAATAAACAACTACAACAGAGTCCAGTCCAACAGGAGCACAGTCAAAGGCAGAAGAGCGTACCCAACACTGAGTAAACACTCGGCCCGGCGAGATGGCAACTAAGAACCTCTGCGCAGCACCCTCGAATCTCGAGGAAGAACCGCCATACCTAAAAAGCAGGGGTGAGCCCCCTATCACTGGCTCAGTAGGGGTCCCGCGGAACCCCAACCGTAAACAACGACGGTAGCAGAAAGTGGCAACAATAGCAACAGGAATAGCAATAGCGGTAGGAACAGTAACCCTGTGGCCAGTAAAAACCTCAGCTCTACAGCTTCTCCTACCGGAACAGGAACCGACCCCCCGATCTCACGGTCAGGGGACTACCAGACTAATATGAAAACCTCTGGCTACGCTGCCAGAGAAAATATCACGACAACACTATCGTGGAGGCCTGTCTCACAGACAAAGGCCCAACCCAAGACCACGCGGTCTGGGAAAACATGATCATGACCTCTCCATCGTGAACCCTATACCGGCTAGGAAAACCCTCGGTGATGCTCACCAGAAACCCTAGACCTCGGCTTTGAGAAAACACCCGGAATCTACACGTAAAACCCACGTCTCACAGACAGGAAATGAAAACTCAGGTCACGAGAACTCACGTCAAGTGACGGGAGCACTGTCCACCAGAAGCAAGGCCGGATGCATCCACTGATGACTTAGTCCACAGCCTCAGGTGTCTCCCTGCGACGACCCAGGCGGAGACAGAGACACCACACAGTAACCAAGAACACAGAACAAGGACTAGCTGGGGTCACGCTCGTCAGCATGGGTCCGACGCCCCCAACCACATGTGCACACACATACCATGCACCCTAGGTTAGATCCTCTAGCTGGTTCTTCCCCAAAGCCCGAACTCAAGCTGCGCGAAGGGGCCCTACGGTAACCAGCCTAAAAATCGTCTCTCTCGGGTAAGCCGCTCCACCACTCCCGAGTGGGTCAGCACACGCGTGCTGTAAGAAGGCTACAACTAGTGGGAGGTCACTAAACGTGAACAAGGAAAGCCACGCATACACCCATCGCAAGTAACGTGGAGTAACAGGCGGCTCGAGGCCACCAGACTCTGGACAGCCCACTAGACCTAATAAACCCAACGGTCCCTGGGTCAGGCGACTCTGGTCAAGACAGCTGCACGTGATGGCACAACGCCGTCAATCTAGCCTAATCCCTAGGTCAGAAACCACGATAGCACGATTCCCAAGGTAGCTCACAAGTCGCTGAGTCGATCCCCTATCCTTCCAGCCTCAGGCTGGGTGACTGGACTCACAATCCAAGGGCCAAACTCACAGCCCACTCAGAAAACACTTACCGGGAAGCCAATGACTTGCGGGAATAACCCACCGTGCACATACCGATACACGGCGACTCATTCTAGCGTGAACATGAGAGTCCGGAACACATGGAGTCATCCGGACCCTCCAAACCTGTGGGCATGCTAATAGAGATAACACTGTACCTACAGACACCCCAAAAACACGGACACAGAATCCACGGGGTGTCCGGGACATCCACGAGGCCGAAGGTCGACCACTGGGTCACAACCGGGTTGACCAGGGGCCAACACAACGAAAACGGAAGACAACTAGCACGGAAAATAGGGTGGCAGTCCTCTTTGGACCGTCACATCAAATGGCGGTCCTCAGCTCAACCACAAACCCAACTTAGCAGTCCCCTCTGGACCACAAGCCACCAAGTAGCGGTCCACTCTAGATCGCTACCAGCGAGGGACACCAGGAAAAGAAATGGTCCTCCCAAGACCGCAAGCCCCAAGTGGCTGTCTTGGCCTGACTGTCAGCATTGCTTAGCGGTCAGTCGCAAGGCCGCTACTACCCTGGACTCAAAGAAGAAAATAGCGCAAGGGGGAAAATAGCGGCCAGCACCCTGGCCGCTAACGCCTAAAAATGGTCATGCCCTGACCGCCAGCCCCAGGTGGTGGTCTATCACGTGGCCGCTACCTATAACAGACTTAAGAGGGGCAAGTGGCAGCCCCTAGAGGACCGCCAGGGCTAGTGGCGATCTCTGGTACGACCGCTACTCGCTCGTAAACCCGAAAACGGTGAGTTCGGTGGAAAACTCCATTCCACACCCCGTTCACACCCATGTGAAGGGGAAAACAAGGGAAAATCATTCCCTACCCTCTCTAGCACTGAGAGGACTCATTTAAACCCCAAAAATGCGATCAAAACACAAAATCTGGCCCCCACCCCAAAATCACACATTTTAACCCCGGCGGGAAAATAAACCCTCTCGGCTAGCCTCGGGCGACCAAACTCGCGGAAAATGAAGTACAGGAGTTAAGGATCCATCCCCCTACATCCACCAAAGATTCTGTGCACCGAGGAATCCGCCAAGAAAATGCCGCACGAACCACCGCAGCGCCGCGAACTCGCGACTGAGCTTCGCTGCGCCTCCAACACCTCGATCATCGTCCATCCTCTCCCGCTCCTCACCTGCGTCGCCTCCGCCTTGCCCCCGCCTCGCTCCATCGGTCGCCGGAGAAGAGAGGGGAGAAGGAGAGAGCATGAGAGAAGAGAGAGGGAGAGAGTGAGAAATGAGAGATGGGGAGAGAGAAAAAGGGTTGGGTTAATATATAGAAAATTTGGAATTTTTGGAAAATATAAAAAATAGAGAAAAATCATCTCCATGATCCTCGGAAAATGCACAACGTGTTGGTAACGTCCCGGAGTCAGAGAACGCAACGGTTCGCCCTACACGGGGTTCCGAAGGTCCGACAGGCAAAAACCCGCGTAAATCGTACATTGCAATCCGGGACCCACAAAAGTGATCCGAAACCCACAGATCCAGATCTGAAAAATATCCAAAAAAACCCGGGGCATTACAGACCTTGTTGAGTCCCAAATGTGGCAATCAAGAGGGGAGGGGTGAATTGATTGGCTAATAAAATTTTGCTCCTCTTAAGAAAACAATGCTGATTAAACAAACAACCACTAATACTCACACGAACAGGATCACACTCATGAATGCGTGCGGAATGTGTTTGAATAGCTGGTGTGGTGATCTCTCAACTCACCGTGAAGCCCACTCGACAAGAATCGGAAAAATCACAGCACATGAGACACACGGATTTTTTAGGTGGTTCGGTTACACATCCGTGTCCCCTACGTCCACCCCTCACACTTGAGGATTAAAGCTTCACTAACGAGTGAATCACACACACGCTATTTAGAACAGCAAACACACACACACACACACACACACACACACACACACACACACACACACACACACACACACACACACACACACACACACACACACACACACACACGGCTTCCGATCTGGTAGCCAAACGCGCACAAGCGCACATACACACACACGTTCGTGTTTCCGAACATGAACACCACACACAAATATCTAATATAATGATTACAAACGTATGCTCAAGTTTAAACTAAATGATTCAGAATGCAAAGAGTGAAGAAATATTGATTTATCCTGATTGGAGCTCCCCCTTTCTCTTCTGTGAATTTTATCAAGCACTTGTGCAGCACGACGATCGTTCTTGACGATCTTGGCTCGGATGGTGGCTGAATCTTGATTTCGCTCACAGCTAGCAGTAGAAGCTTGATTGGAACCTTGATTCCTCCTTCTTCCCTTCACATTCACGGACACACCAAGGTGGAACAAGGGCTGGAGGTGGCTGCTGCGACCTGCACACACAAGTGTTAGAAAGAAACCTAAAAATTAGGAGATACGAATTCTTCTTGGGGTTTTCATCCCAATAGGATTATATATATGCTAAGGGCGTTCAAGGGATGTCTAAGAGACAAGATCCGCATATTAAGGAGTGGTTTAGGGACAGCCACACAAGTGTGGTTGGACCATTTGGTCGAAACCGCAAAAGTCTTCATTCACGGCGCCGCCCAGACCAGAAAGGGTCGACCCTTGGGGTCGACCCTCGTGAGAGGCCTGATGCCCCTGGCAGCATGGGTCGACCCTTAGGGTCGACCCTTTCAGGAACCGTTGCTGTCTTCAAAAAGTGTCCTTCTGGAATTTACAGGGGTCGACCCTTTCTGGAGCCTAAACAATTTGAGGGAAAAGGGTCGACCCTTGGGGTCGACCCATGATGAAACCAGTTCTGGAATTTAATTCCACAAGCAAGGGTCGACCCATGCAAATGGGAATCTGCCTGGCAGCAATGGGTCGACCCTTGGGGTCGACCCTTTTTCCTGCACTTTCTAAAAAATGAAGATAAGACAAGGCTAAGTGCAGGGGGTTCAAGTTGGGGTTTTTAAAACAAGAATGCTGCACATCTAGACATAAGTTCTAACAGTGTAATGGAGGAGATTAGGATCGATCTCACCAATCGTCCTTCAGTCGTTTAAGAGCTTTGGCCTGTCAAGAACAAAGTTTGAATTATTTCCACATGTTGCACATTGAAACCAAAATACTTACAATGAGTTGTTGTGCTTGAGCCTTCTCAAGTATCATGTCTTCAATTGATGTGTGCATTTCCAGAACGTAGTTATGCTCATTTTCAGATCATACAAAACATTTGATCATCATCAAAAACCATAAGTCATATACATGAGGAGGGGGTTCAACAATCTCCCCCTTTTTGATGATGACAAAATAATAGAAACCACATTGTAAAGCATCCACCATTCCATATACATGAATCAATCCAACAGTTTAAGGACAAGGTCAACCAGAAATCCAAATATAAGATTGATCATCATGTGGCATATTTCCAAAGTTTTCTTGCCGACAATTAGTGGAAAAGGAACAAGGTTTGTAATGCAAATGACAAGATGCAATGCATAAAAACTCAAAGGAAATGCAACGGAACTAATGAACTAGAAACATGATAAAAACACACATTCATGCAAGCACACATCACACACTAACATATAATAGCCGGGGCACATATAGGCCAAGAGTTCTCCCCCTTTGACATCATCAAAAAGGAGGGGGTGAAATAAGGAGGCCGAGTGAAAGGAGCAACATAGCCTAATCAGCACGATGATCCGGAGTGGAGGGACCTGGTTGACGCCTAATATATGCTGAAATTTCATCCAACATGTGGGTTTGGTGGGCCAAAGCGTCAGTGACATAGCGAGAGTGCTCCTGATGAGAGAGTTTCAGATCTGATAGTTCAAGTTGCATAGCTGCCATGGTCTCCCCATACTCGTCTAACCGATCATCAATAGAATCCAAACGGTCCATGATTAGTTGTGCCTCCTCAGAAGGCATTCCTGCTGCAGGAACATGAGCATCTTCAGCCTGCTCTTCATTGTCATTCTCATTATCTTCTGAACTGTCCGGTGGTACTGCCCTTTTTATTTGACGAACTAACACGCCATCTTGCTCTTCAAACCCCATGTGGTGACAAATAGATTGATAGGTGTAGATGTCTGCGTCACGGATAGTTTGAGATGCTTCTCTTGACAAATTTATATCCATATAAGTAAAGATGGCTGTTAAGGCCGCATCATATGGCAAAGTACGGTGCTTGTGCGTCATGCTTGAACATATGTGATCAAGAATAAGCTGTGGAAATTTAATGGGAATTCCACCGAATAAGCATGAAAACAAGAACATGTGTTTCTCCGTAACCTTGTCATGTCCTCCTCCATGTGGCAATAAAATAGTTGTAATCATTCGGTGTAGTATACGTTGCAAAGGAGGGAATTGGTTGGCATTTAATCCGGCGACCGACCGGTCACCCATTTCTTCAGAAGTCATATAGAGGTAAACAGTGGCATCCGAAATTTCTACATCTCCAAAAGCATACCCTTCATTTGGCAAGTCAAAGGCAAGACCCAACAAGTGTGGTGATAAAATATTTTCCTGTCCATTAACCGTTGTAACTGGAACATCACCCGAAAACCCCAAGTTGCTATAAAATTAGTGTACCAGATTGGGGTAAATGCGGCGATGTGCAGACATGAAAATGTGCAAGTTTGGCTGGCTGCATATTAGATCAACTAATCCACGTAGATGGCGACTAAGATTTTCAAAGTTTACCGCCCGTGGACGTAGAACGTGTTAGGGTGCTAGGCCCGGATACAGAGGGGGGTGAATGTATCCCTCTAGAAAATATAGCCCAAATTAAAACTCTAAAGCTCAGATATGCGGAATAAAGACTAATGAGCTTTCCAAGATGAAATGATAAGGTAACAAATGAACAAACAGTTGGACTGCACCAATGCAGCCACCTGAACAACCAGAAACGAAGCCAGAGCTAAACAACCCAATCACACTTAGCAGAATACAATGCTCAAAAATAACTCTCTAGATAATGCAACTAGCCAAGCATGCACAACCTGTGAATGGGAGGTAGAAGATATGGAGCTAACGCAAGGCAAACCACTGCACAAATAATTTTAAGGTGGTTCGGTCCTCCAGACCTACATCCACTTCTCACTCCCAACCGGAGTGAGGCTTCACTAGCCAATGCTAGAACCAAGCAGACTCAGTCTGCAACAGGTGCTGACACACAGCTTGACCAGGGGAACAAACTCCCCTCTTCCTCCCAACCGGAGGGACACCCCAAGTGACTCCCAGCCACTTGGAAACCAGAGACCGAAGTCTCTCTTCCTCCAGACCGGAGGGACCCCTGGACTTGCTACCCACAAGCCCAGAACCGGAGACAAGTCTCCCTTCCTCCAAACCAGAGGGTACCCACAAGTAGCACCCAGCTACTTGCAACCGGAGATCAGATCTCCCTTCTCCTGACCCACCAGGAGGAACCCGACCTCAGTCCAGAGGATCGGAAGTACAAAGCTAACCAGAGAAACAAAAGGGAAAATAAGGAAACATAAAAAGCACAGTAACAAAAGCTGGAAATGAAACACAATAGTCGTTCTGGATTTGATCCACGAACAGACTGAATAGGTATTCAATAGACTCTCTCCTCTTCTTCTTTTCTTTCTCTTCTTTCTTCTTCTCAGCTCACGCAATCTTTCTCTTCTGCTCTCACTCTCTATTTTCTTCTCTTTCGCAGGCTCTCCCTGTCTCTTCTCTTTCTTCTTCTTCTTCTGCTTCCTTCTTCCTTCTTCTTCTTCGCTCTGCTGCTTCTCTTCTCTTATTTTGCTCACACTCTCAGATTTCTTCGCTGGAGAGCTTCCTCTTCTTCTGTGGAGAGTTAACCCTTTTCGAGAGGATGATGGGGTGCTTTTATATCAGAAACAGAGCCTCCGACGGTTGAGTAGAAAATGCCCTAGTGACCACTGATTGGTCCACTTGGCGGGGTAGCACCCCTTATCTAACACGTGTCAGCATCCTGCCCCTTTTTACCATCGGATCACGTGCCCCCTCGAATGGTTGGAGGCATCCTCAGACTTGAACGAAAGTTCCTTCCTCGTGGCAGGGTAGCAGTCAGTGGCTTACACGTGTCTGGCTCGTAGGGTTCTGTTTCTGGAGACTGACCGCGTTGACGCACTGGCATCACTGCGTCTACTCTTTGCTTGTACACATTTGAATTTGCCCCACTGCATCGACCCTGCTGTGGATAGCGTTGACGCGTTGAAGATAGCCAGAGATAAGTCACCCCTTTCTTGAACTGCTGCGTCGACGCTGCCAGTTGGTGGCGTTGACGCACGGATGAAAATCAGAAGTGTGTATTGGCCTCTCTTCCGCCGCTGCGTCGACGCTGCTTGTTGATGGCGTTGACGCACGAACATGTACATTAAGGCCTGTCTTGCCTTGAATATTGGCGTCTCTTAAGCCGCTGCGTCGACGCTACTCCATTGTTGCGTTGACGTAGTGGAAGATATCGTGAAGGCTTCGTCAACTGATGCGTGGACGCTTTAAGCTCCCAGCGTCGACCCTGCTCCCTTCAGCAACAAGAAAGAAGTCATAAGATTTAAGTATGTACATTGCAATGTATATACTTTGTTGTATAGACTTGTGAAGGCAAATGCAATATACAGACTTGGTAAAACACGGTCCAGTGTAGGCTTGGTAAAGGGAAGTCCAGTGTATAGACTTCAGTTAAGTTCTGGCCTCTAACAACGAGTGTATAGACTTGGGCCAAGAAAACGAATGTATAGACTTCAAAAGAAGCAGTCCGATATACAGACTTGGTTGCAAGCTGAACAGTCGGATGTACAGACTTGCTGAAACAGTATGATGTACAGACTTAAAAAACTCTAGACAACGGACGCTGTACAGACTTCAGCTAAGTAGGCCACAGGCCGATGTGTAGACTTTTGGATTTGAAGACCAGTGTGCAGACTTCAAGTTTAACTGTGGATGTACAGACTTCAGGTGTGAAGACATTGTGAATGCAAATGCAATGTTCAGACTTCATTGTATAGACTTGGAGAACCTGAATTAATGTGCATACTTGGAACTCCTGAAGACCAATGTATGGACTTGTATAAATCTGATGAATGAACTGAGGGGTCGACCCATCAGCACAAGGGGTCGACGCACCACAGACCAGACAAAAGAATAAATGAAGTTAAAGAGGCACCAAGCATCAACGCATTGCCCAAGTAGCGTGGACGCATCAGTACAAATATTTCTTACTGCTACTTCTGAAGTGCCTTGGTAGCGTCGACGCTGCAGTTCGATGGGTCGACGCTGCAGTATCAAAATTCAGTCTAAGGAGCAACAGTAACATGACTGAACATAATCAAATATGCAATGCCATATCAGAACTTATGAAGACTCACACAGTAAGATGACTCACAGTGAATAACTCACTTCAAAGACCAATCATCAAAATCACCATTAAAACCACAGGGGCACAACAATCTCCCCCTTTTTGATGATGGCAACACTTTCAACACATTGAGTCATTCTGATGATGTGAGGCATTCTGATGACTCATATTATTCTCCCCCTTTGACTTCATCAAAAAGAAAATAATTTGAGAAATTAAAGCATGTATAAAATTTCAGTCAATTTCTCCCTTTTGCAAGAACTCAATTCTCCCCCTTTAAGAGTTTCAGCAAAAAGTCATTAGTTAGAGATGATCAAAAGAAGCCAGCATGCAATGATTGAATGAAAAATTTCCCTTTGGCAAACAATCAACATAAACAGATACCAGAATGCAAGATCTCCCCCTAGAAATATGAATGCAAGAACACAATTTTTCTCCTTCTATGCAGCATGATGCATATGACAAGAAGGCTCCCCCTCAATAAATGGAATCTTATGAGATGGATGAGAAGAAGACCATAGGGGCATTCAAGGATAAGTTCTGGTCAATGAGCCAAGGACATGAGCAGAAGAGTTTCAAATAATCAGATTTTTCAAAGAAGGCTTCAACTACAAGAATTTCAGTCAGATTTTCAAGGAAATGTCATTCTCATAAATCCAAATCAGAATATTTCAAAGTCTTCCATTATAAGGGCTTATGAATGAGCTTTAATGAACAACATGGTTTAAACATGATGTATGTAGAGTTTATCAATAAAACTCTGTATTGATATCTAAAACCATGGTTTAATAAAAATGAACCAAGCCCTCATATTTATCTTGATAAAACTCCCTTCCTCTTACACAATCAAATTTATTGACTTCTTTCGGAATTACATGCATCAGTATTGAAATCAAGCAATTATGAAGTCATAAGATGTTGTCTAGGGTTGTAGCAATTTGATTTTAGCATCAATATTCAGATATTTCAATTCGTTCAACAATTTTTCATGCTACAAATTTTACGAGCACTCTAGTTCAGTGCACACCTTGTAACTAGAGGATATACCTTGATCAGAGGCCATTATCCCTAAGCACTTAGTGTGACTAACTGTCATGCTTTATATGAACAGAGATAGCATTTACACATCATGACACACTGCAAATCATTTCTTGATGAATGAGTTGTATTTCTCAGTGTGCATGCCATTGCTCTGCCTGAATTTCAATTATTCTTAATCAGAGTTAACTATGGTACCTCATGACACAGTCCTTTGGACATGTGTTTCTCAGTGACCAAGGTCATTGCTCTGACAGAAAATACCCTTTAGACATTTCAGAAAAATTCATTTGCTTCAAATCAATAACAATTTCATGTACTTAACCAAATAAAGTCATGTATTCAATAATACAGATTTCAGAGGATTTTACAAGACACGGCATGAAACAGATGGTTAAGGTTTATTAAACATGCTTCAGATATTTTTAAGAGATTTTAAAGTCAAACTCATTGAATACATTAAACTTAAACCACATGAGTTATTTCAGTCATTCATAAAAATGTATAATAGAAGATTTCTAGTTCAAGAGTTTTCATATTTATGATCGAGATAGTCCTATTGAAATCTTCATGAAAGACTGATGGAATTCTGAAGCCAAAAGATACCAATTGATAAGAGAGATTTCGAGGCTCAATGATTTCTGATATTATCAAGGTTTGTCAACTAAGATTAATGATGAAGGGTATGCAATGAATTCTCACAAGAGTATGCATTTGACAACCTATATGCGATGCATTGACTCCCCCTGTCAACATGCATTCAGACACTCTTTTTGACATTTTCAATGAAATGAAATGCAATGCACTATATGTATGCAAAAACACATTCAACTAACTCCCCCTGAAAACATGCAGTGTTTGCCATGAGAAACTGAACATGTGATTCCAAATGATATAGTGACTTGTGCACATTCAGACTGTCCTATTCAGCAAAGTGACCCATGGTACTAGGCGGAGCACTTGATCTAAAAGACCACCTCACACATAGTAGGAACCTCCAGACAGATTTCCCTGCCTTTTGGTACCATACCATTTATATACCATTGAGGTCATGCATGATAATTCAACATGGGCAGCATGCATGGATCAAATTTTAGCTTATCAGATTTTTCAGGATGCAATGGACACATTTTCAATGAATTATGCAGTAGACAAATTTCAAGCCACATACATAAGCAGTTCAGATTATTCAGAATGCAATTTATTTTCAGAGTTTATGCATTTCAACAATTATCAAACAACTACAAATGGCAGATATGCAAGAGTTTCAAAACAAGAAATGCAGAGAGTTTACCTGAACAGTTCAGAAGGGGTTGTTCATTCTTGAGTGCCTTGGGTTATTTCCCCCTTTTATTCCTCAGCTTCCAAGGCACACCTGTAGCAGACACATCATTTTGATGTAACAGGTACCCAAGAAACCTTGGGTCCTGGTTTAGCAGTGACACTCCTAGCAGGTTTTCTCAACAGATTTTTCACATGTTTATCATCACAACACATGATATGACAATTATACATGGAATGCCCCACCTGCCCACAATGATAACAAGAAATAACAGATTTCATGTTCTCCTTGTATACATGATGTGACACCACCTATGGACCTATTTTGCAAGCATTCAAGTTTGAGCGGTGGACTCACACTAGCGAGCTCACCCATATGGCGCACACTAGTGCCCGATGGTGACTAGGTGATGTTGGAGAGGGTCTGAGGCGGGACCTTGAGGCTCTAAAGGTTGGCTAGCTTGGGGAGAACCCCAAATGGGCCTAGGATGCCCAAATCATGGGCGGCCAACACACCAAGGGTGTGGGTTAAGTGGATTCACTCTCAACTTGCCCGCGGTGGTCACTCACGGTACTAGCAATTTGGGCCGAGCTCTCACTCTCCATCCGACGAAGCAATAGCAATAATACTAAGCTAAGCAAGTGATTAAACCAGTCAAGAGAGGTACCGAGGCTCACCTAGCCGGCGTGAAGACGCCGACTCCGGCCGGAGACGGGGGTGAGCGGGGAGGCGAGGGTATGCACCCCCACGCCGCGTCGAGGGAGCTTCAACCTGAAATTGAAAGATTACACCACTACTCCTCTCGCAGGAGGGGGGGATCTCGGGGTGGGGGTTAATGTATTACAACCAAACACTACCTCCTCGCAGGGAGGGGCTGTAAGCCGGCCAGGCGGGGTGGGGGAATTGGGCAAGAAATCCCAACTTCCGAGTTCCGCCGGTTCTGCCAGTCTGCAGATTCACTGGATAGGGGGTCGGTATTGACGCCGCCACGGGCTCCAGGGAACTCCGATCCCGACGATACTGGTCCCAAAAGTTTCCTAGCTGCTGGAGGAAGACGCCTGAATTTTTGGAGGATCTCTGGAATTCTGTGCTGATCGTGGCAGAGCCTGGAACAGGACCCCTCTGTCTGCCTCGGATGGAAATAGAAAAGATGCAGTCGGTTGCAGAAGGTGTTGTGGGCTCTGCTGAACTCCGATTGAGGCGAGACTAGTGGTGACGCTTCCGTGGTCGGAGTAGCTTTGAGCAGGAGCTGACGGAGTTGCAATCGGAGGTCAGAGAAGAGAGTAGTCGTCGGATAAGTGGGTGTAGGTCGAACCTAGATCCGCAGGAGCAGTCTGCGCACTTGGACGAGGAAAATGGGAACTAGGGGTTCTGGAAGCCGATTGATTCCCTGCCTTTTGGAGATGAAAGAGGACTTAGAGGAGAAGATTTTTGATGAAGAACTCCTGCCCTGATTCCCAGGAGGTTGGCTGCTGTAGAGCTTCAACTCCGGCTCAGGTGCTCTGCTAGAGAAGCTATGCACAGTCGGGGGAGAAATGCTCTCACGGCCAGATCGGAGCTTGGATCCAGACGAAACCACCACCGTTGCGAAGATGACTCGAAGACGCTTCCAACGGTACCACTTGGGCCTTCAGATTCGTAGGGAGGAGGATGTGGTGGCCGCTTCAAGCTACGGCCAACCTGCTGCCTGCAACCAGAGCCTGACCTGCAAAGAAATTGGTATGAATGGAGGGGTGGTGGTGGGGGGGGCGACCTTGGCTGGGTTTTGGGTTGGATTTGGGCGACCAAGGGAGCTAAGGGGGTGGGAGATGGGAGGGAAATTTGAAATTGGGCTTTGGGAGAAGCTAATTTAGCATTGGGAAGGTGGTGGGATGCTTTGGGATGCTTTGGGAAGGAGAGTGGGGTAGTTGGGGGTTGGGAGGTGGGGTGTGGATTGGAGGATGCCACCTTGGGGTTGGGGGGGGGAGTTAAATGAGTGTATGGGGAAGGGGAGGGGTCTTAATGAGGGGTGAATGGGGAGGAGAGAGAAAATTCTGAAAATTGGGGTGGAGGGAGAGAGAGAGAGGGGGGGGACCCCTTAGAGAGAGAGAGTGAGAGAGAGGGAGATCTAGTGGGATTTGGAAGTGGATTTCAATTTTCATTCAATTGTTCATTACTTCAAAATGAGGGGAATGGGGTCCTATATATTGGCAACCCACATTTCTACAAAAGTCCCTGACATTTGACTCAATGATAGATAACCGAAGGGATAGGGGTGCCCTTGGGCCAAGCCCAATGAATTGGGCCCACTAGCCTAACAAACCAACCTAATGACACAATACTTAGGAAAATGACTCACTAACCTAGGTACATGACTCAAATAAAGGGAAAATTACATGATATTGACTCAAAGAAAATGTGAAGATTACATGACTAGACTCAAAAATATATGACTAACATAATGGCGCTTGCCGACGAACAATCCAAGTCCGGAGAAAATGTGGAGGGGCAAGGGATGCCCTCATCATACCCCCGGGGTGGGGAAAACTCGACCCCGTCGAGTATGGGTCCACCAGGGAAGTAGTACATCGAACTGCGGCTCTGGGCGATCCATGATCTCCATACTCAACCCGCGACCATAGTCGGGGAACGGCGCTTCAGCTCGACAAAGTGACTCGGTCATACCCTCATGCTGGCGATGGGATCTTGCTTGCCTAGTATTGCCGCCGTGTACTCACGTCGGGCTCTCAGGCTATTTGTGGTGGCACTCCGAGGGTGTCTCTCACAAGGGTAGGTGTAAGCTCGAGGCACTCACTAGGATCCACCGCGGTGCCCTTAGAGGGTGCCGGATCCGCCACATGGGAAGTGGGGTGAATCCCAAAACCCATTTGAAGGTCCAACCCATAAGCTGGGTTGCCAAAGCCACTCAGATCTTGGCAAGGTCCAAGTCCTCGTGCCCTCAGATTGGAGGTGACCCTAAAGTAGAGCCACTCCAAAGCCATCATCACCAAGTTGTCAACTTGGAACTCAAAGTGGTGCTTAGGAGTTTGTGCTCGCTTCTTGTGAATCCCACCGCTTGTTGCTTGATACTTGCTTGAATGCATATGCCGTGCACTATGATGCGATGTGAGTTGACAATATATGGTATGCAAAGGTGGTCCAGGACAACCACATATAGACCTATCATACATTGATGTTATGAGGACGTTGAATGATTTGGAAGGACCGGGGCATCCATAGGTATGCATGGTGGTGACAAATGCTGGGGGACCCGGACATCCATGTATGCTCCTTTCATGCTTATGACTCATGATGAAAGAGGGTGGACCATTACATCGAAATATGGTCCACTTATGCTTCCTACTTGACATGTGGGTGATGTGGATGAATGTACCCGACTGACTAATCATGCCAAGCGGTGTGATGTGCCAAGACATATGAATTCCTTTCTCAAAGATGACTTCCTCATGTGGGATGGTGGGGTGGCCTTTGGCTTCCACTCAAAAGGGTCGAAAGGATCTAGGTAGGTGGATATGGGGTGGGGCACTTTCTTGATCTCTAGGCGGGTGTTGCCTAAGGTCATGATTTCTATGGTGTAACCTGGGTCATGGATGAGGTGGGCTTGGCCCAATATGGTGGGTGGGGGTAGGAAAGGGTGGGTGGTGGGTGATGTGGGTGGGTCACGTGGGTACCCATACTCCCAAAGGAAGGGATCAAAGGGGTCATGGACTGGGTTTCCTAGAAGAAGAGACTCTATGCCCACATGGTCTTCACACGGTGGGTCCTCCTCCCTCAAGGTAATTGGACCAAGGTCGTTAGTGGGCCAGTCGATCAAGGTACTTGGGATCTTAATGGAAGTGGAGTGGATCATGATGGGTTTTTCATCCATAGGGAGAATGAGAAGAAGGTCACTAGTGTAGCAACCAATGGTGAAGACCGAGGTGATAGAACCATCACATGGGTGGATGAGACTAAGGCTTTTTGGGTGGGCCTTTCCTAAGGTCAATAAGAAAGTCAACCCTAGTTGCCATTCTAAACCCTTGAGGAGATCATCCCAACCTTCTACCTCATAGTAGGATTGGATTGTGGTGTGATAGGAGTGGAGGGGGGCAATTTGGGATGGATATCCCAATGGTGAGAGAGGTGGGGGTGAGCTAGGAAGGGTGGGTCCTTGTTTGAGCCATTGGAGTATGACTTCATTCATGGTGAAGGTGTGTGGCTTTTGAGGATCCGGACTAGGAGAGGTGGGTGGAAGTGGAGGTTCTTGGATTTCCTCTAGGGTAGGTTTTTGTTCCGGACTAGCATCTATTTCCATGTGGATGGGTGTGTGGGTTTCAATTCCTAGTGTTAATAGGTTGGGTAGGTCTAAGGCGGGAGAATTGGTGATAGCTGGAGCATAGTGCACTTGGGGTGGTGGGCAAGGGTGGACTTGGATTTGGATAGGAAGGGGAAGTAGAGGAGGCCTAGGTTGGGGAAAGATTGGTGTAGGAAGCGGGAGGTGGGTTGGGTGAGGGGTTTTGGGTTGGGGGGTGATGGTCATTATGGGCCTAGGTGGAGGGGTGGTCATGGGGTCCACTTGGGTTTGAGTGGTGAATGTTGGATGAGTGGTGGTCCTTATGGAGGGAATCGGGCCGGTTAAGGGTCTCTTGCCCTTGGGATCGTTTGGGGTGGAGGTGGGGGTTAAAGGGGCTTGACTAGTGTAGGTTAGGGGAGGGGGTTTTGGCTGGGGTGTGGGGGACCTTATGGGGTTGGGTGAGGAGGTGGAGGCCTTAGATACTTGGGTTTTAGGGGTGAGGTTTTGGACGGGTGGGGTTGAGGGAGTGGGAGTGCTCCTTGGGCTTTGATAACCCGGGTAGGAAGGGGACATATATTTTGCCCTAAGTTGCTCCTTCATGTCCTTCCAAGTGGTGATGGGAGTTTCCCTTCTAAGTACCTTTAGCCCAACAATGTGCATCCAATAAGTTTCTACCCGTTTGGTAAGTTGCATTTTGGCAACCCATGCCTTTTCATCCTCAGACATAGGATACCAAGTGAAGTATTGGTCCATTGTAGCTTCCCAACCTAAATATTCTCTAGGAGAGGTTCCATCAAAGGTGGGAAGTGGGAAAGGGACCATCCTATCGTCCGTCCTTGGGGCGGGCCAATTTTCTCCAAGTTGGTTGAGTCGGCCCGATATGTTATCAAGCCGCTCATTGGCATAGGTCAAGGCTTTCATGAAGTAGTTGACATGGCCAGGGAAGTTATGGGTGTTAGTGGTAGGCATCTCTTGGTGGCTTGGACTTATGGAGTGGGCCGATTGGTAAGGTCGATATGAGGTGGCCATACTAGGGGACAAGAGTGATGCACTTGAAGACTCTAAATGCATAGACATGCCCTAGGACCAACTTGATAGAGACAAGTTGTGAACTTGCTCTGATACCACTTGATGTGACACCACCTATGGACCTATTTTGCAAGCATTCAAGTTTGAGCGGCGGACTCACACTAGCGAGCTCACCCGTATGGCGCACACTAGTGCCCGATGGCGACTAGGTGATGTTGGAGAGGGTCCGAGGCGGGACCTTGAGGCTCTAAAGGTTGGCTAGCTTTGGGAGAACCCCAAATGGGCCTAGGATGCCCAAATCATGGGCGGCCAACACACCAAGGGTGTGGGTTAAGTGGATTCACTCTCAACTTGCCCGCGGTGGTCACTCACGGTACTAGCAATTTGGGCCGAGCTCTCACTCTCCATCCGATGAAGCAATAGCAATAATACTAAGCTAAGCAAGTGATTAAACCAGTCAAGAGAGGGACCGAGGCTCACCTAGCCGGCGTGAAGACGCCGACTCCGGCCGGAGACGGGGGCGAGCGGGGAGGCGAGGGTATGCACCCCCACGCCGCGTCGAGGGAGCTTCAACCTGAAATTGAAAGATTACACCACTACTCCTCTCGCAGGAGGGGGGGATCTCGGGGTGGGGATTAATGTATTACAACCAAACACTACCTCCTCGCAGGGAGGGGCTGTAAGCCGGCCAGGCGGGGTGGGGGAATTGGGCAAGAAATCCCAACTTCCGAGTTCCGCCGGTTCTGCCAGTCTGCAGATTCACTGGATAGGGGGTCGGTGTTGACGCCGCCACGGGCTCCAGGGAACTCCGATCTCGACGATACTGGTCCCAAAAGTTTCCTAGCTGCCGGAGGACGACGCCTGAATTTTTGGAGGATCTCTGGAGTTCTGTGCTGATCATGGCAGAGCCTGGAACAGGACCCCTCTGTCTGCCTCGGATGGAAACATAAAAGTTGCAGTTGGTTGCAGAAGGTGCTGTGGGCTCTGCTGAACTCCAATTGAGGCGAGACTGACGGTGACGCTTCCGTGGTCGGAGTAGCTTTGAGCAGGAGCTGACGGAGTTACAATCGGAGGTCGGAGAAGAGAGCAGTCATCGGATGAGTGGGTGTAGGTTGAACCTGGATCCGCAGGAGCAGTCTGCGCACTTGGACGAGGAAAATGGGAACTAGGGGTTCTGGAAGCCGATTGATGCCCTGCCTTTTGGAGATTAAAGAGGACTTAGAGGAGAAGATTTTTGATGAAGAACTCCTGCCATGATTCCCAGGAGGTTGGCCGCTGTAGAGCTTCAACTCCGGCTCAGGTGCTCTGCTAGGGAAGCTACGCACAGTCGGGGGAGAAATGCTCTCACGGCCAACTCGGAGCTTGGATCCAGACAAAACCACCACCGTTGCGAAGATGACTCAAAGATGCTTCCAACAGTACCACTTGGGCCTTCAGATTCGCAGGGAGGAAGACGTGGTGGCCGCTTCAAGCTACGGCCAACCTGCTGCCTGCAACCAGAGCTTGACCTGCAAAGAAATGGGTATGAATGGAGGGGTGGTGGTGGGGGGGGGCGACCTTGGCTGGGTTTGGGGTTGGATTTGGGCGACCAAGGGAGTTAAGGGGGTGGGAGATGGGAGGGAAATTCGAAATTGGGCTTTGGGAGAAGCTAATTTAGCATTGGGAAGGTGGTGGGATGCTTTGGGATGCTTTGGGAAGGAGAGTGGGGTAGTTGGGGGTTGGGAGGTGGGGTGTGGATTGGAGGATGCCACCTTGGGGTTGGGGGGGGGAGTTAAATGAGTGTATGGGGAAGGGGAGGGGTCTTAATGAGGGGTGAATGGGGAGGAGAGAGAAAATTCCGAAAATTGGGGTGGAGGGAGAGAGAGAGAGAGGGGGGACCCCTTAGAGAGAGAGAGTGAGAGAGAGGGAGATCTAGTGGGATTTGGAAGTGGATTTCAATTTTCATTCAATTGTTCATTACTTCAAAATGAGGGGAATGGGGTCCTATATATAGGCAACCCATATTTCTACAAAAGTCCCTGACATTTGACTCAATGACAGATAACCGAAGGGATAGGGGTGCCCTTGGGCCAAGCCTAATGAATTGGGCCCACTAGCCTAACAAACCAACCTAATGACACAATACATAGGAAAATGACTCACTAACCTAGGTACATGACTCAAATAAAGGGAAAATTACATGATATTGACTCAAAGAAAATGTGAACATTACATGACTAGACTCAAAAATACATGACTAACATAGGCGCTTGCCGACGAACAATCCGAGTCCGGAGAAAATGTGGAGGGGCAAGGGATGCCCTCATCAATACATCAGCATTGGCGTGAACATGGTGTGAGTGAACATGATTAATTCTGTTATTGACATGAAAATTTTTCTTTTCATAACCGGCCAGCCAACAGTTAACAGCTCTGTGGCCTGGCTTTCCACATTCAAAACATACAGTGTGTTTGCTTATAGAACCAAGCTTCTTTCTATCAACAATGTTTTTATTAACAGGGAAATTAACAAATCCATAGTTAGTTTTCTTTCCTTGAGCATGCCAGCAGAAGGCAGCAATGTGACCAAACTTCCCACAGCAATAGCATTGAATTTTCTTTTCCTGATCAGTAGAATGTTTCCTAAGATGATTTCTAGGATACTTTCTAACAGCATTTCTTTCATCATTTATCAATGCTACACAGTTATACATAATATGGCCAACTTTCCCACAATAGTGACATGTTATAGCCTTTTTATTCACATTCACTTGTTTGACAAGATTGATATTCTCATGAGAGTGTGAATGTGTGTGTGAGCATTGAGCAGCATGCACATGTAAATCAGAGACATGTTTGGACTTATCCAAATCCGCATTTTTCTTTTGTTTTTGAATCTTTTTCTGTTTCTTATCTGAATTTTCAGCCTTCTTAGCAGTGAATTGAAAGATAGAAGAACTAGATTAATTAGCTTGTTCAGAGCTTTTCACGAATACAGTTGACTTCTTCTTTTCATTCACTTTCTTATTAACATGCACATACCCAAGTCCTTCTTTCTGAAAATTCACTTTAGAACCAAGCAGCTTATTCAAATTATCTTTTCTTTTAACGAATTTTGACAAAGAATTTTTCAGATCTTCAATCTCAGAATTCAATGAAGCAATACTCACTTCATACTTGGATAGCTCAGATTCACAAACAATCAGCTGTTGTTGCAAAGTATCATTCAGGTTCTTCAGAGTTTCATTTTCTTGTTGAACCATTATTTCAATGTTGTTCTCATTTTCCTTCACAACAGTTTTTCCTTTTTCAATTGACAACCATCTTTCAGAGAAGACAGTATTAAGAACCATTAGCTTTTTATTTTGATCTTCCAAGTAGACATTTTCTTCTTTCAGACTTCTGACTTCAGAATTTTTCTCTTTTCTTAATTTTCTCTTTTCTGATTTAACTCTTTCATATTTTTCCAGTAGATGCTCATGCATGGCCACTAAATCATCATGACTCATATCCTCGGTCTCAGAGTTTACCTGGGATGAGGACTCATCTGATTGATCACTCCTTCTTGCCATGAGACATTCTTCTTCCTTTCCATTGTGGATGCGAAGCAATTCATCCAATATTTCCTTTGCCGAGCTACAACCTGAGAAGGAGGAAAAATCATCAGAACCGATTGCAGCCTTCATTAAATTTAGAGCTCTCACATTATCATCATTTTTCAACTTGTGAACATGAGTCCACTTGGACTTATCCTTAGGAAGTTCATGTGGACTGTGAGAGATAACCTTCCACAATTATGGATTAATAGAGTTAACATGCTTGTGCATACGATATAGCCAGAATTTAATATTTGAACTACTGAATAGTGGAGGATGAGCCATGAGGACACAACAGATTAATGCAACAGGAATATTGATGCACTAAAAACAAATTAGCACCTAAGACTGCAAGATCGAATCTGCAGGTCGCTGGACCTTGTATGCAGACACCGCTCTGATACCAATTGTTAGGGTGCTAGGCCCGGATACAGAGGGGGGTGAATGTATCCCTCTAGAAAATATAGCCCAAATTAAAACTCTAAAGCTCAGATATGTGGAATAAAGACTAATGAGCTTTCCAAGATGAAATGATAAGGTAACAAATGAACAAACAGTTGGACTGCACCAATGCAGCCACCTGAACAACCAGAAACGAAGCCAGAGCTAAACAACCCAATCACACTTAGCAGAATACAATGCTCAAAAATAACTCTCTAGATAATGCAACTAGCAAAGCATGCACAACCTGTGAATGGGAGGTAGAAGATATGGAGCTAACGTAAGGCAAACCACTGCACAAATAATTTTAAGGTGGTTCGGTCCTCCAGACCTACATCCACCCCTCACTCCCAACCAGAGTGAGGCTTCACTAGCCAATGCTAGAACCAAGCAGACTCAGTCTGTAACAGGTGCTGACACACAGCTTGACCAGGGGAACAAACTCCCCTCTTCCTCCCAACCGGAGGGACACCCCAAGGACTCCCAGCCACTTGGAAACTAGAGACCGAAGTCTCTCTTCCTCCAGACCGGAGGGACCCCTGGACTTGCTACCCACAAGCCCAGAACCGGAGACAAGTCTCCCTTCCTCCAAACCGGAGGGTACCCACAAGTAGCACCCAGCTACTTGCAACCGGAAATCAGATCTCCCTTCTCCTGACCCACCAGGAGGAACCCGACCTCAGTCCAGAGGATCGGAAGTACAAAGCTAACCAGAGAAACAAAAGGGAAAATAAGGAAACATAAAAAGCACAGCAACAAAAGCTGGAAATGAAACACAATAGTCGTTCTGGATTTGATCCACGAACAGACTGAACAGGTCTTCAATAGACTCTCTCCTCTTCTTCTTTTCTTCATCTTCTTTCTTCTTCTCAGCTCACGCAATCTTTCTCTTCTGCTCTCACTCTCTATTTTCTTCTCTTTCGCAGGCTCTCCCTGTCTCTTCTCTTTCTTCTTCTTCTTCTGCTTCCTTCTTCCTTCTTCTTCTTCGCTCTGCTGCTTCTCTTCTCTTCTTTTGCTCACACTCTCAGATTTCTTCGCTGGAGAGCTTCCTCTTCTTCTGTGGAGAGTTAACCCTTTTCGAGAGGATGATGGGGTGCTTTTATATCAAAAACAGAGCCTCAGAAGGTTGAGTAGAAAATGCCCTAGTGACCACTGATTGGTCCACTTGGCGGGGTAGCACCCCTTATCTAACACGTGTCAGCATCTTGCCCCTTTTTCCCATCGGATCACGTGCCCCCTCGAATGGTTGGAGGCATCCTCAGACTTGAACGAAAGTTCCTTCCTCGTGGCAGGGTAGCAGTCAGTGGCTTACACGTGTCTGGCTCGTAGGGTTCTGTTTCTGGAGACTGACCGCGTTGACGCACTGGCATCACTGCGTCTACTCTTTGCTTGTACACATTTGAATTTGCCCCACTGCGTCGACCCTACTGTGGATAGCGTTGATGCGTTGAAGACAGCCAGAGATAAGTCACCCCTTTCTTGAACTGCTGCGTCGACGTTGCCAGTTGGTGGCATTGACGCACGGATGAAAATCAGAAGTGTGTATTGGCCTCTCTTCCACCGCTGCGTCGATGCTGCTTGTTGATGGCGTTGACGCACGAACATGTACATTAAGGCCTGTCTTGCCTTGAATATTGGCGTCTCTTAAGCCGCTGCGTCGACGCTGCTCTATTGTGGCGTTGACGCAGTGGAAGATATCGTGAAGGCTTCGTCAACTGATGCGTGGACGCTTTAAGCTCCCAGCGTCGACCCTGCTCCCTTCAGCAACAAGAAAGAAGTCATAAGATTTAAGTATGTACATTGCAGTGTATATACTTTGTTGTATAGACTTGTGAAGGCAAATGCAACGTACAGACTTGGTAAAACACGGTCCAGTGTAGGCTTGGTAAAGTGAAGTCCAGTGTATAGACTTCAGTTAAGTTCAGGCCTCTAACAACGAGTGTATAGACTTGGGCCAAGAAAACGAATGTATAGACTTCAAAAGAAGCAGTCCGATGTACAGACTTGGTTGCAAGCTGAACAGTCGGATGTACAGACTTGCTGAAACAGTCCGATGTACAGACTTCAAAAACTCTAGACAACGGACGCTGTACAGACTTCAGCTATGTAGGCCACAGGCCGATGTGTAGACTTTTGGATTTGAAGACCAGTGTGCAGACTTCAAGTTTAACTGTGGATGTACAGACTTCAGGTGTGAAGACATTGTGAATGCAAATGCAATGTTCAGACTTCATTGTATAGACTTGCAGAACCTGAATTAATGTGCATACTTGGAACGCCTGAAGACTAATGTATGGACTTGTATAAATCTGATGAATGAACTGAGGGGTCGACCCATCAGTACAAGGGGTCGACGCACCACAGACCAGACAAAAGAATAAATGAAGTTAAAGAGGCACCAAGCGTCAACGCATTGCCCAAGCAGCGTGGACGCATCAGTACAAATATTTCTTACTGCTACTTCTGAAGTGACTTGGCAGCGTCGACGCTGCAGTATCAAAATTCAGTCTAAGGAGCAACAGTAACATGACTGAACATAATCAAATATGCAATGCCATATCAGAACTTATGAAGACTCACACAGCAAGATGACTCACAGTGAATAACTCACCTCAAAGATCAATCATCAAAACCACCATTAAAATCACAGGGGCACAACAGAACGGTCCGATCCAAGATTTTGCTTGCGGGCTATGATGCGGCGGTATGAGATCGACGCCCTTGCCTGGAGATCGATGCCTCACCTCTGCGAGAAGCACGCTTCTTCGGGGCCATCTAAAACACAAACCGAAAGAACCCACCGATGTGGTATAGATCTTGATGGTTCAACCAAGGAGAAATGCGAGAAGTGTGAATCTATGATCCTCCACAGACATCAGAAGCTTACCTAAAGGGAATGAAGATCAAAGGATGACGCTTTAAGCCACAAGGAGAAGTGTTCGCGCGGATGCCACCCGGAGAACTGCGGCTATGGCTTGAGATCTTGGATGCCAAGGAAAGGTTGTTTTAGGGCTTGCAAAGAGTGGTGGCAAAGCTAGGAGGGGGGCAAGAGAGGTTTTATATCCATGGGAGGGTGCCAACTTAGGGTTGGAACCCTTGTTGGATCGGTTTGGGGGCGGGTGAGCCGCCCCGCCGGTTTGGGTCGACCCAATGGGTCGACCCGTTGGGTCCCTTACCCCCTGGCCGAACCGGGTGAGCGAGGGTCGACCCAGGGGGTTGACCCATTTTATGGGTTTGCAAGGGGTCGACCCTATGGGTCGACCCTTTTACTGGTTTTCAGCAATATGAAGGAGTAACCAGATGAAAAATTCAAGGAATGTTTGGCTCGAGTCCCCAATTGTAAAAATATATGAAATCAAGGAATTTTGGATAAAATGGGATGTATGCAATTGGAGTGTTGGTAGTCAAAATTTGGAAATATATGAGATGTGTAATGTCCTTTTTATCCAGATTTCTGACTTTGAACAAATGAGCTCCTTTGTGGGCATAAGATTGTATCCAAGGTGATTTTGGCCATAGAAGTAACAATGAATATGGGTGAATACAATATACATAGTAGAAACGCAGAAGCACACCAAAATGATTTTTCACACGATTTGATTTTTCTTTTGTTTTTCACACAACATGATGCATATGCATGACAAGAGAATTACTATATGCATGAAACTAATGCAATTACATGTAATGAAGTGACCTGTATATACATGATGCACATGGTTATGAATCACTCTTCTATCCTACAAACCCCTAGTTCTCTTCTAAATGTAGTGAACTTGTCTTCACTTAGAGGTTTGGTGAAAATGTCGGCAATTTGACGATCGGTCTCAATGAAACTGATTTCTACATGACCCTTACTCACATGATCTCTAATGAAATGATGTCGAATTTCAATATGCTTGGTTCTAGAGTGATGAACATGGTTTTTGGACAAGTTTATGGCAGAGGTGTTGTCACAAAGAATTGAGGTGTTTTTAAAAGATATGTCATAATCAATCAATTGTTGTTGGATCCATAACACCTGGGCTACACAACTACCGACAGCCACATATTCGGCTTCGGCAGTAGACAATGCCACTGAATTTTATTTCTTGGAGGCCCATGAAACCACGCAGCCCCCAAGAAACTGGCAATACCCACTAGTGCTTTTTTGATCCACTTTGCAACTCGCATAATCGGCGTCAGAATAAGCAATTAAGTCAAGACTCGAATTGCGTGGAAACCATAGTCCGAAATTAACTGAACCAGCAACATATCTGAAAATTCGTTTAACGGCCGACATGTGTGATTCTTTTGGGTTTGACTAAAATCTAGCACACATGCAAACAGCAAACTGTATGTCGGGCCTACTGGCAGTTAAATACAATAGAGAACCTATCATGCTTCTAAAGAGTTTTTGGTCCACTGATTTACCTGTCTCATCTTGATCAATTTTTATTGAGGTAGACATAGGAGTTGGTTGTGGTTTTGTTGATGTCAAATTGAACTTTTTCAGCAACTCCATTGCATACTTCTTTTGATGTATGAACATCCCGTCAACAGTCTGGTTTACCTGCAATCCTAAGAAGAAAGTCAGCTCTCCCATAAGACTCATTTCAAACTCACTTTGCATCAATTTGGCGAAGTCTTTGCTGAGACCATCTTTAGTGGAGCCAAAAATAATGTCATCAACGTAAACTTGAACAATTAAGATATCCTTGCCATTCAACTTTGTAAAGAGGGTTTGATCAACATTACCTCGTTTGAATTCATGTTGAATGAGGAATTCACTTAACCTTTCATACCATGCACGGGGTGCTTGTTTCAGACCGTAAAGTGTCTTGTCCAGCTTGTACACATGGTCTATATGCTTTGTGTCTTCAAACCCCGGTGGTTGCTCCACATACACGTCGTCCTGGATATAGCCATTCAAAAATGCACTCTTAACATCCATTTGAAATAATTTGATATTATAACAACATGCAAATGCTAAGAGAACCCTCACTGCCTCAAGTCTTACTACTGGAGCAAAAGACTCATCAAAGTCAACTCCTAATTCTTGACTATAGCCCTTGGCTACTAGCCTGGCCTTGTTCCTAATTACCACTCCTTGATCATTTGTTTTATTTCGAAACACCCATTTGGTTCCGATCACGGAGTGATTCTTAGGAAATGATACGAGAAACCACACTTTGTTCCTTTGGAACAGGTGTAGTTCTTCTTGCATGGCCATGATCCATGACTCATCTTTCAAGGCCTCTTCATTGGAGTGAGGTTCAGATTGAGAGAGCAAGGCTAATAAATCATGAGTTTCAACTTCCCTGAAGGAGGCTCGTGTCCTTATCCCTTCTTGTACATTGCCCAATACATTCTCCGGCGGATGGTCCTTTGCAAATGTCCATTGTATTGGTAGCTCCTGTTCAAGTTGAGTTTCCTGATTTTCATCCTCTTCTTTTGGTTCTTCCTCTTCTTGTTTTTCTGAATTTTCTTCCTTCTTCTTGATATTGTCATCTATCAACTCATCATCCTGCAAGATAGATTTTTCATCAGTTCTAGATGGAGATGATTCATCAATAATAACATGTGGGCTTTCTTCAACTACGAGAGTTCTCAAGTTATACACTCGATATGCTCTCGAATTGAGAGAGTACCCAAGCAATATGCCTTTGTCACTTTTGGGATCAAATTTAGCCAAGTCCTTCTTACCATTGTTATGAATGTAGCATATTGAGCCAAACGGTCTCAAGTATGAAATGTTTGGCTTCTTACCTCGGTATAGCTCATATGGAGTTTTCTTCAACAATGGTCTTACCATGGCTCGATTTATGATGTAGCAGGCCGTGTTCACTACTTCAGCCCAAAAGTACCTCGGTATTTTATTCTCGTTCAGCATGGTTCTTGCCATCTCAACTAGCGTTCTGTTCTTCCTTTCCACAACTCTATTTTGTTCCGGAGTTCTTGGTGCGGAGAAGTCATGCATATAGTCTTGAGCCCTGCAAAAATTACTGAACTCATGGTTATCAAATTCTTGGCCGTGATCACTCCGCACAGCTTTGATGCAATACCCTTTATCATTTTGAACAAATCTGCAAAATGCTTCAAATTCTGTCAGAGCATCATTTTTATGAGAAAGGAAATACACCCAACAGAATCTTGAATAATCATCCACAATCACAAATCCATATAGTTTACCACCCAAGCTGTGAGTTCTACTTGGTCCGAAGAGATCAATGTGGATGAGTTCAAGAGGTCTTGATGTGATCGCATCTTGTTTGGACTTGAATGATGTCCTTGTTTGTTTGCCCATGCTGCAAGCTCCACAAACTCCATCATCGACGGCCTTCAACTTGGGCAATCCAATTACCAAATCATTTCTTGATAATTTCAGCAATACATTGAAACTAGCATGCCCAAGCCGGCGATGCCAGAGCCAAGCATCATCATTGTTCCTTGCAATTAAACATAAATTCTCATGAGATGAATCATTCAAGTCTATCATATAAACATTGTTATACCTGAAACCAATGAACTTTATCTCATGAGTATTCCTATTCAAAACAGTGTAGTGGTTAGAATCAAAAATCACATTGCATCCCTTATCACAAAGTTGGCTTATGCTTAAGAGATTATGTTGCAAACCCTTCACAAGCAATACATTTTCAATGGTATGATTTTGATTCTTACCTATCTTACCTTCTCCGATGATTTTACCTTTGTCCTTACCACCGAATGCTACCGTCCCACCATCCTTTTCATGCAGGTCCACAAACCATTCCTTGTTTCCCGTCATATGCCGAGAGCAGCCACTGTCCAAATACCATTTGTTCCTTTGAGCTCTCGAGTAGACCTGCAATTCAACCAAGGTTCTTATGGAGATTTTGGTACCCAAGCTAGCTTGGGTCCATGATGGTTAGAGGCATGATGCATATATGATCTATTTCTGAATCCAACAGAATTTTCTTCATCATATTTCAGAATTCTACAATCATACATATCATGACCCATTTTTCCACAATAGAAACAAGTGATGGCTCTATCTCTTTTTCTCCTTCTACCAACATTTGAAAAGGAGTTATGCATATGTTTCTTTGATTTGAAGGATGCTGAACTTATGGGTGCCCAATGAGTTGTCTGAGCTTTTGATTTTTCAAGGATGGCAAGGGCATCCTTTAGCTCTTTTATTTGAGCCATTTGAGATTGGCTTTGTTCTTCAGCCTTTATTTTGGCTTTATTGCAAGCAATGCTTTCAAGCTTTTCTTGTTCCATATCATTTTTCAATTCTTCATGTATTTTTAGAAACGTAGATTGTTCTTCTCTCATGCATGAAATCTCTTCTTCAAACAGTTCAACTTTGGATGCTAGAATTTCATTTTCATGCTTCATGTTTTCATTTTCTGATTTTAAAGCATGGCACTCTTCACATGATTTTTTAGCATGCACAAAATGATCAATTTTCTTTTTCAAATTTCTATTTTCAGATTTGAATCTTTTACATTTTTCATATAAAGATTCATATGCAATTTGCCATTGTTCACAAGTGAGTTTCTGGTTCAGAATCTACCTTATCTCCTTCGTCATCATTTGCCATGAGACATGGATTCTGGACTAGCTCATCTAGTCCATCTTCATTTCCAGATTCCTCCTAATCTTCGTCACTCCATGTGGCCACCATGGCCTTGGGCTTTCTGAACTTGCCTTTCTTCACCTTCTTGATGAGATCGGGGCACTCACCCCGCATATGGCCGGGTTTCTTGCATTCATAGCAAATCACTTCTTCTATCCTGCTACTTTCTCCTCTGTTTGGTCCTTGCCTTCTTGGTCCCTTTCTGAACTGACCACCAAAGTTTCTTGTTCTTCTGACGAACCTTCTTGCTCTTTGTGTGATCATGGAAACTAATTCCTCATCTTCAGTGTTGCCAATTGAATCATTTTCACTACCCTCTGAATCGTGTGGATTCACCTTTAGAGCCATTGTGGTGACAGCTTTCTTTTTCTTGTGATCCTCCTCGCTCCTTTTGATGTTTATCTCGTAAGTCATCAATGAGCCAATTAACTCGTCCAGAGTTAAAGTGCTTAGATCCTTGGAGTCTTCAATTACAGTGGCCTTTGTATGCCACTATGGAGAAAGGGATCTTAGGACTTTTCAGACGAGTTCCTTGTTGGAATATTCCTTGCCAAGTCCCTTTAGTCCATTGGTAATTTCTGTTAGCCTTGCAAACATATCAGAAATTGATTCTTCTGGCTTCATTACGAACAGCTCGTAGTCCCGAACTAAGAGGTTGGCCTTTGTTTCCTTGACTTCTGATGTTCCTTCATATATAAGCCGCAGCTTATTCCACATCTCCTGCGTAGAGGAACACGTAGATATTCGTGAGTATTCGTTAGGATGAACAGCACATTGAATTATATTCATAGCCTTAAAATTCGTTGAACACTTCTCTATATCTTCTTCATCCCACTCATTTTCATTTTCAGATAAAACATATGGACCCTTACTTATGACACGCCATACATCGTAGTCCTGGGCACGTAGGAAAACATACATTCTATTTTTCCAATAGGGGTAGTTTGATCCATCAAAGAACGGAGGTCTTTGAATGGAATGCCCTTCGGGCATCATCCCTTTGTTTGCCATATGAACGGGATCAAACTCTGTGACCGTGTGGTCGAGACTAAACAGAGACCAGTGCTCTGATACCAATTGTTGAGTCCCAAATGTGGCAATCAAGAGGGGAGGGGTGAATTGATTGGCTAATAAAATTTTGCTCCTCTTAAGAAAATAATGCTGATTAAACAAACAACCACTAATACTCACACGAACAGGATCACACTCGTGAATGCGTGCGGAATGTGTTTGAATAGCTGGTGTGGTGATCTCTCAACTCACCGTGAAGCCCACTCGACAAGAATCAGAAAAATCACAGCACATGAGACACGGATTTTTTAGGTGGTTCGGTTACACATTCGTGTCCCCTACGTCCACCCCTCACACTTGAGGATTAAAGCTTCACTAACGAGTGAATCACATACACACGCTGTTTAGAATAGCAAACACACACACACACACACGGCTTCCGATCTGGTTGCCAAACGCGCACAAGTGCACATACACACACACGTTCGTGTTTCCGAACACGAACACCACACACAAATATCTGATATGATGATTACAAACGTATGCTCAAGTTTAAACTAAATGATTCAGAATGGAAAGAGTGAAGAAATATTGATTTATCCTGATTGGAGCTCCCCCTTTCTCTTCTGCGAATTTTATCAAGCACTTGTGCAGCACGACGACCGTTCTTGACGATCTTGGCTCGGATGGTGGCTGAATCTTGATTTCGCTCACAGCTAGCAGTAGAAGCTTGATTGGAACCTTGATTCCTCCTTCTTCCCTTCACATTCACGGACACACCAAGGTGGAACAAGGGCTGGAGGTGGCTGCTGCGACCTGCACACACAAGTGTTAGAAAGAAACCCAAAAATTAGGAGATACGAATTCTTCTTGGGGTTTTCATCCCAATAGGATTATATATATGCTAAGGGCGGTCAAGGGATGTCTAAGAGACAAGATCCGCACATCAAGGAGTGGTTTAGGGACAGCCACACAAGTGTGGTTGGACCATTTGGTCGAAACCGCAAAAGTCTTCATTCACGGCGCCGCCCAGACCAGAAAGGGTCGACCCTTGGGGTCGACCCTCGTGAGAGGCCAGATGCCCCTGGCAGCATGGATCGACCCTTAGGGTCGACCCTTTCAGGAACCGTTGCTGTCTTCAAAAAGTGTCCTTCTGGAATTTACAGGGGTCGACCCTTGGGGTCGACCCTTTCTGGAGCCTAAACAATTTGATGAAACCAGTTCTGGAATTTAATTCCACAAGCAGGGGTCGACCCATTCAAATGGGAATCTGCCTGGCAGCAATGGGTCGACCCTTGGGGTCGACCCTTTTTCCTGCACTTTCTAAAAAATGAAGATAAGACAAGGCTAAGTGCAGGGGGTTCAAGTTGGGGTTTTTAAAATAAGAATGCTCCACATCTAGACATAAGTTCTAACAGTGTAATGGAGGAGATTAGGATCGATCTCACCAATCATCCTTCAGTCGTTTAAGAGCTTTGGCCTGTCAAGAACAAAGTTTGAATTAGTTCCACATGTTGCACATTGAAACCAAAATACTTACAATGAGTTGTTGTGCTTGAGCCTTCTCAAGTATTATGTCTTCAATTGATGTGTGCATTTCCAAAACGTAGTTATGCTCATTTTCAGATCATACAAAACATTTGATCATCATCAAAAACCATAAGTCATATACATGAGGAGGGGGTTCAACAGACCTATTTCCTATTCTTCGGCTTGCTGTTGGTAGTTTTGCCCTGGCTCCTCCTTGGACGCCAGGAATTCTCCATCATCATCCTTTCTTTCCCTGTCATCAGCATTGTTGTCAGATTTATCAGAAATTTCCGCAAACACTACATGTGGAGTTTCTTCCACAGTTTGATTTTTTACATTGAAAACCCTATATGCGCTAAATGTTTCAGAATACCCTAAAAATATTCCAATATCACTCTTAGCTTCAAATTTGTCAAGGTCAGATTTATCATTGTTATGAATATAACATTTTGACCCAAACGCTTTGAAATAGGCCAAGTTGGGTTTCTTACCTTTTAGCATCTCATAGGGGGTTTTCTTACGCTTTGGCCTTACCATGGCCTGTTGGGCATGTGTGGAACATACTTGATTCTATTGTTTTGATGATGTCTGCTTATGAGCCATTGATGAGTCTATTATGTATTTGATGATTTCTACGTATATGTTGTTCAGGTCAAAGTCAGCACTGGCAGTGTATGGTCTCATGAAGATAAGCAGTATAAAGATATCGTGCAATGATGTCATGTGATATGGTGCAATGAAGCTGAGCCATGTGAAGATAGAAGACATCAGCTCAAGCTAGCAATATCAGCAGAAATGGCAGTGCAAATAAGGAGGCTTTGATGTGCTCACACAAAGGAGCAAAGGGCTCTCCTTATATTGACATGAAGTTGGAAATGGATGGGGAGAACATCAAAGGGCAAGGAGCTATGGTCTTAGCGTCGACCGTCGAGACTCTGTCCGACCAACTATAGCTAGCACTACGAGCAACTGTGGCGAGCACTCTGAGTAGCTGTGGCAAGCACTCGAGCAATTGTGGCAAGCTCTCTAAGCATTGTAGTGAGCACTATAGTGAGCACTCCAAGCAGCGGTGCAGAGCACTTCCGAGCACGCTCAAGTATAGAGGGTTTGAGGAGTATCCCAGTTCGTCAAGTAGAAGAGAGCATGTTCTAAGAGGAGCGCTGCCACGACCAGAAAAGAAAGAGCAAAAGAGAAGAAGAGAGAAGAAAATGGAAGAAGAGGAGCCGACTCCAAAGTTAAATGGCGAGCACTCCGAACACTGTGAGCACTCCGAGAACTCACGAGCACTTCTGAGCACTCCCTTCCGAGCACTTCCGAGCACCTCCGAGCACGCTCAGAGAAAGAAGGCTCGAACAGAAGCCTAGTGCGTTCAAGTGAAGAAGAGTCAACTCCTGCCAAGTTGACTACAGTCAAGCTCATCTCAGTTCAATCGCCAGCCAATGTGATCAAAGGTGTAAAATGGCCTATACGGGTGACAAATAGGGCAGCAACAGTAACAAATATGCAGTAGCGGTGACAAATGGCTAAATGCGACGGCCTTCAAAGAAGAGAAACCAACAGAAGGTGATGGCTCCCATGACTAACGGTGACAAATAAGTAGACAACAGTGACAAATGGCACCTAAGGTTAACAAATAGATGGATTGGGGTGACAAATAGCTCATTGCAGTAACTAGAGGGCCGTAGAAGAAGAGTGTGTCAACGCAAGAGCCTTGCTGCGTTGAGGCTACTGAAGGCTTTTTATGCTATTACTACAACGGTTCTGAGGACTTCTAGAGGATTAAAAATAGAACCGTAAACCACCAAAACCATGGATTTTGAGGTCTCGAGAGGACTCCTAGGGAGTCAACTATCCATGTCATCATTGGCTTACCATAACAATCCTTTTGGTCAACAGTTATGTCAGTCTACAAATCTGGGAAAGGTCGTTGTTCATGGTAAACCACCTTTTTGCCTTCAGCCAATCATAGAAACTGTCTAGTAGCTTTTCCAGAACAGAAGGACGTCCTTGGTGCTGCCAGCCAATGGAGAAGAAGATGTTGCAGATCATTTCTCAAGGATCTTTCTCTACTAAATAATCTCTACTTCTACCTCAACCAAAATAACTCAGATTTTGGCAATTTCATTGGTCATGCTCAGTTGCCTTGTGACCAATCAGAGGCTACCAGGATTGAAGGCTTCCTTTGAATCAAACATAGTTTATAAGGAGCCAATCAAGAAGAGGTCAGTATTCAAACAAGTATTTTTGTATTCCAAACAATCAGATGCAGTTCCCATTGGAGGGAAATTTCTTCCAACTCTTCTATATATATGAAGCCCTCTACATGAAGAGAGCCGCTGCTATCTTGCTGTTGCCCTTGAAGAAAGCCACGCCCCTTGAGCATTCAAGAAAATCTGTGAGTGAGAATAGAAGGGAAGGTGAGCAGCCCAGCACTGAGGCCAATCCAGTCCAGTGTTGTGAGAGAAAAGAGAAAGGAGAGAAGTCTTAGAGAGTGAAGCCCTACAGAAAGTTTGAAGAAGAAAGGAGTGCAGCCCTCCTTCAGCCGTGCCAAGCTTGCTAGTGTCTCATGTGCATTATAGTTGGTGTTTATTTCTTAATGAGCTAAGTTTTTAAGTGGGTAAAGTTTGTGAAAGGATCTATTCAATCCCCCCTTCTAGACTCGTTGCACCCTTGGGACCTAACAATTAGCATCAGAGCCTAGCTCTGTGTTACCCAGATCCAACGATCTGCAGAGAAAGATCCCGGTGCATTTGAACAAATTTCAATGAATTCCCCTCCCTTATTCGATGGCTCTGATTTTACCATGTGGCTAGGAAAGATGTGTGCCTTTGTCAACTCCATTGATACAAGGTTATGGAAACTCATATATCATGGTCCGCGCAAGTTGCCATTAGATACATCTGAATGGTCTGCTGAACACATGATCAAAAATGTTGACAACCTTGTTGCTCTCAAGTTGATAAAAGCTGCTGTAGATGTTACAAAGTTTCCTTTTGTTTCATGTTGCACCTCTGCCAAGGAGATCCTAAACGGACTAGCCATGATACATGAAGAAGGAAAAAGCCATGAATGTCTCATGGTCGACCGTCCAGAATAGTCTAGTGACCCATCTTCATCTCAGGTAAACTCTGGACTTAGAAGACTTTACATTTGAAGAGCTTATGGAGGCCTATGATGAGTTGGCCAAGCAATACAAAAAGATAAAATCTGAAAACAGAAAATTGAAAAAGAAGCTTGAAATCAATTCTGCAGACAACTCTCCTTGCAAAAAATGTTCTGATCATGAGGAAGTGAATGAAACTCTCATGACTGATTCTGATGTTCATAAGGACTTAATTTCTGGCTTAAGAATCAAAAATGAGACTCTATTAGTTAAGCTATCTGAGCTGAAAGATGAGCTGATTTCAACCTCTACTGACCATTATTTGCTTGATAAGCTGATTGACAACAAGGCCCTCGCAGATGAGAATAAAGGGCTGAAAGAATAAAACAATGTGTTGTTTGAAAAATTGGTTGTCTCTGAAAAAGGTAAGAATGTTGTTGATAATTGTTTTGAAAGAATGCATGCGTTAGAGCAAGAAGGTGAAACTTACAAAAGTGTGAATGCCATGCTCATTGAGCAACTTGCTGCTTGCGAGGAGGACCTTGCTAATTTTGAACTGCACGTCTCCTCATTTGGGAATGAAATCAAGGATCTAAGTAATTCTCTATCAAAGTTTGTTCAGGGCAAAGATAATGTAGACAAAATTTTGGGAACTAGAGTAAACTTTCAGAGAGAGGGTTTAGGCTACAACCCTGTGAACAAGAAGGTTTTTGAAAATAAATTGCATACATCTTTTGTCTTGGGCTCACATGAAGCCAGTACCTCTAGTGGTCCCTCAAAGCCATCTGTAGCCCAAAAAATCCAAAACAAAACAAAAATCAGAAAAAGAAAAACTTTGATCAAAAAATAGAAAAATCAGTTTGCTTGTTTTGATGTGCGTGATAAGAAGTCTAATGCTAAATGCCATGCATCGCATAAAATGAATGTTTATTACTTTTATTGTGGTATGCATGGTCATGGTGTGCATGATTGCTTTATCTTGAGAAATGATGAATTAATAAAAGGCAAGAATAGAAGAAGTAATGTGAAAGGCAAAGGCAAGGGACAGGTCGACGCTGGGAGAGAGTATACTCGGCGCACTACTGCTCAAAAGCCCAGGAACGGCCCAATGCATCGACACACTGCCCAGGGAAGGTCGACACATCCCAAGGTCACCAGAAGAAATCCCCTTCCTTGCTGCTTCCATTGTGGAAAATTTGGCCATACAGTCAAAGACCGTCCGTATCTAAAAGGTAGGATTCATCCTCATGCTCAATATGGTGGTATCCATGTTCACTCACAAAGGTTTAATGCACATGTACATGAGAAGAATGCCAAATCCCGTGTGCGTTGCTTTTATTGTGGTGAATATGGACATGTGTTGGATAACTATCATTGGATAAGGAGTGATGAATTGAATGCAACAAAGAAAAAAAATTTCAGGCCAGAAATACTACCAGCCATCAAGGACCCAAGAAAACTTAGGTACCTAAAAATTCCAAATGAGAATTTTGGGTGCAGGGTGCCTTGGAGCTGAACAAAGGATCAGCTGGAAATAAAAGCTCAAAGCACAGGTTTGTGAATAAAAATTTCAACTCATGTTAATTTAGCATGTTAGGCTTGATTTGTAGTAATTGCATTATAGGTCTGTCTTGCTTTCAATAAATCCTGCAAGCATGAAACCTCCCCTTTATGTTGATGATATTCCCCTTTGTGAAATCTGTTCATCTGAATTGGTTCATATGATTAACATTTAATTTGAGCTTCTGGTATATCAAATGGTGATGGGCAGAAAGACAGGTCAAACCTATCTGGAACTCTCACTATGCGTGAATTGGGTCTTCAGATCAATATCTCTGCCTTGTACCAAAACTCAAAATTTTCAGATGCTTAATCCATAAGGAATCTGTCATGCTAATGGAGTTGATATGTGATGAGTTGATGCTTATGACTCTCAAGCTTGTGGCTGAGCTGATTGCAATTCCCAATTTTTGCAGCCATATGAAACTTCATGTCTATCTCTGTTAATCCTTGTTTTTGATGATGTCTATCATGGCTACATATAATTCAACTAATCACTCATGTGGACATATAACATTTTGTTTAATTGTCCTAACTTCCATAAGCATTTGACTAAGGGGGAGTCTAAGAGTTTGCACCTCAGTTTAGAATGCATTGCACACGTCCTAAGCTTGCATATGTGTGTCCTTTAAAAAAAACATCATTTTGTGGTCTCATACACTCTTGCGCATTTCATGATTAAGGGACCCAAAAGCATTCTAAACTCTTGCTAAGGGACCTTACTTTTGCTCATTGCTTTGCATGCTAGAATGTGGTGCACCTTCATGGCATGACCTGTTGGTATATAGAATGGTGACTTGTGGAAAGTTGGATCAAGTCCAACTGGAAACTATCACTATGCGAGAGAGGATCTTCAGATCAAGTTCTCCGCCCGGTATCATGGGTCTAATGTTCACATAAGTCATAGGCTACATACCCTCTTGCTGTTTCTCGTAAAAGCATTCTGAATTTCATGCACAAGTTGAGGGGGAGTCAACATTATAGTCCTATCTGCATCTTTGCATATCCTGTAGACACATGAATTGATTGCATATTCTTAGGGAGAGCATCTCTTCTGAAATCTCTTGATCAGTCAATCTGCCTTATGCTCACAAATGCTTGAACTTGCTTGGAACATCATCTGTCTGCTCATATCTCTGGATACCTACTCCAAGCTCCTTGGACACCTTTGAACTCTTGGGAGATTCTCTATTTGTTGATGAGTTCATTTATCATAGTATACCCTAAAGAAGAATCCTCTTTTATGGAATTCTATGATTGCCCAAGTCATAAAAATGTTGGTTTAAGTTTAATGGATTCATGAGTTTTTAAACTGAACTTTCTTGAAGATGGCTGTATTCAGACTTAATAGACTTAAACCATTGTTTCATGTTTTGACATGTTATGCCTGCTTAAATCTGAAAGTTTATGTTTAGTACAAAGGCATCTTTGTTTGAGAAACTTCACTCTAACATTATTTTTAAACATTTGTCAAAATCTGAAGATTTCAAAAAGGGGCTACACTTAATGAAAGCAATGAACTTCAGTCATGCTGAGAAACTAGAGATATTGGCGTCTGATAAATGTATATCCTCACATAAAAAGGTGTGTACTGAGTTCAGTGCTCGAAGGCACAGCAATGGCAATTGTTTCACTGAGAAATTGAGTCCCTTCATCAATGAAGTGGAGTGGGCAAGGTCATGAAGTGCCTTGCTACCTCTGTTCTAATTGAAGCAGAATGGTGAGCTACACTGAGTAACTGGGGATGTTGGCGTCTAATCAACATGCATTCTCACGTCAAAAGGTGCCAGCCACACTTGAATGCTCTTGAAAAATGAAAAGCAATAACAGTTGGTATCAAACAGTGGTTTCAACGAAAAATCTGAATTTGTAGTACCCATGGATAAAATCAGAAAAGTCGATGTGTTTAACCTCAATACTTAATGTAGCTTTTCTCCGACGGGCTTTTGGAATTGAATGAGTAGGATGAAAGAAGGTTAACCTAGTTTTTATATGTAATTCTAGTTCATTTCTATTAATTTTGAATGTAGAAAATTTTCAAATGCTCATAACTGTGAAACTCAGAATTCATCAAATTTAAACCAATCTAAAGATAGGAGTTGTATCATTGGATTTCTATATCTGAAGTTTCTGATAAATCTCTAACTCTGCTTTTATGAACTTGGCTTCAGACTGAAGAACTCCCATCCTAACATTTCTTGGATCTATTTCTTCTTTGATTAAATCCAAGTGTCGACCCCAAGGGTCGACCCCTTGCGTCCAGACTTCTGTATGGTTGTCATGGCATTTGACATCAAGTCAAATTGGCCCCCTTGTTGTTGCATGTCTCCATGTTGATTGTCACTTTTGTATGATCTGCAATGATCTCTCCTGGCTGCTATGAAAGCATCATCTCTCTAAGCGATTGGCAATCAGGTCTCTTCATGTAGTTGGTTAGTTTGTATTTTCCTTCTTCCATGCATTGCATAGAAAATACTAAAAATCTGAAAACTTGAAAAATCAAAAACACTGCTCACTGGTTGTCCCTCTTCCATTGATCTGATTCTCATGCTTTGGATTTTGTTGCATTCTCAACTGCTCTTGCATATTGCTGCTCTAGTATTCAGGACATGCAACAACAAAAAATAAAAAAAGGGACCTAACAATTGCATACATACCTGGCTATCTGCTTGCCTGCTTGTGCTTGGCCTTTATGTTTTTAATCTTCTCATGCAACCCCATATGCTCATATTCTGACTTTGTAATTGGCTTTACTTTAAGCCCACTTTACTGATGGCAAAGGGGGAGAAGTTTTTGATGAGTCATAATTGGGGCTACTTCATTATTGTATTCCTTTAAGAAATGACTCATAATGAACTCTTAATGACTCATAGTTGCCATCATTAAAAAGGGAGAAAATGTTGGGCATGTGTGGAACATGCTTGATTATATTATTTTGATGATGTCAGCTTATGAGCCATTGATGAGTCTAATATGCATTTGATGATGTCTACGTATATGTAGTTCAGGTCAAAGTCAGCACTAGTAGTGTATGGCCTCATGAAGATAAGCAGTATGAAGATACCATGCAATGATGTCATGTGATATGGTACAATGAAGCTGAGCCATGTGAAGATAGAAGCCAGCAGCTCAAGCTAGCAATAGTAGCAGAAATGGTAGTGCAAATAAGGAGGCTTTGATGTGCTCACACAAAGGAGCAAAGCGCTCTCCTCATATTGACATGAAGTTGGAAATGAATGGGGAGAACATCAAAGGGCAAGGAGGTATGGTCTGAGTGTCGACCGCCGAGACTCTGTCTAAGCAACTATAGCTAGCACTACGAGCAGCTGTGGCGAGCACTCCGAGTAGCTGTGGCGAGCACTCGAGCAACTGTGGCAAGCTCTCTGAGCATTGTAGCGAGCACTATAGTGAGCACTCCAAGCAGCGGTGCTGAGCACTTCCGAGCATGCTCAAGTATAGAGGGTTCGAGGAGTATCCCAGTTCGTCAAGGAGAAGAGAGCATGTCCTAAGAGGAGCGCTACCACGACCAGAAAAGAAAGAGCAAAAGAGAAGAAGAGAGATGAAAATGGAAGAAGAGGAGCCAACTCCAAAGTTAAATTTTAAGCACTCCAACTACCTGTGCACACGTAGACCAACTGCTCTAGGTCGGGTCCTCTAGCCGGTTTTCCCCCCAGCCAGACTCAGGCTGCAAAGGCAAGGGGCCCTACGGAAACCAGCCTAAAAACCGTCTCTCTCGGGTAAGCCGCTCCACCACTCCCGGGTGGGTCAACACACACATGCCGTAAGAAGGCTACGACTAGTGGACGTGTCACTGGAAGTAAGACTCGACTCACGGAAACCACCGAACGGAAAGAAACAGGGTGGCGATCCTCTCAGGACAACCCCCGAGCCTAGCAATCCTCTCTTGGACCGCAAGGGACGCCTAGCATTCCTCCTCTGGACCGCAAGGCGAAGCCAAGTGATCACACTGGTGACTGCAAGGAAATGGGCCACGAGGTGCCAAACGATCTATCACCAGACCACTAACTCCAGCCTAGCGATCCTCCTTGGACCGCAAGGCTGCCAAAAACGGTCATCCCATGACCGTTAGGCAGCACGTGAACCCCCAACGGTCGGAATCACGGTCAAACAGGGAAAACGGTCGTCTGACGACCGCCATCCCAGGGGTAGCGATCTATCGCGTGACCGCCACCCTGACCCTAGCGGTCCGAGGAGGACCGCTAAGGTCTACCAACATTCAAATTGTCTAGCGGTCTCCCTGAGACTGCCTGGGGAGCCTAGCGGTCCTTGGAAGGGCCGCATGGCTCACCAGAGCATGAAATCGGCGGGAAACCCCAAAAACCCTGATCCACGCCCCGATCATCGCCCGATGATGGGGAAACAAAGGGGAATCCATCCCCAAGCCTCCTAGCATGCATCTAAACCCTTGGATCGGCCAAAAACTTCACGGAACGAGAGATCCGGCGCTCAACCCCAAATCATGGAATTTACCCTACCCGGCTCAAAAATGCCCCTCTCGACCTCCCCACGGCCTACAAATCAAGGGGAAAGCAGAAAAGAGGGTACGGATCCATCCCCCTACCTCACAGAAGCCCGGAAGTCACCGAATCGCCGCCGATCTCAAAACTTTGGCCGAACAAGAACTCCTCTCCCACGCCCCAACGAAGGTACCGCCGCGTTCCTCTCGCCGTCACCGTCGTCACCGCGTCGTAGCCAACATCCACAGCCCATCGCCGGAGGAGGAAGGGGCCGTGAGCTCCGAACGGGAGAGAGGGGGTGCCACGGTGCACTCACAGGAAGGAGGAAGAAGAAGGAGAAGAAGAAAGAAGAAAAAGGGAAAAAGAAAAAGAAAAAGGGGGGGTTTATATAGAAAATCCAAAAATGTCAAAAATACATAAAATTAGGAAAAAATAATATCTGCGATCCTCGAAACACGCTTAATGCACTGGTACAATCTCGGAGGAGGAGAACGCAACGGTTTACCTGCTACGGCGTTCCACAGGTTCGTTAGGGAAAAACACGTGTAAACCACAAAACAAGCTCCAGGACCCCCAAAAGTGATCCGAAACTCACGGATCCAGATCCAAAAAATGTCCAAAAAACTTGGGACATTACATCTGAGGACTTCCAGAGGATTAAAAATAGAACCGTAAACTGCCAAAATCATGGATTTCGAGGTCTCGAGAGGACTCCTAGGGAGTCAACTATCCCTGTCATCATTGGATGACCATAACAATCCTTTTGGTCAACAGTTATGTCAGTCTACAAATCTGGGAAAGGTCGTTGTTCATGGTAAACCACCTTTTTACCTTCAGCCAATCAGAGAAACTGTCTAGCAACTTTTCCAGGATAGAAGGACGTCCTTGGTGCTGCCAGCCAATGGAGAAGAAGATGCCGCAGATCATTTCTCAAAGAGCTTTCTCTACCAAATAATCTCTACTTCTACCTCAACCAAAATAACTCAGATTTTGGCAATTTCATTGGTCATGCTCAGCTGCCTTGCGACCAATCAGAGGCTACCAGGATTGAAGGCTTCCTTTGAATCAAACATAGTTTATAAAGAGCCAATCAAGAAGAGGTCAGTATTCAAAGAAGTATTTTTGTATTCCAGACAATCAGATGCAGTTCCCATTGGAGGGAAATTTCTTCCAACTCTTCTATATATATGAAGCCCTCTACATGAAGAGAGCCGCTGCTGTCTTGCTGTTGCTCTCGAAGAAAGCCACGCCCCTTGAGCATTCAAGAAAATATGTGAGTGAGAATAGAAGGGAAGGTGAGAAGCCCAGCACTGAGGCCAATCCAGTCCAGTGCTGTGAGAGAAAAGAGAAAGGAGAGAAGTCGCAGAGAGTGCAGCCCTACAAAAAGTTTGAAGAAGAAAGGAGTGTAGCCCTCCTTCAGCCGTGCCAAGCTTGCTAGTGCTTCATGACATTGATCTGAAGCCACAGTTGCATTCTTCCTTCCATTACTTCGTGCTTTCAACCTTTATTTTTGAATCGCATTTCAGTGTGTCCAGTGCTCTGCTAGAGATCGGAAGTGTTTTTGCTACACTTGCAGCTTGTTTTCTTTGTTTGTGTGTGTGTGTGTGTGTGTGTGTGTGTGTGTGTGTGTGTGTGTGTGTGTGTGTGTGTGTTGAGGACTTCATCCTCGTGTGGAAAAGTCACACCAGTTCATTGAGGGGTGGATGTAGGTCTGCGGGTTTACAGATTGAACCACCTTAAAAATACATTGTGTAGTGGGTTGTACTTTGTATGATTGATCCTTATCTTCTATCCCCATTCACAGGTTAGGGTGCTAGCTTATACTTGCTCAGTTCTGTTACTCTCTAACGTAATCACTAGCATCATCCTCACACACCCCACTAGAGTCTTGTTGAGCAACTTGTCAGCCTAACTATTGTTCTATGTGTGTGGGTGCGTCGACCCCACTTGTGTGTTGCGTCAACGCAGCTTCTTGTTGAACTGCCTGTGCCTAAGGGTGCCTCAACCTCATCACTTGATATTGTGTTCTTGCCGCTTTCATTTGAGTTGTTTCCTTAGATCCGCTATGCATTGTGTCTAAGTGTCTCATGTGCATTATAGTTGTTGTTTGTTCCTTAATGAGCTAAGTTTTTAAGTGGGAAATTTTTGTGAAAGGATCTATTCAACCCTCCTTCTAGATCTATTGCACCCTTGGGACCTAACATGGCCCTGTTTATGATATAGCATACCGTGTTTGCTGCCTCAGCCCAGAATTTTCTTGGCAGCTGACTTTCAATCAGTGTTGTTCGGGCAATCTCCACAATTGCCCGGTTCCTCCTTTCTACAAAGCCATTTTGTTCTGGGGTCCTGGGAGAGGAAAATTTGTGGATTAGTCCTTCTTGATTATAAAATTTAGAAAATGAAGAGTTTTCAAACTCTCCTCCATGGTCAGATAAGATAGTGAAGATTTTGAACTTACCTTCCTATTTTATTTTTCTGAAGAACTTCTGAAATTCAGAAAAGGTATCATTTTTTTGAGCTTAGAAAAAGATCTAAGTGAAGCGAGTAAAGTCATCAACTAAAACATAGCTAAATCTCTTTCCATTGAGGCTAGTAGTTCTAGTCGGCCTAAATAAGTCCATTTGTAGGAATTCAAGTGGCATGGATGACAGTGGCTCATTTCTAAGTTTGAAGGATTTTCTGGTTTGCTTTCCTAGGGAGCATGTCACGCCCCGAGCCTTTATTACAGCGGAAGACTAGCTCGAGAATCGTGAACAGCCGGCATGGTAAGCCTCTTGCAAGCAAGAATAATCAGAGCGCAAGATAATCACACACATAAATACAATTACACACTATTTTAATCAAACTCCAACTTATTTCATTGATAATCAATATTCAAATACAATCACTTTCTTTCAATCTATCAGACTCAAAAATAGGAAAATTACATAGACTCAATCTAAACAATGTAGACTCCCTATGTCTTCACTCTCAACTTGATATGACTTTCATTCACTCTCGGACCCGCTACTTGTATAACCCGAATCTGAATTCGAACCACTTTCATTTCTTGAAAAAGTTTAGAAATAGGTAATGAGCACACTTGCCCAGTAGGTATCTTCGCATCAACATGAAGGTATCATTAAAGTAATTAACATTTTAGCTCTAAAGAAATAAGGTAAAATCATGCGAATGCGATCAATCATGCGATTAAACCAAAGTATGTAAGATAGAATGAGAGCAAGTATGAACTAGCAAAAATGTTATAAGAACATGATATGGCCTTTCATGAACAAGAATGTAACGAGAATGTACTAACAATGCCACATAATCATCACTCCAGTATCCTTTGCTTATGAGCAAGTACTTCGTGAATTTCTTGTGGAATATCAAGAAAGTCATGTACAAGTATCAATCATGCTGTATCGGATTGTGGATTTTCACTTATTTATAGAGAAAGTACTCCCAACGCAATGCGACGCCAGTAGCATCATACCCCATGGTTTATAATAGTATGTTTCCGACAATCGACCGAGGAGACTAGCATAGAGCCCTTGAACACAATCAGTGCTAGATCGCATCTTCAAGTATAAATCAAGCTACTTCCATGCATGCAATAACAAAGTATGGCCAAGAATGTACAATTTCAACAAGCTCTTAATAACAATAATTCAATGAAGGAATGCTTTAATAAGAATCATGAGAAATCAAGAATGACTTATACTATGTTATGCTCATGGAAATAAATCGGTAGCATAACGATCCATTTCATAACTTTCATTCATTATATTAAGTTTCTTGATCAATATGATAAGTCCTAGACCATTATTAAGCCATCTAGAACCTTGGAATATCAACCCTTGGGTCAAACCTTAGGTTAACATACTTAAGCTTTGTGACTGTCTTGTACTGGGCCGTTACATAACGTGACGCTCCAGTATTGGGCCGTTACAATGGTCAATCCAGAACCAAGAAATCGGACTCAGTTGAATGTGACGGTCGTATATTCGGCCGTTACATGTGCCTGACGGTCCAATATAGATCCGTTACACTACTGATAACTAGAAACATCGATAGTGTAATCTAATCAATGGGCTTTAATGGTACAACTAACTCGGCATCCTAGTGGGAATCCCAGGCTAGCGGAGAATTACTGAGGCCTTGAAACAAGATTTCCTAGTCCATTGGAAGGAATATCCAATAGAGAGGTCCTCATGTCCAAGAATAATGTTCCTATAGTGCAAAGTGAACTAATGGATAACATATCGGAATATGCGCCATGTACTTAAAGAAATGACTCTATTGATAGAGAGGATGTGTAACAATAGGAAATCATGATAAAATTTCGTCAATACATCTTTGGAAAATCATGATTTAGATACAAAACTATAGAATTTTGACACATGAAATTAACATAACTTAAAATAACTTAAGATACCTAAAATTATGCAATTTCTATCATGAATCAGTAAATAATCTTAAAGACATGAAATCAGGTCAAAACTTAGATAACTAGGCTTATTTATAAGTTAAATTAACTAGTTTCCCATTCTGTCCACAGTTACCCTGACGATCTAGAATGGGTGCGTCACAGTGACTGTGACGGTTTATCGTGAGGCCGTTACAGTAATATAACGCTCCATCTATGGTGCGTCAGAGATAACAGAGAACTTTAAACACCACAGAAGGTGTGACGGCTTATCGTAAGGTCGTTATATCATTGTGACGGTCTTACCTTGATGCGTCAGATCGTTTGCTGGTAGAAAAGATATTAAAATCTAAGGTCTCAACTTACATCATGTCTGAAAATCATATATAAACTTCCACATGATAGAATGAAGGCTAAGCTACTAGTATGCATAGACTTTCAGTGAATTTGACAAGAGAGTTCCTTTTCAACTTAGTTAGGGTTAAGGGTATTCATGTATGTATGACCTACTAAAATATGAAATTCATGATCTATGATGTATGAAATCAATCAAAACCAGAGGGATTTTATCCCTAACAAGATGTTTTTGCCAATCATGAGATGACCTACCTTTTCTCTGAGCTTTAAACTTCTAATTTGAGTCTGAAAATCGAGCCCTAGCTCTCCTTTTCCAGCGATTTTTCAGCAACTTCACGCTGCTCTGGCTCCTCAGTCTCCTGACCTAAGGACCTAAAATTTTGAGGGTAAGAAGATGAAACTAAGGTGAACAAAAAGTTCTAAAGGATTGAATTCTAATTACCTCGTTTAGATGTCCTAATCTCCTAATCTTCAGAGGACTTTCGTTCAGATTCCTGGGTTGCTAAGGTCCGACCAGCAACTTTGGAAGCTTCAATCTCCTTGGTTGGTTGATCTCCTAGCACGAAATTTGGAGAGCTATTAGTCTATAGTATAATAAATAAAATCTTCTAAAGAACTTGCCCGAAATTCTATCTCCTTACCTTCACGAGCCAAAAGTAAGGGTCGCTCAGGTCAGAACTAGGTCCTATTTATAGGGTTTTGGCTAGGGTTTTGAAGATTAGATCGATTCTAGAGTCCTTAATTTACCAGAACCTGATCCCTAAGAGTCCCTAGTAACCTTACATGTTCTCCTAATTAGGTCTCTTGCAGATAGGATCCCAAAGATCTAATCTTTACGCAAGTTCTTCAACTTACGGAATCAGCAGGGTGTAACGGTCGTGTCTAGATGCGTTACATGCATGTGGCGGTCGTACGATAGACCGTTACATCCAACGTGTGCAGAATTTTGAATTAATAAAACTCTTTTATTCGTTTATCTAATATAATTATCTATAAAAATAGTATTTATCCTTAAAATACGTGAATATGTTAAATAACCTTCTAGAATATGGGCCAAACTTAATGGACTTGGTCCTTAAACCTTTTCGATTTTATTTAAATAGGCTAGGTTAATTATTTGACACAATTGGGCCTTATAATGACTTATTAATCAAATAATCCATTTATAAATCTATTTAGTTTTTATAAATTCCTAATAAATTTCAGAAATTCTATAAATAATCCAGAAATTATTACATAAATTCTGGGGCACTACACCCTCCCCCACTTAGAAGAATTTGGTCCCCAAATTCAATACATGGATTATGGAGAGTGTACTTACAGTTTAAAATAATTTTGAGAATTTTTTCTGCATGGCTGCTTCGGTTTCCCATGTTGCTTCATATGGCCATGTTTTCTTCCATTAAATCTTGACCATAGGAATAACTTTATTTCTTAGTTGACGCATTTCCCGTTCCAGAATCTTTATTGGCGTTTGCTCGTACGTCATATCCTTCTGAATCTCCAGATTGTCATAAGTGATAATATGGTCAGGATCATATACATATTTCTTTAACATAGAGACGTGAAATATGTCATGAATCCTTGCTAATTGTGGAGGTAAAGCCAGTCTATAAGCCACTTCACCGACCCTTTCAAGAATTTCAAACGGGCCAATGAACCTTGGAGTTAGTTTGTCCTTAATGCTAAATCTCCGAATGCCACGACCGGGAGAAACCTTGAGATACACATGGTCTCCTACTTGAAATTCCAAGTCGCGTCTTCGATTATCAACATAAGATTTCTGCCTATCTTGTGCCATCTTTATTCTTTCTTGAATAAGCTTGATCTTCTCTGATGAATCCCTGATAATGTCGGGGCCTAGAAATTACTTTTCCCCTATTTCACTCCAACATATTGGTGATCGACAACTTTTTTCATATATAGCTTCAAAATGTGCCATTTATATACTGGCCTGATAACTATCGTTATATGCAAATTCTACCAGAGACAAGTGATCATGCCAACTACCTCCAAAATCAATAACACAAGCCCTGAGCGTGTCTTCTACCACTTGATTTGTTCTTTCTGTCTGACCATCAGTTTGTGGATGAAAGGCTGTGCTAAAGTTCAATCTAGTCCCTAGTGACTGTTATAGACCCTTCCAAAACTGTGATGTGAATCTGATGGGGACATCACCCAGGGTTCCCTCTAGCTCGGCACCTCTCTCCCTCCCGGAGACGGGTAGGATGCGGCTTCACGACTTGATGGGTCCACGTCGACACCAGGGCGTTCTACTTGGATCATATTGATGTATTTTCCCTTTTTTTGCTTGAGTCATTTTGATGTATTTGCCTTTGTTTTGAGTCATGTCCCTAGGTTATCACGTTATTTACCTATGTTTGTATCTTCATGTTAAGCTAGAGTGTCATATGGGCCCAATTAAATGCGCCTGGCCCAGGGGCGCCCTCTCCCTTCCCCACCTCCTTGCTTATTTGCTTTTTGCACTTATCTCAGGGACTTCTATGTAATTGTTGGGATCCCTATAAATAGGACCCCAACTCCACTTGAGAGGACTAATGAAAGATTGATAGAATTTGCCAAGCATTAGTGCACCTCCCCCTTTTCTCTCTAGCTCTCTCTCTCTCTTCTTCTCTCTCTCACTAAAGGGGGCGAACCCCTCTCTCTCTCCTCCCCCTCTCTCTCTCCCTTGGGCGAACCTGCCCCTTCCCCTTCCCCCCCCCCTTGCCACATCATCAGCCAACTCACCCCCCCCCACCCTTTCACCTCCCCAAGAACTATAACTCTCATCAATACCTCCACTTCCCCAAGCAACCCTTCCCATTCCCCATACACCTTCTCCACCTCCAAGGCACCCTTCCCTCTCCCCCAAGCAACCATTCCACTCCCCCACACCCCCATTCATATCCCTAGGGGAACTAAACCCCATTCCCTCCACAAGTTGTGCATCCCCCTCCCCCACCTAACCCATCTCCTTGCCTTGGCCGACCCCCTCCATCATCCCTCTCCTAGCTGCGGCCCTCTCACCCCTCCACCCTCTTAGACCTCCTCATACCCTGCTCCACCCCTCTCACCATTCCTGATCATCCCTCCCCCATCTACCATCACACCACTATTCCCACTATTGCTAACCTCCACTTCCAATAACCTAGTTCCACCACCATCCTTTCCACTTTGCCCAAGTCTGCAGGTGGCAGAGAAAGGGTCGACTTGCAGAAGTATTCACGGATTCATATGGCAACGTCTGAAAGCGTACCATACCTTTCTGGAAAGGTCGTCCAATCAGCTTTACAGGCGAGGTGATCCCATCCCATTCTGAGTTTGGGGCTTTCCGGGAGAACCATTCTCCCCCGACTGCGCTGGGCTCCCTCCGCAGAGTACCTGAACCCGGTTAGGAGCAGCACCACGACAAACGGCGGATGACTCAGGCCAAGAGCCCTTCTAAAAAGTTCTTCCTCCTCCAGTCCTCTGTCAGAATCAAGAAGCAGAACCGCGTTCGGCATTCGGAGGCCAAAGTTACCATTTTTCTCCCTCAGCTGCGCAAGTCTGCCTCCCACAGTCTGCAACAACCTTCCTCCACTCTTCTGAACCGCCCAGTCCTCTCCGACATCAGACAGCTTCCCCGCCAGTTTTACTGTAAAGAGGGCTCGTCCACAGTTCCATAAACTCCAGCGGTTTGTGATTCGGAGTCCAGAAGCGGCCGGGGTACTCTCTGTAACCTGCTGCATAAGATTAGAAGCTGCCAGTCCCAGATTCTATCGCCCTGTTCGAACCTCCACCGCGGCCAACAACGACATCAGAAGAATTCAATATAATTCTGAGGCGTTCAAGTTTTTTGTACGAGAAGATCCCCTCTGGTCTCGTCTTCGGAAAAATTCCTGATTGGGATCTACGGCTGCTACACCGACTGACTGTCACCTTTCACAGCAAGCAAGTCGAATTGGCAGCGGTTCCTTCTCTCGGGTTTCTCAGCGAATCTCCCCTCCCCGCCTGGCTGGCTTAACGCCCCTCCCTGCGTGGAGGTAGTGTTTGATTGTATCAGTAAGAACCCCACCCCAAGTCCACCCTCCTGTGTGAGGCGTAGTGATTGTAACCTTTTAAAACAGATCAAGCTTCATCGGCGCAGTGTGCGGGGAACCCACACTTCCCTGCTCGCCCTCGTCTCCGAACGGGGTTGGTTTCTTCAAACCAACCAGGGTAAGCTCTGACCTTTGCTCCATATTTTGGTGCTTGTTCATTTAATATCCGTAGAAATCGCTCCGTTGAGCAAGAGAGAGAGCGTCCGACCCCGCGTGCTCCCCTTACGAGCGGTCACCGTGGGCTGTGAGAGAGAGGGACCTAGTGCCCCAATTGGCACCGGACAGCCCCTTAAGTGTGGGCCTCGTACCCTTGGGAGGGCAACCCTAGCCTTGCTGGTACTCTACCAGCAAGGGTCTTGTTCCATCACCTCCCCTTAGCATCATTTAGTTACTTCGGGCTCGTGTGTGTGCGACGGCGAATTGGCCCCAATCTAGGACTTGATTGCTATGTGATTGTGTTTGCGGAATAGGTCCTAAGTTTCTATTTGCTTTCTGCATCCCCCTTTAGTTGTTTCACATCAGTTGGTATCAGAGCAAGTTTTAGACTTATCTCTACAAGCCTAGGTCCTAGGGTCTTTGCATTTTCATCATCCGTGTGCATGTCCACCCGTAGTGGTACCTTGTACCGAACTGACCCCTCTACCTCGGTCCCCCCCATGAATCCCAATTCCCAAGGTGACCCAAACATCCCTAGGGAGGCTCCCCAAGCTCCGATGGATCGGCTTGAGGCTGCCATTCAAGCCCTCTCGGAGCAGATGAATGGTTTTTCCACCCGCCTAGAGAGGCTCGAGGAAGTTAGGGCCCCACCTAGGAACCATGCCCAAAGGGCACCCCCTCCACGAGTTGAACTTGATAGGGAGGACCTAGAGAATGACTACTATCGTGAGTATGAGAGGCCCCGCCAGCCTCGACATCTTGATAGGCGACCACGAGAAGACCCGGATGATTATCTCTTGAGGATGATCAAGGTAGAGGCTCCAAACTTTGATGGGTCCCAGAACCCACATGTCTACTTAGAATGGGAGAGTGCCATGGACCAATACTTTAATTTGTACCCCATGACGGAATATAGGAGAGTTAGGTTGGCTAAGATGCACCTCACTAAACTAGCCAAGACCTACTGGATGAGTGTGGAAAGTAGGAAGAGGATTAGGCGGGAGGAGCCCATTCATATCTGGGAAGACATGAAAGCCCAACTTAGGTTCAAGTACCTCCCCAACTCCTACACCCAAACTCTCTTAGATGAGTGGCAATGCCTCACCCAAGAGGGAAAAACCGTGGTAGAATACATTGAACTGTTTGACTCCTACCTTTTAAAGTGTGGAGTACATGAAGAATTGGCCATCACCCTATCACGATTTAGGAATGGTCTCCACCCACACATCAAGAGAGAACTAATTATGAGGGATGTGGATTCTCTTGAGATGGCTTATCAAATAGCCCGTGATACGAAGAGATTTTCTAGGAATCCTAGATTTGCCTCCCCCCGCCCAGCTGAGTCCAAAAATATGGGTCCCCGGCCCAACCTTCCTCCCCTACTGAAGACCCCTATCCCCAGTGGGGGAACTCCTTCTCGGCCTTATCAACAACCCGCCAACCCCACTCCTACAAGGGCTACTCCACCCAACCCTCCTCCCCGAAGAGAGGAAACCCCCAAAAGAACAACCCCAGGGAGTAGCTCAGTGAAATGCTTTCAGTGTCATGGTTATGGCCACATCGCTTCCCAATGTCCATCCAAAGGACTGTCCAGTCTTATCATTGAAGGAGGGCCTACCCCACCCCAAGAAGAGCATGAGAGTACGGTAGAGGAGTATGAGGCTGCCCTAGGATGGGAAGAGGAGTATGAAGAACACCTCTATGAAACAAGCTTGGACCATGACCTTCCTCCCACCAACTCCCACCTAGGTGTAATTAGGTGCACCCTCACAAAACCACAAGAAGGAGACTGGCGAAGGACCTCCATTTTTCACACCTACCTCAAGATGGGGAACCATGTTAGGAAAGTAATCCTAGACAATGGGAGTTGCGTCAATGCCGTGTCTCCTGACACTGTCAAGCTTCTTGGGCTTACTACCACACCCCACCCCAAACCATATCGGGTCTCTTGGATTAACAATCACTCCATCCCGGTCAACACTTGTTGCCTTGTACCCATCACCTTCTCATCCTATCAAGGCCAAGTTTGGTGTGACATTATCCCCATGGAGGTAGGGAGCATCCTACTAGGGAGGCCTTGGATTTATGATGTCAATGCAACCATCTTTGGGAAGACGAACACATGCACCTTTGAACATGAGGGGAAAACCATCCGCCTCCACCCATCACCACCACGGAAGGAAACCCCCTCCAAAGGGATTCTCCCTTCACCGCAACCTAAACCACCTCAAAATCCAGGGGTCCTAGCCCCACCAACCCAACCAACCCTCCAAGAACCTACCCATAAAGAGCCAGCTGGAAAAGCCATAAGCTTGCATATCATCACAAGGAAAGAGCTGGAAGAAGAGGTAGCTCAAGGGACACCCCTGTGTGCGGTAGTCTTATGCCTTGGAGAGCCAACCCCCTCCAACCCCCACCCCGTGGAAATACACCCTCTCTTGGAAGAATTTGTTCCCCGATGAGCTCCCTGATCAACTACCACCTATGAGGGATGTTCAACATGCTATTGACCTCGTCCCAGGAGTCACCCTCCCAAACCTTCCTCACTATCGCCTCAACCCCACGGAGCATGCTGAATTAAGGAGGCAGGTGGAGGAACTCATCAGAAAAGGCTTTCTCCGCCTTAGCAAAAGCCCGTGTGCTATCCCGGCCCTTCTCACACCTAAGAAGGATGGGACATGGCGAATGTGTATCGATAGCAGGGCCATCAACAAAATTACCGTCAAATACAGGTTCCCCATACCTAGGCTTGACGATATGCTTGACATGCTTGCCGGAGCCACCATCTTTTCCAAAATAGATCTTAAGAGTGGCTACCATCAGGTTAGGATAAGGCCTGGAGATGAATGGAAAATGACCTTTAAAACTAAAGATGGACTCTATGAATGGCTAGTGATGCCTTTTGGGCTATCAAATGCCCCAATCACCCTTATGCGCCTCATGACAGAGGTCCTTAGGCCCTACATTGGAGTCTTCCTAGTGGTCTATTTTGACGATATCCTTATCTACAGCCAGTCCAAGGAAGACCATCTCAACCATCTTAGGCAAATCTGCACTACCCTTAGGAGAGAGAGCCTCTTTGCCAACTTGGGAAAATGTCATTTCATGACTGAATCCATCACTTTCCTTGGGTATGTGGTCTCCACCAAGGGAGTGTCCATGGACCCCGAAAAGGTCCAGGCTATCCTTGACTGGCCAGAGCCCCGCACTCTCCATGAGGTCCGGAGTTTCCATGGACTGGCCACTTTCTATCGGAGATTTATCCGTGGGTTCAGCATGGTCACTGCCCCCATCACAGATTGCCTTAAAAAGGGGACATTTTTGTGGACCAAGTCTGCTTCCAGGGCCTTCCAAGAGCTCAAGGAAAGAATGACCCAAGCCCCGGTATTATGCCTCCCTGACTTTTCCAAGGTCTTTGAGGTGACTTGTGATGCCTCCGGGGTAGGGATTGGCGGGATCCTCAGCCAAGAGGGACACCCAGTGGCCTACTTTAGTGAAAAACTATGTGATGCCAGGATGAAATACTCCACCTATGACAAAGAGTTTTATGCCGTGGTTCAGTCCCTCCGGTATTGGAGACATTATCTCTTGCCCAAAGAGTTTGTCATCTTTTCTGACCACGAGGCCCTGAAATATCTCAACTCCCAACAGAAGTTGAACGCCCGACATGCCCGCTGGGTCGAATACATCCAGTCCTACACTTTTGTAATCAAGCATAAAGCTGGGAGTAAGAATCGTGCCGCAGATGCACTCAGTAGGAGGGTCTCCTTGTTGACCACCATTCAGGTGGAAGTCATAGGGTTTGAAAGACTCAGGGAAGAGTACTCTGATTGCCCGAACTTTGGTCCTATCCATACCACCCTGTCCACCCACTCACCTAGGGAACACCAAGGTTTCATCTTAGAGGACGGGTTCATTTTCAAAGGCCATAGACTTTGCATACCTAGGACCTCCCTACGGGATTTCCTAGTCTGGGAGTTGCATGCAGGAGGACTGGCTGGACATTTTGGGGTGCACAAGACCATTGCTATGGTTGAGGGTCAGTTCTACTGGCCAAGTCTCAAGAGGGATGTAGCCAAAATTGTGGGACAGTGTCGCATATGTGCCTCAGCCAAACAGACAAAACAGAACACTGGCCTATACACCCCACTCCCTGTCCCTGATCGTCCATGGCAGGACTTAAGCATGGACTTTGTCTTGGGCCTACCTAGAACTCAGAAGAAGCATGATTCAATCTTTGTCGTAGTGGATAGGTTTTCAAAGATGGCCCATTTCATCCCCTGTTCTAAAACCTCCGATGCCTCCCATGTGGCCCGCCTATTCTTCGATGAGGTAGTTCGCCTCCATGGCCGACCCAAGACCATCATTTCTGATAGGGATGTCAAATTCACCAGCTATTTCTGGAAAACCCTCTGGCACCTAATGGGGACCCTTCTCAAATTTTCCACGGCCTATCACCCTCAAACCGATGGCCAGACCGAAGTCGTTAATAGGAGTCTTGGAAATCTCCTTCGGTGCCTTAATGAGGATCACCCTGGGAATTGGGATCTCATTCTACCCCAGGCTGAGTTTGCATACAACAACTCAGTGAATAGGTCAATAGGGATAAGCCCATTTGAAGCTGTGCATGGGTACAAGCCTAGAAAGCCTACAGATCTCATTCCTTTACCCCCACATGCTAGAGTGTCTATTGGTGCTGAGTCTTTTGCCCAACACATGAAAGAATTGCATGAGGAAATCCGCAAACACATTAACAAAAGCAATGAGGTGTATAAGAAATCGACCGATTCCCACCGACGCCACCAGGAGTTTCGTGTAGGTGACTTCGTGATGGTGAGAACTGAGAGACTTTTCCCAGGAAATTTCTCCAAATTGAGGTCGCGTGGATCAGGTCCCTTCCAGGTTCTGAGGAGGATCGGCACAAATGCTTACGTGTTGGACCTTCCCGAGGAGTACGGAGTAAGTCCCACATTCAATGTGGCTGACTTGGTGCCATACAGGGGTCCCACGGTGACACCTAGTGAGGAACTTGAGCCTGTTCCACCTCTTGAGAGAGCCACCACCCATGAGAGAGCTCCACCAGTCCAGAGGGGCCAACGGGAGCAAATAGAGCGGATATTGGATGAACAGGTCATTGTCACCCGGAGCAAAGCATACGAGCGATACTTGGTCAGGTGGAAGGGCTGGCCCCCTTCAGATGATTCATGGGTGAGCAGGGAGGATCTTCAGCAGCTAGACCCCGACCTCCTGGAGCATTATCGCAGTCGAGTGGACCCTTTCTCGACAGAGTTGAGCTCTTCACAGCCCGGGGGAGTTGATGGGGACATCACCCAGGGTTCCCTCTGGCTCGACACCTCTCTCCCTCCCGGAGACGGGTAGGATGCGGCTTCACGACTTGATGGGTCCACGTCGACACCAGGGCGTTCTACTTGGATCATATTGATGTATTTTCCCTTTTTTTGCTTGAGTCATTTTGATGTATTTGCCTTTGTTTTGAGTCATGTCCCTAGGTTATCATGTTATTTACCTATGTTTGTATCTTCATGTTAGGCTAGAGTGTCATATGGGCCCAATTAAATGCGCCTGGCCCAGGGGCGCCCTCTCCCTTCCCCACCTCCTTGCTTATTTGCTTTTTGCACTTATCTCAGGGACTTCTATGTAATTGTTGGGATCCCTATAAATAGGACCCCAACTCCACTTGAGAGGACTAATGAAAGATTGATAGAATTTGCCAAGCATTAGTGCACCTCCCCCTTTTCTCTCTAGCTCTCTCTCTCTCTTCTTCTCTCTCTCACTAAAGGGGGCGAACCCCTCTCTCCTCCCCCTCTCTCTCTCTCTCCCGTGGGCGAACCTGCCCCTTCCCCTTCCCCCCCCCTTGCCACATCATCAGCCAACTCACCCCCCCACCCTTTCACCTCCCCAAGAACTATAACTCTCATCAATACCTCCACTTCCCCAAGCAACCCTTCCCATTCCCCATACACCTTCTCCACCTCCAAGGCACCCTTCCCTCTATCCCAAGCAACCATTCCACTCCCCCACACCCCCATTCATATCCCTAGGGGAACTAAACCCCATTCCCTCCACAAGCTACGCATCCCCCTCCCCCACCTAACCCATCTCCTTGCCTTGGCCGACCCCCTCCATCATCCCTCTCCTAGCTGCGGCCCTCTCACCCCTCCACCCTCTTAGACCTCCTCATCCCCTGCTCCACCCCTCTCACCACTCCTGAACATCCCTCCCCCATCTACCATCACACCACCATTCCCACTATTGCTAACCTCCACTTCCAATAACCTAGTTCCACCACCATCCTTTCCACTTTGCCCAAGTCTGCAGGTGGCAGAGAAAGGGTCGACTTGTAAAAGCATTCACGGATTCATACGATGACGTCTGAAGACGTACCATACCTTTCTGGAAAGGTTGTCCAATGAGCTTTACAGGCGAGGTGACCCCATCCCGTTCTGAGTTTGGGGCTGTCTGGGAGAACCATTCTCCCCCGACTGCGCTGGGCTCCCTCTGCAGAGTACCTGAACCCGGTTAGGAGCTGCACCACGACAAACGGCGGACGACTCAGGCCAAGAGCCCTTCTACAAAGTTCTTCCTCCTCCAGTCCTCTATCAGAATCAAGAAGCAGAACTGCGTTCGGCATCCGGAGGCCAAAGTTACCATTTTTCTCCCTCGGCTGTGCAAGTCTGACTCCCACAGTCTGCAACGACCTTCCTCCACTCTTCTAAACCCCCCAGTCCTCTCTGACATCTGACAGCTTCCCCGCCAGTTTTACTGCAAAGAGGGCTCGTCCAAGGTTCCAGAAACTCCGGTGGTTCATGATTCGGAGTCCAGAAGCGGCTGGGGCACTCTCTGCAACCTACTGCGTAAGATTAGAAGCTGCCAGTCCCAGATTCTGTCGCCCTGTTCAAACCTCCGCCGCGGCCAGCAACGACATCAGAAGAATTCAACATAATTCTGAGGCGTTCAGGTTCCTTGTACGAGAAGACCCCCTCTGTTCTCGTCATCGTAAAAATTCCTGATTGGGATCTACGGCTGCTACACCAACTGACTATCACCTTTCACAGCAAGCAAGTCGAATTGGCAGCAGTTCCTTCTCTCGGGTTTCTCAGCGAATCTCCCCTCCCCGCCTGGCTGGCTTAACACCCCTCCCTGCGTGGAGGTAGTGTTTGATTGTATCAGTAAGAACCCCACCCCAAGTCCACCCTCCTGTGTGAGGCGTAGTGATTGTAACCTTTTAAAACAGGTCAAGCTTCATCGGCGTAGTGTGCGGGGAACCCACACTTCCCTGCTCGCCCTCGTCTCCGAACGGGGTTGGTTTCTTCAAACCAACCAGGGTAAGCTCTGACCTTTGCTCCATATTTTGGTGCTTGTTCATTTAATATCCGTAGAAATCGCTCCGTTGAGCAAGAGACAGAGCGTCCGACCCCGCGTGCTCCCCTTACGAGCGGTCACCGTGGGCTGTGAGAGAGAGGGACCTAGTGCCCCAATTGGCACCGGCCAGCCCCTTAAGTATGGGCCCCGTACTATTGGGAGGGCAACCCTAGCCTTGCTGGCACTCTACCAGCAAGGGTCTTGTTCCATCACCTCCCCTTAGCATCATTTAGTTACTTCGGGCTCGTGTGTGTGCGACGGCGAATTGGCCCCAATCTAGGACTTGATTACTATGTGATTGTGTTTGCGGAATAGGTCCTAAGTTTCTGTTTGCTTGCTGCATCCCCCTTTAGTTGTTTCACATCAGAATCGAGAATGTCTATCAGATATAATAGTGACTGGGACACCATGTAATTTAACAATTTCTCTTATGTATAATGCTGCCAGGATATCCACAGACCATCGACTTTTGATTGGTATGAAATGTGCAGATTTAGTTAATCGGTCTATGATTAGCCATATACCATCGTGTCCACCTCTTGTCTTAGGCAACCCCATAATTAAATCCATCCCTATACTCTCCCACTTCCATTTGGGAATATTCAAGGGATGTAGTTTACTTGCGGGTCTAAAATGCTCTGCCTTTACTTGTTGACAAGTGAGACAGCGAGACACGAAATCTGCTATTTCCCTCTTCATGTTGGGCCACCAGAAATTTCTTTTGAGGTCCTGATACATTTTTGTACTACCTGGGTGAATGGTATACCTGGATTTATGTGCTTCTTCTAGAATCAATTTCTTCGTATCCTCATGATCCGGTACACATACTCGGTCTTTAAATAGCAATCTGCCATCCTTAATAGAAAAATCCGGCCTTTGTTCAACATTGGCCTTGATCTCCAATAATATAGGATCATCATTTTGCAGTTTGACCAGATCTTCTATCAATGTAGGTTGAGCTTGAATATTAGCTAGGAAACAATCCTCCTTCCTGTCAATATCTAAGTTCAGCTGAGCAAATTGAGGAATAAGATTAGTCATACTAATCATGAGACTTGATAGCATACCCATTGGTTTTTTACTGAGTGCATCTGCTACAGCATTAGCCTTACCATGATGATATTGAATAGCAAAATCAAAATCTTTGAGATATTCCAACCATCTTCTCTGTCTCATATTTAGCTCTTTCTGAGAAAATAAATATTTCAAGCTCTTGTGGTCTGAGTAGACCGTAAACTTTTCTCCATAGAGATAATGACGCCAAATTTTCAAGGTGAAAATGATCGCTGCTAATCCCAAATCATGCACAGGATATATTTCCTTGTGTCGCTTCAATTGTCTTGAAGAATAACAGATTACTTTTCCATTTTACATGAGGACACACCCTAGGCCAATGCCAGATGCATCCGTATGTACTTCGAATCTACCACCTTCCATCAGTAGTGATAGAATAGGAGCTGTAGTAAGATGATTCTTAAGAGTTTGGAAACTCTTCTCACATTCCTCTGACCAGACAAAATGATTTTCTTTTCACATGAGTCTAGTTAAAGGAACTACAATCTTTGAGAAGTCCTTAATGAATCTTCTATAATAACCAGCTAGACCTAGAAAGCTTCGTACTTCTGATACGGTCGTTGGCCGGCTCCAATTCTTGACAGCTTCTACCTTAGAAGGATCTACAGCGATACCTTCTTTTGAAATAATGTGGCCCAGGAATGAAACTTCCTTGAGCCAGAATTCACACTTGTTTAGTTTGGCATAGAGTTTATGTTCTTTAAGTGTTTGTAAAGCTATCCTCAGATGTTCTTCATGTTCTTTCTTGGTCTTGGAATATATCAAGATATCATCAATGAAAACGATGATAAACTGGTCTAGATATGGCTGGAAGACACTGTTCATAAGTTGCATAAATGTTGCTGGGGCATTTATTAACCCGAACGGCATTACCACGAATTCATAGTGGCCATAACGACTTCGAAAAGCTGATTTATAAATGTCTTCTTCTTTAATTCTAAGCTGATGATAACCTGATCTGAGGTCAATATTCTGCTCCCGAAAGCTGATCGAAGAGCTCATCAATACGCGGCAACGGATACTTATTTTTAATTGTGAGTTGATTCAGTCGCCAGTAATATATGCATAATCTGAGAGAACCATCCTTCTTCTTGATAAATAGGACCGGCGCACCCCAAGGGGATGTGCTAGGTCTACTAAAACCCTTGTCTAGTAGTTCCTGCAACTGCCTCTTTAGTTCCTTGAGTTCTATGGGGGACATTCTGTAAGGGGCTATAGAAACAGGTGCTACTCCTGGAATGAGTTCAATAGTAAAGTTTACTTCCCTCTCGGGTGGTAAACTGGGTAATTCGGATGGGAACACATCGGGGAACTCATTTACAATAGGAATGTCTGCTAAGATAATCTCCTTAGATTATGTAACAATAACAGAAGCAAGAAAAGCTTCACATCCTTGCGAGATAAGTTTGCAAGCGTGAAGAGAAGATATGATAGTAGGATGCTTCTTGTACTTAATGTCAAGGAAGGAAAATCTTGGAAGACCGGGTTTTCGAAAGGATATAATCCTATTGCGGCAATTGATATAAGCATCATGATCTCCAAGCCAATCTACCCCTAAAATGGCATCATAGCCTTTCATGTCAAGGCATACTAAGTTTGCGGGGAGATTATGACCTTCTACTATTACTTCGCTATCAGGATAATAGTTGGTAAGCTTTGTTCCAGAACCTAAGGGTGTGGAAATAGCGAGATCTGAAGGTAAGGGGACTGATGCAATTGATAATATTTTTGCAAAAGTAGTGGAGATAAAAGAATGAGAGGCAGCAGTATCAAATAGCACAAATGCAGGACGAGAACAAATTTGAAGAGTACCTTCCATAAGCCCACCATCCCTGGGCGCTTCTTCATCTTCTAGAACGGCATTGAGGCGAGCCTACCTCCTACGTCCTCCACCAGACGATTGGTCTTTCATAAGGGGGCAATCTGGCATGCGATGCTCCCTGCTTCCACAACATAAACATGCGCCAAGGTGCTTCCAACACTCCTCAACCGAATGGCCGAATTTTTCACAAAACGTGCAAGCTGTAGCAACTTGCTCCTCCTTGATCTTCTTGTTCTTCTAGGAATTTCCACCATTCCCATTCCTGGATCTTTTCTTACTATCACGGCTCTTGTAGGGCTCCGTGATGCTGAACTTTTCTTTCTTATAACACTGATCTGAATGTCGGCAGGATTCTTCTCCTTTCCCTTTTAATTTCTCGACTTTCTCTAAGGTCCTTTCACACAAATACTCTCGTTGAACCATTTCCGCATAAGTACGGATGTTTTGGGTCCCGAGCTGCTGAATGAAACCGGGCCGTAACCCGTCCATGAACCGATTTACCTTCAATAAATCGGTGCTGATAAGATGTGGTGCGTAAGGTGCAATCCTTGAGAATTGCAGTTCATATTCGGCAACCGTCATCATTCCTTGCCGAAGAGCGGCGAACTCCGTAGCCTTTCTCTCTCTTTTACGTGCTCAGAAAAGTACTTGGCATAGAATAGGGTAAGAAAACCATCCCATGTATGAGGTGCATCGACCGGAGGTGCCGGAACCGACTTCCACCATGTACGGGCATCTTTGTTGAGTTGAAAGGTTGCGAGACGCACCTTCTCTTGATCGGTGCATTAGATAACATCAAAGATACGATTCATTTCGTCTATCCAGTTCTCCGCTTCATCCGGATTAGAAGATCCATAGAAATGCGGAGGGTTTAAGCTCCGAAAGTTGCTATGCAAATCACCAGCCCTTGCTCCTGCACCAGCTTGCGCCATGGTTTATAATGCCTGAGTGAGGCCAGCAATCGTTTGCTGCATGCAATCCCAATTTACGCGATGAGCCATGGTAATAATAGGGTACCTGAGGGAAAAATAACAACTTGTTATTTCTCGTGGAATTGGAAGGAAAATAAATCTTAAAGCTAATAACTATCTTATCCTGGGCTCTACCCAATTCTCACATGGGTGTGGAAATTTCTTCCTTAGTTCATAGGTAGGGGTCCTTAAACCTTGGACTTATCCTATGACATAACTCTTCTCCCTAAGTCCTGAGACTTAGGCTTTGATACCAACTTAACTGTCATGCCCCGAGCCTTTATTACAGCGGAAGACTAGCTCGGGAATCGTGAACAGCCGACATGGTAAGCCCTTTGCAAGCAAGAATAATCAGAGCGCAAGATAATCACACACATAAATGTAATTGCACACTATTTTAATCAAACTCCAACTTATTTCATTGATAATCAATATTCAAATACAATCACTTTCTTTCAATCTATCAGACTCAAAAATAGGAAAATTACATAGACTCAATTTAAACAATGTAGACTCCCTACGTCTTCACTCTCAACTTGATATGACTTTCATTCGCTCTCGGACCCGCTACTTGTATAACCTGAATCCAAATTTGAACCACTTTCATTTCCTAAAAAAGATTGGAAATAGGTAATGAGCACACTTGCCCAGTAGGTATCTTCGCATCAACATGAAGGCATCATTAAAGTAATTAACATTTTAGATCTAAAGAAATAAGGTAAAATCATGCGAATGCGATCAATCATGCGATTAAACCAAAGTATGTAAGATAGAATGAAAGTAAGTATGAACTAGCAAGAATGTTATAAGAACATGATATGGCCTTTCATGAATAAGAATGTAACGAGAATGTACTAGCAATGCAACATAATCATCACTCCAGTATCTTCTACTTATGAGCAAGTACTTCATGAATTTCTGTGGAATATCAAGAAAGTCATGTACAAGTATCAATCATGTTGTATCGTATTATGGATTTTCACTTATTTATAGAGAAAGTACTCCCAGCGTAATGCGACGCCAGTAGCATCATACCCCATGGTTTATAATAGTATGTTTCCGACAATCAGCCAAGGGGACTAGCATAGAGCCCTTGAACATAATCAGTGCTCGATCGCATCTTCAAGTATAAATCAAGCTACTTCCACGCATGTAATAATAAAGTATGGCCAAGAATGTACAATTCCAACAAGCTCTTGATAAAAATAATTCAATGAAGGAATGCTTTAATAAGAATCATGAGAAATCAAGAATGACTTGTACTATGTTATGCTCATGGAAATAAATCGACAGCATAACGATCCATTTCATAACTTTCATTCATTATATTAAGTTTCTTGATCAATATGATAAGTCCTAGACCATTATTAAGCCATCTAGAACCTTGGAATATCAACCCTTGGGTCAAACCTTGGGTTAACATACTTAAGCTTTGTGATGGTCTTGTACTGGGCCGTTACATAACGTGATGCTCTAGTATTGGGCCGTTACAATGGTCAATCTAGAACCAAGATATCGGACTCAGTTGAATGTGACGGTCGTATATTGGGCCGTTACATGTGCCTAACGGTCCAATATAGATCCGTTACACTACTGATAACCAGAAACATCCATAGTGTAATCTAATCAATGGGCTTTAATGGTACAACCAACTCGGTGTCCTAGTGGGAATCCTAGGCTCGCGGAGAATTACGGAGGCCTTGAAATAAGATTTCCTAGTCCATTGGAAGGAATATCCAATAGAGAGGTCCTTATGTCCAAGAATAATGTTCCTATAGTGCAAAGTGAACTAATGGACAACATACCGGAATATGCGCCATGTACTTAAAGAAATGACTCTATTGATAGAGAGGATGTGTAACAATAGGAAATCATGATAAAACTCTGTCAATACATCTTTGGAAAATCATGATTTAGATACAAAACTATAGAATTTTGGCACATGAAATTAACATAACTTAAAATAACTTAAGATACCTAAAATTATGCAATTTCTATCATGAATCAGTAAATAATCTTAAAGACATGAAACCAGGTCAAAACTTAGATAACTAGGCTTATTTATAAGTTAAATTAACTAGTTTCCCATTCTGTCTACAGTTACCCTGACGATCTAGAATGGGTGCGTCACAGTGACTATGACGGTTTATCGTGAGGCCGTTACAGTAATGTAACGCTCCATCTATGGTGCGTCAGAGACAACAGAGAACTTCAAACACCACAGAAGGTGTGATGGCTTATCGTAAGGCCGTTATATCATTGTGACGGTCTTACCTTGATACGTCAGATCGTCTGCTGGCAGAAAAAATATTAAAATCTAAGGTCTCAACTTACATCATGTCTGGAAATTATATATAAACTTCCACATGATAGAATGAAGGCTAAGCTACTAGTTTGCATAGACTTTCACTGAATTTGACAAGAGAGTTCCTTTTCAACTTAGTTAGGGTTAAGGGTATTCATGTATGCATGACCTACTAAAACATGAAATTCATGATCTATGATGTATGAAATCAATCAAAATCAGAGGGCTTTTATCCCTAACAAGATATTTTTGTCAATCATGAGATGACCTACCTTTTCTCTGAGCTTTAAACATCTAATTTGAGTCTAAAAATCGAGCCCTAGCTCTCCTTTTTCAGCGATTTTCCAGCAACTTCACGCTGCTCTGGCTCCTCAGTCTCCTGACCTAAGGACGTGAAATTTTGAGGGTAAGAAGATGAAACTAAGGTGAACAAAAAGTTCTAAAGGATTGAATTCTAATTACCTCATTTAGATGTCCTAATCTCCTGATCTTCAGAGGACTTTCGTTCAGATTCCTGAGTTGCTATGGTTCGACCAGCAACTTTGGAAGCTTCAATCTCCTTGGTTGGTTGATCTCCTAGCATGAAATTTGGAGAGCTATTAGTCTATAGTATAATAAACAAAATCTTCTAAAGAACTTACCCGAAATTCTATCTCATTACCTTGATTTTTCACGAGCCAAAAGTAAGGGTCGCTCAGGTCAGAACTAGGTCCTATTTATAGGGTTTTGGCTAGGGTTTTGAAGATTAGATCGATTCTAGAGTCCTTAATTTGCCAGAACCTGGTCCCTAAGAGTCCCTAGTAACCTTACATGTTCTCCTAACTAGGTCTCTTGCAGATAGGATCCCAATGATCCAATCTTTTAGCAAGTTCTTCAACTTACAGAATCAGTATGGTGTAACGGTCGTGTCTAGGTGCGTTACATGCATGTGGCGGTCGTATGATAGACCGTTACATCCAACGTGTGCAGAATTTCGAATTAATAAAACTCTTTTATTCGTTTATCTAATATAATTATCTATAAAAATAGTATTTATCTTTAAAATACGTGAATAGGCTAAATAACCTTCTAGAATATGGGCCAAACTTAATGGACTTGGTCCTTAAACCTTTTGGATTTTATTTAAATAGGCTAGGTTAATTACTTGACACAAGTGGGCCTTATAATGACTTATTAATCCAATAATCCATTTATAAATCTATTTAGTCTTTATAAATTCCTAATAAATTCTAGAAATTCTATAAATAATCCAGAAATTATTACATAAATTCTGGGGCACTACAGAGCATGCTTCACAAATTTCAGTATTCTTTTTAAAAGACAGGTTAGGTAAACCTCTTACCATTTCATGCTCTGCCAATTTATGCATAACACTATAACTGGCATGTCCCAATCTTCTATGCCACAGCCATGCATCATTGGCCTGACTAGTGGACAGAAAGAGATTTTCAGAAAAGGAATAATCAAGTCTACTATGTAGACATTATTTATTCTACGACCAACAAACTTTACAGAATCAGAATTTTGTTTAAAAATCTCACACTCATTGGCATCAAACAGCACCTTGTGGCCTTTGTCACAGAGTTGACTTATGCTAAGCAGATTATGCTCAAGGCCTTCTACTAGTATGTCATTCTTAATAGGATTGGAAGAATTCTTACCAATGGATCCTGTGCCAATGATCTTGCCTTTATCTTTACCTCCGAGCTTTACCTATCCTCCCTCTCTCTTGATGAGTCGGCTGATTTTTTTTCTTCTCTTCTGTCATATGCCTGGAGCAGCCATTGTCCAGATACCATCAGTTGTGCTCAGCTGCCAGGCATTCTTGTATTGAACAGATCAAGCAAAGAGTTTTGGAACCCAAGCAACTCTGGGTTCATAAATATTATTGAAAGCATGCAACAATGACATGGGAATCCAAATTTGCTTAACATATTGTTTCTTTTGATTCAAGAAGCAATGAAGACTGGTGTGTCCAAATCTATTGCATGTAAGGCAGACAAGTTTTGCAGAATACCCAAGATGTGGATTAGGTTGTGGTCTTGCATTTTGATTTTTGAATTTGTTAAATCTGGTTTGGTGGACACCATTGTTTGATTGAAGGTTGAACTTTCTTTTATTGTTCCACCTATCATAGAACCACTTGTTCTTTTTCTGATTAGAGTGGAGATTATGGTTGCTGTTTAATTCAGGCTTAAACTAGTTCCTATTTGGCCTGCATTGGGCAGGAATAGACTGAACATATCTTCCAAATTTTGATTGATAGCTTTGGTTTTTTCTTCTTTTGATTTGTTTTTTATAAGCAGGCCAGGTTGGATTCTCTCGGGGTTCGGATGCTGAATGGCCAAGGTTGTGTTGACCTGGCTGCCCAACCCACTTTGGTTGGGACTTAGCCAATTTCTTGTTTCCAGACTGCTGGCTACTCCCAGGTTGAGATAAGTTGTTGTTCCTTTTATTTTTGATGTTTTGTCCCTTACCTTGATTGTTCTAAATTTTAATGATTCTAGGTTTAGGGACATCCTTCCTGATCGGTTCTTCCATTATCAATTTCCCTTTACCTTTATCAAGGCAAAATGAAATAGTTTTCAATTCAAGCACCTTTTTCTCAGTGGGATTAAACCCGAGCCCTTCTCTTCTGAAGTTTACCCGGGTGCCGAAGACGGCGTCTAAATTAGACTTACCTTGAACCATTCTTTCCAAGACTGACTGCTTGTCCTTCAAATCATTTTCAGCCTTTTCAAGATTTTTCTGCATTTCAGCATTTACGGCTTTTATGGCTTCATATTTTTCAAGGTTGAGTTTGTTCTCTTCCTCATATTCTTGGCACCTCAGTTTAACCTATTCTAATTGTTTTATGAGGTTCTCATTCTCAACTTTCAGATTTCCCAGTTCTGAACTGTTAGATCCTGATTCATCAATCTATTTTCTTAGTCTTTCATTTTCAGTTTTTAGAGTTTTCAGATTTTTATTGACGGGGTTATCATGAGCGAAGACATTAATCTTCTTTTTCAAAAGCTTTTTTTCTGTCTTATATGTCTCATATTTTTCAAATAAATCAGTGTAAGCATCCTCCCATTCTTCAATGGAGAAGTTTTCGAAGGGAGTGGTTACCTGATCCTCGTCTTCATTTGCCATCTGGCAGAGGTTGTCCTCGTCTTCATTTGTGGAGGAGCTCTCATCTTCCTCCTCCTCATCGCTCCAGGTACTGATCATTGCCCTTGGCTTCTTTCCTTTGGCCTTGGTCATCTTCTTGAGCAGCTCGGGGCATTCACCTCGCATATGCCCTAACTTCTTACACTGGTAACATATAACTTTGTCATATTTTTTTGTTTGTTCAGGTTTAAGATTGGAAACCTTGTTTACCTGTGACAACTATTTCTTCTTCTAGAATTTACCTCTGTTCCTTAGGAATTTCTTAAACTACCTGGTGAGCATAACATGATCACCTAGGCTTCCTTCTTGAAGGTCATCTTCTTTGTCCTCATCGGACTCGTCGGTGCTCTCAGAGACCTTGAGAGCCACTTGCTTCTTTTTCTTGTGATCTTCTTCATTCCTTCTCAGATTGAGCTCATATGTCATGAGTGATCCTATCAACCCATCAACTGTCATCACGGACAGGTCTTTCGAGTCTTCAATCACGGTGACCTTAGTGTGCCATGCTAGTGTGAGAGATCTCAGAATCTTTCTAGCAAGTTCACAGTCAGAATATTCTTTACCCAATGATTTTAGATAGTTTGTTAGTTGGGTAAGTCTGGCATACATTTCAGAAATGGATTCCTCAAGCTTCATTTTCAACATGTCATAGCCAGAGATTAACATGTTGGCCTTGGTGGCCCTTACCTCAGAAGTTCCTTCATAGATCAGCTGTAGCCGATCCCACATTTCTTTTGCTGATTTGCAGGTAGACACTTTAAAGTATTATATAGGATGGATGGCGCACTGCATCACGTTCATCGCGCTCCAGTTAACCGTGGACTTTTTGATTTGGTTGGCAGTCCAAGTGTCCTCGTCTTCAGATAGTTCAAAAGGGCCTCGACTGACTACCTGCCAGATTAGATGATCCTGGACACGAAGAAAAACTTTCATCTGATTTTTCCAAAATGTATAATTTGCCCTATCAAAGAATGGGGATCGATTGATAGAGTGACCCTCAGCTACAAAGCTGCGAGGGGCATTCCCATCAGATCTTCTTGGGTCGTTGGACCACATCTCTAGGGAACCCGCTCTGATACCAATTGATGAGTGGTATGAGTGGATCTAGAGGGGGGTGAATAGATCCCCACAAGCAATTTTTAACCACTTATAAAATCAAAGGAAATTGTGGAGCATAAGGAGTAGTCTTAAGCTCGGTTCCAGGCTAACAAACATGTTGTTCGAGAGTGCAAAAGGTTGTGAGACGCACTAACTGAGTGATAGCACCTGTGAAGGAGGTAGAAGAAATGGAATATAACACAACAAACCACTACTCAGGGATTTTTAGGTGGTGCGGCCGCTATCTAGCAGACTTACACCCACCCCTCACCAACCTGGTGAGGATCTCACATTTGGCCAAACAAGAACACACACACACACACACACACACACGGAATTGGTCCGCTAATAGAGCTGACAAACAGCCTGCACAAGGAGCAAGCTCCTCGATCACACACGACTGCACAGTAGCCAAATCAAACTCCGGTCACTAAAATAGAGTGCCGAAAAAACCCTGAGAAACTTAGCAACCACACACACAAAAGGACAAGAGAGAAATCAAAACCAAGAACTCAAAACAAGGAAACTAAAAATGTAGCTTCTGATAAATGTCAAGAAGCTGAAGAACGAAAGTACGATCTCAGGTTTGTAGCTACTAAGTCTTTCTTCTTCAGAGGCCAGGCAGTAATGGGGAGTAAGATTCTCTCACAGTGCCCTCAGGGCTTCCCTCTTTTCTTTTGAATCACACAGGCCAACTCTCCTTTGATGATTTTTAGATAAGCTTAGGGCAGCTCAATTCTTCCTACTCTTCCCCACACTTCTTCTCCAGGGCGATAGGTTCGTATATATAGAAGAGGGACATGGAGAGATCCCTTTTTCCAAATCTTGTTTTGTGATTGGTTCGTTCAGAACTGGTCACCTGATTGGTCCGTGTTCATAGAATAGAGGCTTGGAAAGTATCTTTTTTCTAGATTTGTTCTCTGCCTGGTCCTTTTTTCCATGGTTGTTTTTGGTTGGTCCATGTTTATTGAGAAGACAACATGGAATGTGTCATTTTCCAGATCAATTTTCTGACAGGTCCTTTTCACAAAAAGTGTTCTGACTATCCCATGATGAAAAGGAAGGATCTTTATCTTAGGACCTTTTCAGACCATGAGATGTGTTTCTTGAAGGTGTGAGCATTGACTTAGAGTGAATAAACACAAGGCTAGTTGACCCTGCTCGAAGACTACACATGTTGCGGCACGCAGGCAATATCAGTCGACTGATATGCCATATCTGTCGACTTAACTTCTCTTGGGTTGACTGACTTTGCTTTCTCAGTCAACTGAATTTGGGCCAAGTCGAATGATTTAGTTTGATGTTGTTGCTTGTTGTTGTTGCTGCATGCTATTGCTGTTGCGTCGAAGCCATATGTCCATTGCATTGACTCAGCCTTCATTCATTTTAGAGGGAAAGCACTATTTATTCAATGGTGTGTCGACACCATAAGCATGTTGTGTCGACTCAGCCTTCATAGTCTGCATGCTTCATGAATATCCGTCCACTCCTTGAGAAATCAGTCGACTGACTTTCATGTTTGTCAACTGAGTTGGAACTCAGTCGACTGACATTCCCTTTTTTCAGTTGACTAACCGGCCAGCCCTTTGCCTGCACTGATGTTACTGTTGGCTGCCCTTGCTACTACTGTTGCTTGCACTACTTCTTGTACGTGTGTAGGTCGACACACTTATGAAGTGGGTCGACACACTTATGAAGTGGGTCGACACACTTTGTCTATCTTAACAATATCTTTCGACTCTTAGGCAAATCAGTCGACTGACTTTCATATCGGTCGACTGAGTTGGAACTCAATCGATTGACATTGCCTTTGTCAGTTGACTAACTGGCCAACCCCTTGCCTCTTCATTTCAGCAACTTGAAAGCCCCTTCTTGACAAGTTGGTCGACTACCTAGTTGGTTGACCGGATTCAAGTATCAGTTGATCGAAACCTGTAACACCTCAGTCTTGACATTGCTGGGAAATTCGGTCGACCGGACCCTTCTTGTCGGTCGACCGGCCAGACGCTGTGGTCTAAAATCTGTCGACTTAAACAAAAGTGAGTTGACCCATCTTGTTAGTGAGTCAACCTATCTTTGATTTGAGTCGACTTTTCTTTGAACTCGGTCAACCTGTAATGAACACTTAGTCAATTTCTTCACATTCAGCTAATCAAAAAGGAAATTGTTTAATGTGTTCTCAAATTGACTTGCTAATGACTTATAGTTAAACATCATCAAAACACAATGTACACAACAGTCTGGACTCAAAGCTCACAAAATAAACCTTATTCGGAAAAAAATAGTAGCATCACTTATATGGTGGTCAAATCGAAGTCTGCGGGATGTCCAAAAATAGGCATCTACCAATGCCCCTCCATAACGCCCATTTTCTAAGGGAGCCCGACAGACTGATAAATGGGTGTTTCGATAAAAACACCAGCCTAATTAGGATGTCCTACTCAAGGAGATTATTGGGCCGAGGATGAGCCACGCATAGGAACGAATAAACATAGTGGATAAAAAGGTCATAAAAGGGGATATGAAGGAAAAAGGTAATATCAAGGGCATGTCTTAACAGTACAAGGGACCCCCTGACAATCGCACATGGGACTTGGGCACACTCCAGGATACATCGCAATCCGGCCCAAGGAGATACAAGACTCCAAAAATAGGAGTGAGTAATAAACTAGAACAGAGAAATGACCTTTTGACTCAGTATGCTCATAAGGTCATACACAAAACACACTCTCGACTTGCTGAATTGAAGTGGAATAAGGTAGACGACACATATAAGATCAACAGAGTTGAAAATATGGATGGTTGATTAAAGGAATGGGTCCAAGGGAAAGCTGGTGATTGATCCCTATTCTTGGTCTCCCTTTTGTTGCACGTATGCATGCCATGTTATGCTAAATGCATCATCATTTTTGTGTGTGTTTTTTATATGCACTAAAAGACCTACACGATGCATGCTGGGTTCGAAGGGTAAAAAATCGAGAAGTTCGTCATCCTGTAGTCCAAGGGAACCAAATGGCCATCGAATAACTTAAGGAGCTTGTCGAACAAATCATCTATGCAAGGCAACGGATACTTGTTCTTAACGGCCACTTGGTTCAGTTGCCTATAATCAATGCACAATCTTAAGCTAACATCCTTCTTCTTCACAAATAACGCAGGCGCACCCCATGGGGAAAAACTAGGATGAATATAGCCCTTATCGAGCAACTCCTACAACTGAGCTCTCAGCTCCCTTAGTTCTGCTGGTGCCATGCGATGAGCTGCCTTGGATAAAGGCATCGTGCCAGGTACAATCTTAATGGTGAAATCAATCTCCCTCTGTGGAGGTAGGCCTGGCAACTCCTCAGGAAAAACATCAGGAAACTCACACACAATAGGAAGATCCTCCACTCCCTACTGTTGTTGATCAACTACCACTATTGAAGCAAGGAATCCCTGACATCCAACATCAGGTAGTCTATGGGCCTTAGTAGCTCAAATAAGAAAGTGGGGTGTAGAAGATTGAATATCTTGGAAATAGAATGAGGGACTGCTGAAAATGGACCCTCTTTGTACTACAATCTACTACGGCACCGTGGGCCTCAAGCCAATCCATACCCATAATTACATTATAATCTTTCAACTACAGTGCATAGAGTCTGGCTAGCATATGCTACCCTTCAATCCACATAGGCACCCTTTCTAAACAATAAGGAGCGATCATAAAATCACCCGTCGACAACTGCACTACCAAGTCACAAGACATCTCAACAGTAGACTCCTTAGCACAAGCAATGAAATCCTCAGATATAAAAGAATGAGAAGCACCAGAATCAAATAGAACTCGGGCCGCGCAACCAAGAATTATAACGGTACCCTCCACCAACTGGGATGCCTCTGCCTCTGCACATGTCATATGTTGTACCCCTATGGCTTTGATGATGTTATGATGTTAAACACTATGACTCATCTTGTGTTCATGATGATGATGTCTGATTTTGATGATGTCATATGTGTGCAAGTTGTATTGTTCCATTATGGTTTGATAGTGCTTAGCATTGTTGCATTAAGGTCGGTGCAGGTCGGTGCATTTAGCGCATTTAGCTGTGATATATTGCAATAAGGTCGATGCATATCACCTTCAGGTCAGTGCACACACATTCATACATTCTGTTATATAAGGTTGATGCATATCGCATAAAGTCTATGCACATCACAGTAAGGTCGATGCTAATGTAGAACACATGCATAATAAGGTCGATGTTAGTTGCCTGAGCGTGAAGCATAAAGTCTGTGCACACCACACTAAGGTCGATGCTAATGTAGAACACATGCATAGTAAGGTCGATGTTAGTTGCCTGAGCGTGAAGCATAAAGTCTGTGCACATGCTGTCTGAAGTCTGTGCACATGCATACCCTGAGGTCTATGCACATATATAGTCTGAGGTCTAAGCTCTGTGCACATGCATAGCATAGGTCTGTACACATGTATAGTCTGAGGTATAAAGTCTGTGCACATGCTGAATTCATGGTTTGTGCACGTGTAAAGTCTATGCACATACTTTGCATATTAAGGTCGGTGCACATGCATATAGTTTGCATATCAAGGTCGGTGCACATGTATATATTTTGCATATCAAGGTCGGTGCACATGCATATATCCTTGCTTATAAAGTCAGTGCAGCTGAACAGATTCATGATCATAAGGTCGATGCTACTGTTCTATAGTCAGTTAGCTTATGGCAAGTAAGGTCGGTGCAATTGAGAGAGGTAGGTCAAAGCAGAAGAAATGTGAAGGTCTGAGCACTCAAAGGACTGATCGAAGCAGATGGCTTGGTTGCATGGTCTGAAAGGTCGATGCACCTAGTTATTGCCTTGATACACTAGAGGTAGCTGGAATTTCCACGTATGTGGAAAGTAGAAGAGAAGATGCAGAGAATATCTCCCTGTAGCCAAGGTTGGCAATCTGGTGACAACAAGGAAGGCAGCAGCGACACTTTGGTAACAGTGTGTGAACTCAAAGCAACCATGATCCATGGAAAGATCCACAGTAGCAACAAGCTTGTGGGGCTCTTGGAAGCTCATCAAGGCAGCAGCAGCGGAGGTACAAGTTGAAAGAGCAAAAGATCTTAAGCTACTGAGGGTGGCATTTTCAGCAAATGATCTCCAATAAGATTTTAGTCTACACTTGCACGCAGAATACTCTAATCAAGCTAGATGAATTTGGTTGCAATCTTACAAGCTGGATTAACATGAGAAGGCATAAGAAAAGCAATGTACAGTGGCCCATGGCCAGATAAGTCAAATCCATTGAAGAAGTAGAAGTGCTTGATGAAATGCCCAAGTGAACTCTGGGTTGGCAGCAGCGACACCTAAGTGACAGCGTGCAAACTCAAGGCAGACACGTGAGTTTGACCAATCATTGGAATAGTAGGCTAATGGCACGTGAACCCAAGTGAGCAGTGATAGGCACGTGATCCAAGGCCAGTCTGGCTGAGAAACATTCTCGTCTTCTGCCACGTGGGCCTATGAAAGACAAAGGTAATTAAATTGCTTTATCCAAAAAGCTTCTCCGGAGGCTCTATATTTTTGGGTATAAATAGGAGATATCTTCCTTCGAGCAAAGCAGCTGCGAAAAAAAAAAGAGAGAGAGAGCAAGTGGCGAGATAAGAACAGAAAGGATAGCTAGCAGCAGAAAGAGTGAGAAGAAAGTGGAGAGCCAGCATCTGAGTAGAAAAGAATAGAATAGAGGAAAAGAGAGAGTTCGGAGAAGGAGATCATGAGAAGGAAAAAGAATGTGCAGCCAGTCATCATTGAAAATATGTATTCATCTGTTCTTGGATCAGATCCAGAATAGTATTGCTCCTGCGTGAGCTACATTGGTTTTGATTTTCGTCAAGTCTTATTTTTCTTTGTTGTTTTCGTTTTCCATTTCCTAGCGTTTTTTGATTCCATGTTCTAGGATCGGGGTTCCTCCTGTGCGAATAGGAGAAGGGAAACTGGTGTCTCCGGTTGTGAGTGACGGGGTGTCACTCACGATTTCCATCAGGGTGTCAGAGGAAGGGAGGATTGGTCCTCCGATTCTGATCTTGTAGGTGGCAAGGTCAGGTTTCAGATCTTGTGGGTCGTAGGATCGGTATTGAGGGATTTGTTTTTCTCAGGGCAACCTGTTAGGCAGCGTTTGTTTGCAGATCGAGTCTGCTTCTTGCTCGGAGCAAGGGAATCCTCACTCGGGTTGAGTGAGGGGTGGACGTAGATCTCGGGTTGAGATCGAACCACCTAAAAAATCCAGTGTGCAGTGGTTTGCTTCATGAGTTTGCTCCTTGTCTTCTTCCTTCCCTTCACAGGTTTGCTTAAGATCAAAGTCCTTGCATTGTGAGTTTTATTTGGGTATCAACTAATGTTTTCTAGCGTAAGGTTTTCTATTATTATTGTGTATACGTTTTCACACACCAAGTGCTGAAAAATTATTCTTACTTGTTAGCAAGTTTTCCGGTTGGTGTGCAGTGCGCGTTGAGCATTCGAACTGTAGCGTATGCACAGGTTTCATTTCAAGAGAGCAAAGTTTTAATTGGGTAGCTCTTTGCAAAAAGATCCATTCACCCACCCTCTGGATCTATTTCCGTGCACCACCTGTTCTATCATCATATGCATCACGCGCCCTCAATGTCACGTCCCGAGCGCGGAAGATACCCGGAGATGCGCGACGAGTTTATATCAATCATGTCAATCAGAGTGGTCGTGTATTCGACACAAAGACAGAGATGCGCAAAATAGCAAGATAACCCAAACCTTTATTTCATAATGGATAGACTATTACAAATCCAATACTCTATTTAATAAAAAGGAAAAGAATACATATTTCAAGAAACTATAGAAAAGACTAGATGACACTTGAGTAGCTCTATCACTTTCACTCTTGACCATTCCCATCCGATTGACTTCCATCGTCGTCGGACTTACCTGAAAAGTAAAAAGGGACAAACGGAATGAGCGAACGCTCAGTAGGAAATTATATCTCAAGTACTAGCAAGGGGTTTAAGTAATTACATCTTTCATGAATGCAATAAAGCTATGCATGCTCGCATAAAACGACAAGATAGAGAGAATGTAATATCAAGGAAATAAGATGAACAAATCATGAACTTTCAATAAGATAATCAAGACATTTGAGATATTCAAGCAAGTACATTTAACAAGTCATGTCAAGAACTTTGGCTATCATGTAGCAAGCAAATAAATTACCCTTTTTCGGGCCACACATTTCATTTCATGTCAAGTACGATTCAAGTACAAGATGTATATGGAATGTCCAATCAAGCAAGTCAAGTACTCGGTATAATGCCAGATACCTTATCATTTTAACTCCCATGGGCACAAGTACTTTCGGGTGCTCCTCCCAGGACCAGATCGGGCCCTATATGCGCAGGCATTTATCATGTATTTTGACATCCACTCTTGTTTATATAGCCAATATAGAATTTCAATAATCAAGCTTGTAGACGTGTATGACAACTTTGATAGAATGGAGTCCAAAAATATGACAAAGGACATAGAATGGCGATAATAACGGTATAATCACGATCTCGATAAAACTAGGTAGAATATGGTTCCCTTGACTTGGGTACCATGACAAATCAATATGGACATTCTATATATAGAATTGAAGTCCACATGAACATTATATTAAGGTAAGATACCCTCATTCTTATCATAGAATTGAGGTTTACAAGAATGACATGATATGGCATGATATCATCATCCCATTAAGAATTTCTTATGGTATACTCTTTGTATAATCATAAGGGCCGGTATACCATGTTTCTTTAGAGTGACATGGCATCAATGGTGTAATGGGTATTTAGGGTACAACCAGCTCAGTCGGCCTTGAGGGAATCCAAGGCTACGAGGAGTCTTACAGAGGTCTCTATGACTAACTCGCTAGTCCAAAGGAACGGAATGTCCAATGGAGAGCTTGTATGTCAATGAGAATTGAGTGTGATCGATAAAATAATCGCGAAACGTGGGACTATACTCACGGAATGGAGAATAGTGCCGATATATATATTATATAACATATGAAACCATCGGTTAACAGAAATAGTGGAAAAATCAGTTTTACAGTAAAGTAACGACTTAAGCAGAGTCGTTTATCAAGTAATTAACGCCTAACAGAAGGGCGTTTATCTATTTTCCATATTTGCAAAATTTCAATATTTCAATAATTTATCTAAAACGCGCCCTGGGCAGGGGCGTTTCTTCATGATTTGACGACTATACCAGAAGGCGTCCTTTTTATTCACAATATTGGACAGGATATAATTAATTTCAGGAATTATCAAAAACGCGCCCTGGGCAGGGGCGTTATCATTAAATTCTATTTTGCAGAATATATATTTTTTAGGAATTTAACAGATACGCGCCCGAGGAGGAGGCGTTTCCTTTCAATTCACGCCCTATGATGGGGCGTTAACAGTTGAAAAATGACTTTGTACAGGTCGTGAATTCAATAAATATCAGAAAGCACGATTTACACGATAATCAAGGATAACAATCATATAATCTTGATAATAAAATCAGTAGGGTTGAGGACAGAGGATCATGCATTAATGTAATCAGGATTTCATATATAATCAGTTCTTAACATGGTTAATTCATGATTAAGTGAAATTAACGCCTGAGTACAGGGCGTCAAATATTAAATTGACGACCTGGGCAGGGTCGTGTCTTGTAAATTAGCGCCCTTGACAGGGGCGTCTCTTTCAAAATATTTCAGAAAACGCATGGAAACTATAATAACCGTATGCATGACATGCTTATATATATATATTGCATTAATTTCATTTGGGCTACAGTAACTTGAGAAAACCTACCTTAATATGATTGAACTGACGAAGGGTTTGAAAGATCTGAAACTTCTACTGCAACCCATCAACCGCAGTAGCAGCAGGAGGAAGAAAATCTTTTTAAGAAGGAGTTCGTTTTCGATGAAGAACACCTATTCTTGGTTTTGTCAATTTTTGCTGTAGATCCTACAGGGAAAGAAGAAACATATATTAGTTTCTTCAACTACCTAACGAGAGGATAAGGAAGAAAGAACATTACCTGGTTCTTTCGTAGGAGTTTTCCGACCTGTAAGAAGGAACATAAGATGAAGAATCATTAGTTCTTCATGTAACCAAAGCAGAAAACAAAAGGAATTAGAAGAACATATGTTCTTCACGTACCGTGCAGCAGTCGTCCGTCCAAATAGATTTAGGGTTGGATCGAACAGTTTATTTATAGGATTTTGGAAATCCTATTAGGGTTAGTGATTGTGTGGAAGTAATACTTCCATGATAGAGTCATTACCACGTTTAAATTCTTTCTAATGCTTATCAATTACCCTGGATAAGATCTGGATTCGAAACGGGACTGGAATGGAATTAACGACTTTGGTCAGGTCGTCGATTCTTGAATTGACGACCTGGTTCAGGTCGTTTCTTAAGAAGCGCCTTGAGTAAGGGCGTTTCATGTTTTAAAACACGCCCAAGATAGAGGCGTTACTTTGCCTTACCGTTTTTGGCATTTAGAATTTGACGCCGTGTGGTTAGGGCGTCACTTCTTGAATAACGCCTTAGCCAGAGGCGTTTCTAATTCGAATAGCGCCTTTATCCGAGGCGTTATTTTATTTTGTTTATTTATCTATTCATTTTATTTATTTTAAAATCTTTATTATTATTAATATTTTATCAGGGTTGCTACACTCAAGATCTCTGCCTCCCCACACTAGCTGGCCGCGACAATCCTGGAATCTGCATCAGTTGCTTGGACTACTGTTGTGGCTGCTGTTGGGGATGAAACTGCTGAGGGTGGAACTACTGCTACTGTTGAAATTGATGCGCGTGATGGGGCCTCTAAGGATAGTCATGAGCCATGTGCCCCCATCGGATCACATCAGAAGCACGCCACATGCATCGAACACTGTCTATCGGGGTGAGAGCCACCACACTGTGGACACGATCCCCGCTGTCCACTCACAGAACCCTGGCGCTGAAATGGTGCTGGCTGCTGCACATCACCCACCGAAGACTATCTCAGATCCTACCGATCATGACGTCTCCTGCCAAATCCTACCTTCTGAAACATCATTTTAATCTTCGAGCCAAATGACGTGGAACCTGCAGTAGAGGCTACTGAAGGAGATGGCCCCGATCTACCTGAGCCCTACTGAAATGTACTGTACTGCTGAACAGAACCCTACTGACTTCAGCTTGCCTGCACCAGCCCAGTCTTGGTATGCTCCTGAGTCCTTGACAATTCCTCCTCTAAATTTGTGGTTGCTTGATAAGCTGCCTCCATATTGGTCACATGAGTAGCAACCACCACATGTCTAAGCTCAACCCTCAATCTCAAATAAATTGACAGGTCTTCATCTTCTCATCAGCCATAATGTGGGGCGCATAGCGACCCAACTCAATGAACTTAGAGTGATACTGCATCACGTACACGTCTCCTTGAGTCAGCTCCATAAACTAGTACATCTTCTTTGATCCATATGCTCGAGGCAGAAAACACGCTCAAAAACTTCAAGAAATTCTTGCCATGAAATCTGTCGAAGAGCTGACTCACATTCTATAGTCCACCATGATAAAGCTGGGACCTACAGTTGATAGCTAGTGTAACACCCCATATTTTCTAAGAATGTTCTGGGAATTTTTCTTAAATTAAAATGAATTATTAAGCATTTAAGAAAGGCTAATGAGTTATTAAATGAATTTTGGGTTAAATAAATTCTCACCCAAATAATAACCAATTAATTAGGTGCACTTAAAGTAGGCCCATAAACTTAAGTCCATGAATTTTAGACCCAAACCCATTAATAGAAACGTAAATTAGGTAGTTTACAGATTTAAATGGGATATATACATCAATTAGGGGATAAATGAGAGATAATAAGAAAATCCAAATTTTTTGGATTAAGCACCACCTGGCGGTGTTGGCACTCAAAATATGATCATTGGCGATCAAGCTGCAAAGACGAATGATACGGCCCACTGAAGCACAGAAGCCGATAAAGATCAACTTACTGAAGACTTCTCAAGCTGCCAGAGCCCCGAGTCACCTAGAATGAACACCGGGGACTTCGCCTCAGGAAAGTCGAGATGAATCCACAACCAACCGGTAGTGCAACCAAGCATGCCTAATGATCCGGCATCGACTCCGTCGTGCCGCTACTCCACACCCGTCACCCGACCAAGGACGACGGTCTACCCGGCGGCTCGCCACCTGAATGAAGACTTTCCTGAGGAGGAAGAACGCCATCAGCTCTTCATGACAAGGAAGCGAAGGCTCTGCCAGCAGAAGGTCCCGATTACCAGACACGGGTTCAGCTTCTCGCCATAGTGGGCTCGTTAGTGGCCGAAGGGTCGCCAGTCAAGGTGAAATTATCCCGGATGCCATACCATCCCGTAAGGAAGCTTTGAGCACGAGTCGGGCCGAGCTGGAACCACAAATAATAGTGCTGAAGGCCGTGTCAGCGAAAAACCCGTGTGCTCAAGCCAAACACACACGGAGTCCGGATTAAGGCCGTACATTGTACCGAGAGCTTCGTCAACACCCCGTCAAGATTTTCCAAGGACCGCGGCGGGAGGAATCGTCAACGATAACCTCCGGAATCATCCCCGGATTCATCGACTAACCTTCGGCAACCAAACGAGGACTAATACGATGCCCCGTTCACCGGCGCGCCCCTTAAAAGGCGCCGTCATCAACGGCGCGCGAATGCTTCAAAGGGGGGGGGGTTGCTTCCCGGTGCCATCCTTCCCGGCGCGCCCCTCCGTGGCGCCGGGGAACTTGGGGTTATAAAAACTTGGTTCGTCCAAGTGAAAAGAGGACGATTAAAAAAGAGGAATTATCCAGAGAGAGAGGGCCCGAGGGTTTTCTTGTTGGAAAAGTCTCCCTTCTGAGCGTCTCCACGGCCGCCACCCTGTTCTGTTCGAAGTTCCCGGCGCCGGAGAGGAAGATCTATGTTTCTGTCACTCTTAGGTGGATCGCCGTCGTGTTTCCTCGTCGATTCTTCCTTCAACTATCTCTTGTTATGGTGTAAACGAAAGGGGGGGAAACGGTGATGATATGAGCCGTCTTCTCCCCCATCATCTTTGTTATTTCTCCCCCTGTAATTTCTGCTTTCGCTTGATGTCAATGGTGACTGAGCAATAACGACGGCGTCCAAGAATGTAATCTGTGCTTCTTTCCCTATTGATGAAATGAATGTGATGCTCGAATGCATCAATAAAGTGTTCAACCTTATATGTTTTCTCTCTTGCCACCTCCCTCATTTATTGTGTTTCTCTCCTGCAACCAGTGAGACGGCGCCGTGCTACAGTGCCAGCGCCGGGAAGAATGATGCATATGTCTACTAATTGCCCAGATAGTGAGTGAGATATGCTCATGTTTGGTGCCGTATCTACATTCTCTATTCTATCTTTTGGTCTAAAGTTTATGTGTTCAATTGCTTATCTGCGTGTATGGCTTTCGAACCTGGGTTTTTCGGTGTCAAACATGCCTCGGAGCGTGGGCTACATTAACTGTTCTTCCCCCTTCCCCGGTCTTTCTTTTGGGCACGATCGCCTATGTTTTACTTCGAGCATATATCATGTGTGTCATGACGGGAGGCACATCCGCATGTCCACCTTCGCTAGTCTATGCTCTAGGACTGGATCTCTGGTGTTCCTCTGCTCCACCCCGTAGCGTAGGGGAGATGGGGCGCCAGGATACCTCTTGGTTAGTCGCTCCAGTTCGTCGCCTGATCCAATAGCCTCCGATAAACCTTTGTCCTGCTAAACCCCATATCCGCACGCTTGTCTCTGTTATCACTCCGTTCGTATACGAAATCCAGGAGACTGCTCTATAGCATTGCTCTGATACCCAGGGAGGGGGCTATATTTTCACTGTTCCATTGAAAGCACCATTTGGTAACAGGAACTCATCTATCTGTGATGAGTTTTCCAAAGGCCCTTGAGTGTACAGTAACATGGGTTAATCCCAATATATCCAAATCCATAGTCTCTAACAGATTTTATGGTGGCTGTGGGATGTGTGCCCCTCGTAGGCTAGCCCTCGGGGTTTCCTTCCCTCTATCGGTCATCCCGATTCGAGCGTTGACTCAACTCGGGTCGCGTGCCCCTCGTAGGCTAGCCCTTGGAGTTTTCGCTCCCAATCATGAGTCGACTCATCTATTCACTTCCACCCAGTGACATGGTGCCCCTAGTACGCTGGACCTCGGGGTTTTCCTTTCCGTTTGGGTTTGCCGGCCGCCGTTGTGCCACCCGGCTCTTAAGGATTGCTCCGTCACGTGAGTATTCCCCGTTGCTCCCCGATAATCCTCCGGGATGGGGAGATGTTGTCAAAATTTTGGCTCGAATAATCTAATAAATTGTTCAACAGTATCAACTTAATAAATCGGCTCGATTCGGAACAATCGCCGCGCTCGAGTAGGAACCTCACGCGAGCCTGTGACTTGGCCTCCGGATGGCACAGAGCCGAACTGACGGACAATAAAGTCCCGCGATCAATGACACCCAAGAGGGGGGTGAATTGGGTGTTTACAATTTTTATGAAAACTTTTAGCTTTTACAAATATGTGATAAACACTAATTAGGAAGTTGAAAGTTGTTAAACAAATTCTCTCAAACTCTTCGTTCCCACACGAGCATGTAACGAAATAAAACAATCAAACCACACACATGCACAACCCAAACCATAATGCACAGCGATTTTAAGGTGGTTCGGATGCAACAGCGGCAATCCTATGTCCACCCCTCACCAAACTCGGTGAGGCTTCACTCGAGATAAAACCCCAAACGGAGACGACGCTCCAAACACACACGCAGGACGACGCCTGCCCACACACACGGGGACGCACCCCAACACACACACATGGAGACGAGGTCTCCAACACGATCCAACAAGCGGATCAACAAGACACACACACACTGCGATAAGTGCAGCACTCCACACACACACACACACACACACACACACACACACACACACACAAAGATCCGGATAAAACCACACACACACGCAGATCTAAAAAGACCTACGCACACACGAATCAAAAATGACACGCACACACACGACCACAGATCTAACAATGATCCACACACACACAAGTTCACAGTTTATACAAAACACGAATATGAACTTGAAACACAAGAAGGCACAGTTTAGAATGCTCCCGATTTAGGCTCCCCCTGAGTGTATGCTCCGGATGTTTGCGTTGATTCCTTCTTTACTTGAATGGCTTGAAACTCAGCTTGAATGGCCTTGTATTTGATGTAGATCCTCTTACACGGAGTACTGTTCACTGCTACAGTACTTCTTTCTTCTTTCACTTGGACAGCCTTCTCTTAAGCTTTTCTTGAGACCATTGCTTGATTGGAAATCCTTGGCTTGGGAAGATGCTTGAATGGCTTCAGTTGATACTAGAACGGCTTCGATCGGATGATGAACTTGTTGAAAGGAATGTTGTTCACGAACGTTGCAGCAATCTTCATTTGATAGCTTTCCTCTCGATCTCTCCTTGTTGATTTCTTGCTTCTTCAGTTCTTGGGAGGATGAAGGCTTCGAAATGGATCTTGAACCCTCGGCTATGGATGAAGCTTTGCCCACGGATCACTGTTCACGGCTACAGTGATTCTCCTCTTCCTTGAGCCACCTTGATCTCTCTCTTTGTTGATTTCTTCTCTTGGAGTCTCTTAGGGTTTATGACTTCAAGGAGAGGTTTTATAACCCTTGGAAGGTCTATGGACAATCCCCAGACCAGATCCACTAAATCTGGAGTGTTTGGTGACTTTGGGATTAAACAATAGCAAGAGGAAATGCTCTCTCCGAGATGGACAAAAGTCAACATTTTGGGCTTATCGGGGCTGGCGGTCGACCGGAACTGGCTGGCGGTCGACCGGAACTCTGCAGGATACAGAAACGTTGCATTCTGTTATTTTCGGTCGACCGGGATTGGCTTGGCGGTCGACCTAGCTACAGTGTCGACCTAGCTACAGTGAAATTCCTGACTTTAAGATTTCACCCCCAAACTCGATTACAACCCTTCCAAACTTTGTGGCATCAAGCTCCTTTGATCTTGGAGAGATTATACAAAGAATTTAACCTACAAAACCATGATAAAAATGATTAGAACTTTAGCTTAATAATCAATACGATAAATGTATGAAATGCATACATGAAAGCCCATGTTCAAGGTGCATACAAACACTTGAACCATAAAAACTTTAAGCTAAAGGTCAAGAATTATTTCTATACAAGTGAGCAAAGTATGAGAGCAATTTAGCCATGCACATGTACAAGTGAACACTTTGAAAACATGATTGACTAAAGATCAAGATCAATAGATATGCATTTGTCCAATATGAATGCATCTTGTAACCAAGCTCCATGAAAAGTATGCATAGGAAGCATTCAATGCACATGTTCAACTCAATCATATTCAACCAATCGATATGAACAATCAACCATTTAGTTTAGTTATAATCATTCACATAATCACACATGAAGTGTAGTTAGCATCAAAACCATAGTAATACACACTAAGTTTAGTTATCATCAAAACCATAGCTCAACAATCTCCCCCTTTTTGATGATGACAAATTTGGTGATGAATGAGGACAAACTTAGTAATTATGATAAACTAAATGATGATACAACATGTTCTTCTCCCCCTTACACATGGCAATCATGAATCTTTTTCTCCTGAAAAGGGCAATCAAGAATCATCACAAAGGCAAGCATGAATCATCTTTTTTCTCCCCCTTTGACATTATCAAAAAGCGAGATAAGGCAAAGTTGTCTCCCTTAACAACACAACTTGCTCCCCCTTTGACATTATCAACAGGCAGGGTAGTTCCAAACATTCTCCCACATGAACACTATCAAGATGAAGGGAGGAAACCACAGAGGTTCAAATAGCAGCATGATGAATGAGCAAAGAACAAAGACCCACAATGGAAATTCTGATGAAGCACCAAATCATGATGAAGGGGAAAATGATAAACATGTGGGTTCATGGAATGTCTAGGAGGCACCAAATCATGTTTTATTGATTTTCATGTTACAGATTTTTATTTATTTTGGAGATACCAATGGTTGGCATGATAGGATACCAATTGTTGATTATTTGGACGTGCTAGGATGAGTAGAGCTGATTTCACGCTTCTCCCCTTGGTCAAACAAAATCCAAACCTTATTTAACAAGTGTGCAGCATGTGAAGTCCATTCAATTTTTGAGTTTTCATTATTTTCATATTTTTAATTTTTGATTTGTGGTTTGAAATGCATGAGATGCAACATATGTATGTAATGACATGTGAGATGCATAAACAAACAGATAAATACGTATATATACATGCAACACAACTCTCCCGTACTTATTTAAGAGGGAAGGGGTATAAGAAGGGTGCATAAGGGTCATAGCAACTGAAATGTTCACTTATAACACATGGGAGATTGTGCAATCATATAGGAGATTCATGCAATTGCTATTGCAGTCAATCAATTTTCAGAATACATAATGAATCAAATTTTCAAAGTGTAAGTGAGTAACGTGAAAAATGATAGTTGTAATATGGATATTCAGATTTTCAGATTAACACAGGGAGACATCTTACAGACTGCACTTCAATTTTGAGAACAGCATATTGGAGGCTACGCTCTACCACAAAGAGTTTTCACCATCATTTTTCAACTCAACCATTCTCACAGATAGTAAGAACTTTTTTTTAAGAGTGGTCAGGTTCAAATAATTCCTTTTTACACAAGTAGACGCATGGAGCTCATGCCAGAATCCCCGGTTACTCAGAATACTAAACCATTTCACCTCATTTTGAACAGAGATACTAGTCAACACTTTTCAGATATGAACAACATCACGTCTCAGGTGACATGTGACCAGTTTACTCAGCGAGACCGAGCATTGCTCTATCTTTCATTTTCATTTCAGATTTTTCAACAAGGATGGGTAGGCAGTTTTTTCCTCAACTGTCTCTTCAACATATATGCAGCAAATTTAACATCTCGAGAGTGTTGAAAAAAAATTCATATATCCTTATCATTAACACTCATTTTCACATTTTGTGCATGAAGTGTGCGAATTTGATTCAGCATGTATACCGAAAATATCATGAATACATAACAGTGCAACTCCCCCTAAATAGATGCACTTATGAAATATGAATTCTCCCAGAGTGTACGACATGAAGCACTCCAATAATGACTCAAATGTAACATTATTTATCAAGAAGACATAAGGCCATAGAAATGTCAACGGATGAGGGTGAATAGCATATAATATCACACAAGCACGCAGTGGGAGTTTATGCAAATGCACTATGACATGCATGCTAGCAATGTGATGTCATTTTGATACCAATTGAATGGATGACAACTGAATGAGTTAAGTGCGACTAATGTATGAATTCCAATGCAAAACAACATATGAGCATATGAGAATGTGATGCAATGTGCAAAGTGATTCGGACTTGATTTTCATTTGCATGATCTAAAAGCACATTATGCATTGAATTATGATGCATGCAACCTATAACTATGTGAGAGTGGAATGCAAGTGATTTTGGCAAGATAAGAGCTTTGATTTTCAAGCCAGTGTGACAAAATTCTCATTGAAATCATCCTCATTCTATTCATGAATCAACAAACATTTTTCATGACATGACCTTTATGAATAAGGGTGCTTAGATGATCAAAATTAAGCAATGCAACTGCTTCAAGATTTTCAATTTGATTCAACTAATTCATCACAACATGCTAGTAAATGACAATTCAAATTTTTAGAATCAATACCTGTCACTTAAGGATGTTACCAAGTGACAAAAGGTCATTGCATGTATTGACAAGGTTGAATTACCTTAATTCAGGAGACAAGATTGGAAGCCTTCAATCACTAAAATCACCAACCTCACGAGGGTTGATATTTCAGCTTTTGCTTTCTTACCTTTGCCTTGAGAATCCATTTTCTTCCAAGCCTTTCACCTGTAATCCAAAAGAAGAATAAAATATAATTTACTCATTGAGTGTATTTTAAAATCTTCTTGCACAATCCCTGCAAAATGTTCACAAAAGGCATTATTAGTAGCTCAGAAATTATATCATCCACGTACGCTTGAACCACTAAAATGTCTTTTACCTGATTTACCTTGTGAGATATGTTTCATCAACCTTACCTATTGAACCTGTTCTCAATCAAAAGATGCGAGCTTTTCATACCGTGCCTTGGGTACTTGCTTTAGCACGTACAAGAACTTTCACCACCTTATACTTGAGTCGATCCTATAGGTTGTTCTACATAAAGTATCCCATCTTCTTGTAGCAACTTGAGAGGGTTCTCATCACTTTCATCCTTGCAAGGTATTCCTTTCATTTACTCAAGCTTGGCCATGACTAGCCAATCATCATTTAGATTTGGGAGTATAATCTGCATCCCAAGACAAGAGGACTTGAGTTGTCAATTTCGATTCAAATTTATTGACAATGGTATGATAAATTATTTTAACAACCAACATCCTCTAGACAGCTCTAGATGTAATGTATGACTCATGTGTGAACCTAAATATTAAGTTCATATGACGAATGTGATTGCTCCCCCTTAGTGTGTGCATGAATGCAAGATGTTCAGTTACCAGCCAATGCCATATGCAGCCTGTAACTGATTGACTCATAGTATTGGGCGGAGAACTTAGATTCGAAGATCACCTCACGCGTAGTGATAGCTTTCAGCCAGGCGAAACATGCCCTTCCACATGTCACCATTTGATATACTATGTAGTCGAGGATGATGTAGGTAGGAGGATTGCTATGTATTATGACATGAATTCACAATGTTTAACTTATGCATGACAGAGTATGAAGGTGTATGCAAACTCAATATATGTAGTGAAATCATGATCTGAAGAATCTTCAAGCTCTCCTACAACAAGATGTTATATGACAAATGATATATGCACAAATATGCAAACAACTATGAATGGAATGCATGTACGGACATATGTAAGACTACATGACTATATGACTCAAAATGAATCAAAACCTTACACAATCACTGGAGAGAGTAGGAGAGATATCACGTGAATGCTCAGATTCAATTTTTTTTTGATTTTTCTTCCAACCTGACTTATGCCACTTGGCCCGTGTGCCTTACCTTCTTGATGAAAATAGATTTCATATTTTACATTCCCAAGGCACACCTGAAAACAGATTTCTCATTTGACATTCATAGGTACCCAAATTCTTTTGGGTCCTTTTGGATTACCAGCAACATGGGAATGTGGTTTCCAACTTTTGACAATATTCAAATCATCATTTTTCTTTAGAAAATAATCATGCTTAACATTCCTAGGTTGACCAAAGTGATGGTAGAAGGCACGTGGCATCATATTCTTCCTTCTCATGGGTTCTACTGATTTATGTGCGTGAGCATGATGTGTTGAGTGGGAGTTCTTTCTTTTCAACAAGAACCAACAATGTGAAGTTGTATGACCCCATTTACCACAATGATTACAATGCACGAAAAGTTTTATGGTGAATGCTTTCTTTGTATTTTTTAAAACAGTTTGGTTTCTACACGCTCTTAAATCATCATTCTTCATAATGAAACAATCATGCATGGCATGTCCAGATTTACCACAGTAAAAATATGAGAGTTTCTTTCTAGGTGGTTATGTGTGTGTGGCAGAAATATGTTTATCATTCATGGAAGTGCTAGTAGCATTTTTAGATTTTTGATGCAAGTTGATTTTCTTTGTGGATGAATGTGTGTGTGCAACATGATTTTCTTTTTTCAAATTTTCATTTGATGTGCTGGTTATGTTTGAACTGTGCACAAAAGATATATAAACTTTGTTTTCAAACTTCTTTTTGTTCACAAGATTATAGCCCAGCCCTTCCCTTTGAAAGTTCACTTTCATCCCCAACAGTTTATTCAAGTTTTCTTGACCATTTACAAATCTAGACAGCAAATCATTCAAGTCAAGAATTTCATATTGAAGAGATGAAATTTGCAATTCAGAATTGGCAAGTTCTTCTTCACAAGTAGAAAGACTAATATTCAACATGGCATTGGTAGTCTTAAGGCATTCTACTTCTTGCCATAGTTCATCCACATTTTCACATTCTCTAATAATCACAGATTTTCCTTTTTCAAGAGTCAACAATCTTTCAGAAATGGCCTTGTTCAATTCTTTTAGTTTCTCATTTTTTTAACAAGCTTTTCATCATGAATCAGTTCATTTATCAAGGTTTGATCATCGACCATAGAATTCAGTTTCACAGTCATCTCCTTGTTTTCATTTCTTAAAGAACATATTTGATCTTTGTGAAATTCAATGTCAAACACATGAGCCTCAATCATTTCCTCTTAATGCAAGCATTTTTTACAAGAGGAATTACACTTATTTTGTTTGGCATCCTTTTTCAATTTTTTCTTTTCAGATTTTAGCTTCTTGTATTTTTCAGCAAGATCATCATATGCAATCAACAAATCTTCATAACTAATTTCATCTTCATTATCGAAATCAGAATTTACCTTTGAGCTTGATTCAATTTGCTGATCACTCCCTTGATCGCTCGTACCTGCCACAAGGCATTGGTCTTTATGCTCTTCCCGGACTTTGGTTAAGCCATCCAAGATATCCTTTGCGGACCTGCAATGGGAGACAAAAGGAAACTGATTAGAATTAACTGCAGCATTGAACAGCTTTAAAACCAACCGATTTTGATCATGTTTATGCTTATGATTTTCAGCCCAGACAGCTTTGTCTTTAGGCAATTCATAGGGACCACAAGAGACAAGCTTCCATAGCTTAGGGTCGTATGAATTGACTAGACTGAACATTCTTCCTAACCACAAATCAAAATTGCAACCATCAAACACGGGTGGAGAATTCAAAGTATACATAATGGTACTCATTGATCTGGATCACTCTAGATCGTTAGATCTATAAAAATTAGAGTCTTGGCTATGATACCAATTAAAGTCCCGCGATCAATGACACCCAAGAGGGGGGTAAATTGGGTGTTTACAATTTTTATGAAAACTTTTAGCTTTTACAAATATGTGATAAACACTAATTAGGAAGTTGAAAGTTGTTAAAGAAATTCTCTCAAACTCTTCGTTCCCACATGAGCATGTAACGAAATAAAACAATCAAACCACACACATGCACAACCCAAACCACAATGCACAGCGATTTTAAGGTGGTTCGGATGCAACAGCGGCAATCCTACGTCCACCCCTCACCAAACTCGGTGAGGCTTCACTCAGGATAAAACCCTAAACGGAGACGACGCTCCAAACACACACGCAGGACGACGCCTGCCCACACACACGGGGACGCACCCCAACACACACACACACACACACACACACACGGAGACGAGGTCTCCAACACGATCCAACAAGCGGACCAACAAGACACATACACGCTGCGATAAGTGCAGCACTCCACACACACACACACACTAAGATCCGGATAAAACCACACACACACGTAGATCTAAAAAGACCTACGCACACACGAATCAAAAACGACACGCACACACACGACCACGGATCCAACAACGATCCACACACACACAAGTTCGCAGTTTATACAAAACACGAATATGACCTTGAAACACAATAAGGCACAGTTTAGAATGCTCCTGATTTAGGCTCCCCCTGAGTGTATGCTCCGGATGTTTGCGTTGATTCCTTCTTTACTTGAATGGCTTGAGACTCAGCTTGAATGGCCTTGTATTTGATGTAGATCCTCTTACACGGAGTACTGTTCACTGCTACAGTACTTCTTTCTTCTTTCACATGGACAGCCTTCTCTTAAGCTTTTCTTGAGACCATTGCTTGATTGGAACTCCTTGGCTTGGGAAGATGCTTGAATGCCTTCAGTTGATGCTAGAACAGCTTCGATCGGATGATGAACTTGTTGAAAGGAATGTTGTTCATGAACGTTGCAGCAATCTTCATTTGATAGCTTTTTTCTCGATCTCTCCTTGTTGATTTCTTGCTTCTTCAGTTCTTGGGAGGATGAAGGATTTGAAATGGATCTTGAACCCTCAGCTATGGATGAAGCTTTGCCCACGGATCACTATTCACAGCTACAGCGATTCTCCTCTTCCTTGAGCCACCTTGATCTCTCTCTTTGTTGATTTCTTCTCTTGGAGTCTCTTAGGGTTTATGACCTCAAGGAGAGGTTTTATAACCCTTGGAAGGTCTATGGACAATCCCCAGACCAGATCCACTAAATCTGGAGTGTTTTGTGACGTTGGGATTAAACAATAGCAAGAGGAAATGCTCCTTCCGAGATGGACAAAAGTCAACATTTTGGGCTTATCGGGGCTGGCGGTCGACCGGAACTGGCTGGCGGTCGACCGGAACTCTGCAGGATACAAAACTGTTGCATTCTGTTATTTTTGGTCGACCGAGATTGGCCTGGCGGTCGACTGCGCTACAGTGTCGACCTAGCTACAGTGTCGACCTAGCTACAGTGTCGACCTAGCTACAGTGTCAACCTAGCTACAGTGAAATTCCTGACTTTAAGATTTCACCCCCAAACTCGATTGCAACCCTTCCAAACTTTGTGGCATCAAGCTCCTTTGATCTTGGAGGGATTATACAAAGAATTTAACCTACAAAACCATGATAAAAATGATTAGAACTTTAGCTTAATAATCAATATGATAAATGTATGAAATTCATACATGAAAGCCCATGTTCAAGGTGCATACAAACACTTGAACCATAAAAGCTTTAAGCTAAAGGTCAAGAATTATTTCTATACAAGTGAGCAAAGTATGAGAGCAATTTAGCCATGCACATATACAAGTGAACACTTTGAAAACATGATTGACTAAAGATCAAGATCAATAGATATGCATTTGTCCAATATGAATGCATCATGTAACCAAGCTCCATGAAAAGTATGCATAGGAAGCATTCAATGCACATGTTCAACTCAATCATATTCAACCAATCGATATGAACAATCAACCATTTAGTTTTGTTATCATCATTCACATAATCACACATGAAGTGTAGTTAGCATCAAAACCATAGCAATACACACTAAGTTTAGTTATCATCAAAACCATAGCTCAACAGACAATTGACTCAATAAAGCTCCAAAATCCTTCAAAACATTTTTAATAAACCCAAAAATAACTAATAAAGCCTCGAATTCCGCAAAACTGGGCTAAACCGACGCCATCGGCACCCGGCGCGCCTTAATACGGCACACCCTATTCCGGCGCGCCCCAAGGGTTGTCGTGCCGTTTTAACCTCCCCCTGTTCACCTATGCTTCGCGGCGCTGTTTTAGCCTATACTTACCATTCTCACGCCGTTTTAAACTCTTTTCCTATGCGTACCGCACCGGTTTCGTTCTGATTTGCGTCGTCGCGCAGTTTTAATCCTCTCCTCGCCTTCGGGGTGATTTCCAATGCTAATAATAGAATCAAATAAACTCTCTAATCAATAAACTGAATGAATTGGTATGTTTAAACCTGAATCAGCTAATTCCATAGCTTCGTCATCATGTTTTAGTCTAAGCATTCATGCCGCATCAATGTATGCTTGAGTGCACGGGCCCCCGGTATATCAAATGGCATTAGTGGAAAGCCGGGTTACGCCCGATGAGAAGCTCTTGCTACGCGTGATGGCGGTCTTCGGACCTAAGTCCTCCACCACGTACTGAGGGTTCCGCCCTAATAAACTGTGCATGGTAGATTATAATATCTTGCATGACCATTTGCATCCTTTGCATTCTTTATTCTGGCCTCGACACCCCATTATCTCGGCAATTAATCAAAGGTTTTCCCTCCTCGCGAGGGATGTAATTAACATCATAGCCTTTACGGTATGGCGGACTGCTGGTCCCGACCGAATCTCACTCTCGCCCGACATGGGTCAGAATAAGTGCACAATAAACTCGTCACTTACGTGACTGGCACGCCCGCGTAGTCAATTAGTCAGTTAGTTACTGTTGAGCATATCTGAGTGATTTTGATGATAACAAAACCCAGGACACTTATCTCCTACGTGCCTTGTATTTGAACCAAGTTTTATGCTCTAAACCATCAAATTTCATTCCTTTTCAACTTAGTGTTCTTGAATCCTTCCATGTGTTAAAACGAGTCAAAACGAACTTGTAATCAACCATAACACAAGCCCATTTCAATCATCAAACTTATGGACAGTTTTTAGCGGGCTAACACTTGATTTTTGCAGGTTTGAAGAATGGCGGTCGACCTCTGGACCAGTGGAGGTCGACCTGAAATCATAGAACCAAAAAGGAGAAGACCTGTAAAAATGGTGGTTGACCTCCAGGACCCTAGCGGTCGACCTATTTTCCCAGCAGCCAAATGGCTACAGGACTACTCCTAGCGGTCGACTGTTGGCCTCTGCAGGTCGACCGCCAGTCCCGAGCTGCCCATAATTGTTGACTTTTGTCACTTCGATAAAAGCCATCCCTCTTGGTATTATTTAATCCCTAAGCAACCAAACCCTCCAGAAATTATGGATCTGGTCTGGGGGAGTCCATGGACCACTCAAGTCTATATAACATATACAAGAGGGTTAAGAAAACCCTAATACTTAAGGTGGATCAAGGAGGCTACCAAGGGAAGAGAAGGGAGTTAGCACTGTAGACATGAACAGTGCTCCGAGAAGAGTTCTTCATCTTTCTTCCTCCATTCTCAGGTAAAGATCAAGCCATATCTGAAGGAGATCAAAGGCCAGACCAAGTGGAGATCAAGCTGCATCCAAGGAATTCTTCATCAACTAAGGGGGAGCATTAATCAAGCCTTCTCTTTTGTGTTTTTCATTCTCAATCTTTCTGAGCTTCAAGTGTGATTGTGTTGTATTCCTAAATCATCCGTGTGTGTATGGATCTTCGCAGATCCGTGTGTGTGTGCAGTTAAGATTGTTTGTCTTTGTGTATGTGTGTGGTTGATCTTGTATCTCTTTACAAGATAGTGTGTGGTTCCTCACGGTTGGTGAGGGGTGGACGTAGGTTGCCGCTATGGCATCCGAACCACCTAAAAATCGCTGTCTCATTGTGGTTTGTTCCTTTTCCTTTATCCCACTTCTACGCATGCTTGTGGATTTAGTTTAATTGCTATCTTTAGATCTAGATTAATTGATCACCTTCAAATAGATCCTCGGTATATCAAAAGCTGGATTCGAACTGACAAGGTTACTCTTGTCGGAAAGATAACAGCTTGCGTGAGTAAATCTTCGGATCAGTCAACTCCGTCTAGTACCAAGGGCTATTGCAGTGATTGTTTTGATAGATCTGGTTTATCCGGCACTTATCTCTTAGTGTTCTCGCTTAATCTTAAAATTGAGTATAACCTTGTTAAAATTTTGATTTCACCCAATTCACCCCCCTCTTGGGTGCCATTGACTGCGAGACTTCAATTGGTATCAGAGCCAAGGCTCTATTCTTCACAGATCTAACGATCTTGAGTGAGATCTGGATCAATGGCAAATAAGGGTATGATGCCCGAGGGTCACTCCATCAACCATCCTCCGTTCTTTGACGGCTCAAACTACTCATACTGGAAAAATAGAATGCATGTTTTCTTGAGGGCTCAAGAGTACGAAGTTTGGAGAGTTGTGGACAAGGGTCCTTACAAACTTGGGAATGATGCAGAAAAATGGACACCCGAGGAAATTAAGAAATGCACTGTTAATTTCAATGCTATGAATATTATGCAATGTGCGATACACCCTAACGAATTATCTCGTGTCTCCATGTGCAGCTCAGCTAAAGAAATGTGGGACAAACTACAGCTCATATATGAAGGGACATCCGAGGTCAAGGAGACCAAGGCCAACCTTCTGGTTCGAGACTATGAGTTTTCAAGATGAAGCCTAAAGAGACAATTTCAGAGATGTTCGCAAGACTAACTGAGATCACGAATGGTCTCAAAAGTCTTGGGAAAGATTACACAAATTATGAGCTCGTAAGAAAAGTGCTAAGATCCCTTTCTCCTGCATGGCACACCATAGCCACCGTTATTGAAGACTCCAAGAATCAGTCCACACTTACCCTCGATGAACTCATAGGGTCACTCATGACTTATGAGATAAATGTGAAGAGGATAGCTGAGGAAGATGTCAAGAAGAAGAAAGTAATTGGATTGAGAGCTCATCAATCCGATGACGACTCTTTAGAAAAAGAGTCCAGTGACGAAAGCAACGAAGAAGAAGAATTGGCTATGATCACTCGTCAAGTAAAAAGATTTCTGAGGAAGAAAAGAAATTACCAAGGCAACTTCAGAAAAGGGCAAAGGAAGCCCACTCAAACCAACGGTGAGTCGAGCAAGCCGAGTGGGATCATATGCTACGAATGCAAAAAGCATGGGCACATGAGGGGAGAGTGCCCAGACCTGAAGAAGAAATTCAAAAAGGATAAATTCAGAAAGCCCAAAGCCATGGTTGCTACGTGGAGCGATGAAGAGGACGAACCGTCCAAGGAGGTGATACAAGAGCTCGTGGAGAGCCTGTGTCTTATGGCTCATGAGGATGACTCAACCGAGGTAAACTCGGACCATGATTTTATTTCAAATGAACAATGGGAGTCTGAATATGAAAAACTGTATGCCAAATACAAGAAAATCAGATCTGAAAATAAAACTCTTAAAAAGAAAATTGATGAACTATCACATGAAAATATCTTTGTCAAGTTTGAAAAATTGGAATAGGAATGGTTTGAAGTAATTGAGGAAAGAGAAAGCTTGCTGCAAACTATTTCAGATATTGAAAGAACCAAAGAAGAGATTTCAGGCAAAATGGCTGAAGTTGAAAAAGTGTGTGAAAATCTGAAAAAGGAAGAAGAAATTCTGAAATCCACAAATTCAAAACTCGAAAGGAGAAATGGGATTCTGGGTGGAGAAGTTGCTAAACTTCGGTCCACCTTCACTAGGTTTGTTAAAGGGAAACAAAACCTAGATAACTTATTGGGGGTTAAAGTCAACTTCCAAAAGGAAGGCTTGGGGTACACACCTCAAAATAAAAAATCTTTTGAGCATAAGATCACCACATCCTTTGTTTATGAAAAGGACTATAATCATGCTTCATGTTCTAATTCTAAACCCCAACATGTTCAGCCCAAACCACACAGATATCAAAGAACTTTCTCACATGCCAATTGCTTTCATTGTGGTAGATTTGGTCATGTGATTTCCAACTGCTGGTTTAGACAAACCACACCTAAATATCATGTTCCATGGATAAAGAGAACACCCGCAAGAAGTTGGACTAACTCCTATGGACCCAAACTTGTTTGGGTACCAAAAACAATTGCATGAGAAATTTGTTTCTTGCAGCTATGTCTTGAAGCCAGGGGGAGCAAATGGTATTTGGACAGTGGTTGCTCAAAGTATATGATAGGGGACAATAAGGTGTTCTCCAAGCTGCAAGAAAAGGAAGGAGGCTCAGTTGCTTTTGGTGGAAAGGACAAAGGTAAAATAATCGGAATTGGAAACATAGGTAAGAATTCTAAAACCTTGATTGAAAATGTTCTTTTGGTGAAAGGATTGAATCATAATTTGTTGAGCATAAGTCAGTTGTGTGACAAGGGATTTAAGATAGCTTTTGATGAAACCCACTGCCTTGTCATGAATAAAACTTCAAATGAAATCAATTTTATCGGTAAAAGGAATAACAATGTGTACACTATTGATCTTGATAATGTTTCATGTGATGATGTGTGTTTGGTGGCTAACAACCATGAGTATGCATGGCTATGGCACCGAAGACTAGGTCATGCTAGTTTTGGAGTAATCTCTAAGTTGTCTAGACATGACCTGGTAAATGATTTGCCAAAATTAAAATTTGAAAGCGACAAAATCTGTGAGGCTTGCACAAAAGGCAAGCAAACACGTACTTCTTTCACAAATAAAAACATTGTCTCTACCTCTCGGCCTCTAGAACTGCTGCATATTGATTTATTTGGTCCCACTAGGATATCCAGCCTAGGGGATAAATCGTTTGGATTTGTAATTGTTGATGATTACTCCAGATTCACATGGGTGTTATTTTTAGCCAATAAAAGTGATACCTTGACGGAGTTTCAAGTGTTTTGTAGGAAAATCCAAAATGAAAGAGGTTACCTCATCACCACCATCCATAGTGATCATGGTGGTGAATTTGAAAATAATGATTTCAGCATCTTCTGTGAAGAGCAGGGGTATACACATAATTTTTCGTCACCAAGGATGCCCCAGTAAAATGGAGTAGTGGAGAGGAAAAACAGAACGTTGATAGACATGGCCCGGACCATGCTCAGTGAGAACTCACTACCTAAGTACTTTTGGGCTGAGGCGGTAAGCACAGCATGCCACATCATCAACAGGGCAATGGTAAGGCCCATTCTGAAGAAAACCCCATATGAACTCTACAAGGGTAAGAAACCAAACATCTCATATCTCAAACCCTTTGGATGCTCTTGTTATATTCTCAACAATGGTAAGTCCAACCTGGGTAAGTTTGATGAAAAGAATGACAAAGGAATATTTTTAGGTTATGCACTTAACTCTAGAGCTTACCGGTTATTCAATAAAAGGACTTTGGTCGTTGAAGAAAGTCCTCATGTTATTTTTGATGAATCAGAATCAAAACTGACAAATCAAATTTCTTCTACCATGAATGCAGATGAAGCTCCTAGGAATTTAACTAATGACGGAGCTAAGAATGAGCCATTGAAAGCAACCTCAAGCAAGAGTGAAGAAGATGAAGATCACACACTCGAGACACTGCAAGAACCACAAGTGCAGCATCCTGACTTACCTAGCTCTTCCACACTTCTCAAGGATCATCCAGCTGTGAACATCATAGGTAATTTGGAGGATGGGGTAAGAACTAGGTCCTCTCTAAGGCTGGTAGAAGAGGAAGATTTGATGGCTTTACTTTCACAAGAAGAGCCCAAGGACATTCATGAAGCTCTTCAAAATGAATCTTGGACTCAGGCTATGCATGAAGAGCTACACCAATTTGAAAGAAACGAGATGTGGACTCTCGTGCCGCGTCCTAAGAACCATCCCACTATTGGAACTCGTTGGGTTTTCAGAAACAAGTTAAATGATGCGGGATTAGTTGTTAGGAATAAGGCCCGACTTGTAGCCAAGGGGTACAGCCAGGAGATGGGCATTGATTTTGATGAGTCCTTTGCACCGGTTGCTAGACTTGAAGCAGTCCGGATCTTACTGTCCTACGCTTGCTCTTTGAACTTTAAATTGTTTCAAATGGATGTTAAATCTACATTTCTTAATGGTTATATCAAGGAGGATGTTTTTGTAGAGCAGCCTCCGGGTTTTGAAGATTCCAAACATCCACGACATGTGTACAAGCTCCAAAAGGCCTTGTACGGACTAAAACAAGCACCAAGGGCATGGTATGAACGGCTTACCTCATTTTTGGTCGAAAATGGGTTCAAGAGAGGTAAGGTTGATCAAACACTTTTCACAAGGAAATCAAGTAAGGACATTTTGGTAGTTCAAGTGTATGTGGATGACATTATTTTTGGAGCTACTAACAATGCCTTATGCGATGAATTTGTAAAGATTATGCAAGGAGAATTCGAGATGAGCTTAATGGGGGAGCTGACCTTTTTTCTTGGATTGTAGGTAAAACAAACTTCAGAAGGAATCTTCATCAATCAAGCCAAATATACTATGGAACTACTGAAGAAATACGGGATGGCGGGAGCAAAACCCATATCAACTCCCATGGCCACCACCACAAAGCTGGATAAGGATGAAAATGGTAAAACAGTAGATCTACACTGTTTCGAGGTATGATCAGATCACTACTGTACCTTACAGCTTGTCTCCCTGATATCCAATTCAGTGTATGTCTCTATGCCCGTTTCCAGTCATGCCCTAAAGAATCTCACTTATCAGCTGTTAAACGCATTTTTAGATACCTTATTGGCACAATAGATTTTGGCTTGTGGTTTCCCATCGGTAGTTCTTTTGATTTAATTGCTTATATCGATGCGGATTATGCCGGGTGCATTGTAGATCGTAAAAGTACAAGTGGGTACTGTCAGTTTCTTGGCGGGTGTCTCGTTTCATGGGCCTCTGAGAAATAACATTCAGTAGCTCTCTCAACGACCGAGGCTGAATATGTAGCCACCGGAAGTTGTGGAGCCCAAGTACTTTGGATCAAAAATTAATTGCTTGATTTGAATGTTGAAGTAGATTGTGTGCCAATCTTATGTGATAATACGAGTGCAATTAATCTATCTAAAAATCATGTTCAACACTCTAGAACCAAACACATTGACATTCGGCATCATTTTCTGAGAGATCATGTAGGCAAAGGGGTCTTTGAGTTAAAGTTCATTGATACACTTAACCAACTGGCTGACATCTTCACAAAACCCCTAAATCAGGATCAATTCAATAAAATTAGGAGAGAACTTGTCATGTGCAAGGGTGAGAGCATACGCTCTTAGGTCTGCACTAGGTTGATTTCTTTTGGGTAGATTTTGTGAGATGCATGCATTGTGTGTGTTTTATTTCTATTGTGTATGACAATACCTAGCATGTGTGCTTGTTCTTATATATATATATTTTTACACACTTCTTCTTTGACACATTCCTAAGACTAAATACTCCTTGACAAATAAACGTGGACTAGTGATCTAGTGTTCTAAGCAGTCTTGAACAGGGGTTTCCGTAGTCGACTCTTGCCTGCTATCATTCTTGGGTTAGCAAAAGAAAATATATATATATATATATTAAAAAGGAAAATATGTTTTTGTAAAAATGGGGGAGTCCACAGGGTCTTGGAGTCCATTTTTATCACTAAGGTTGCTGGCTAGACTCTTCTTCTCTCCGAGTCAAAAATGGGGGTTTCTATGCCCCAGCGGTCGACCGCTGGCTTCGTGCCGGTCGACCGCTAGCGGCGAACCGGCCCGGTTCAGCCGCGTCCGAACCCCTTTTTAAGGGGGTTTTCTCCCTCCTTCCCTCATTCTATTGCATTCCCTTCTCTCTCCCTTACTTCATTCTAACCCTAGCACACCTCACTCCCATCTTCTAAGCCTTAAAAACCCCACATCTCCTCTCTCCGAACACGATCCGGCCGATTGTTCTCCATTTCGAAACAACTCCTCACCGGCGTTCGTGCGCTCGTGTCTTCCTTCCCTGAGTTCCAAAGCGTGAAGAAGGTGTTCACAGTCCTCCCCGGTGTCTTTCTCTCCATCCCAAGGTAGAGGTTCTACCTCTCAAGAGGATCATATCTTCAGCGGGTTTCTTAGTCTAAAATGGCACCTAGAAGGAGTGCTCGGTGTCTTCTCCAAGGGGAACCTAGTGCTCGGAGACGTGAAGCTCTGGCCGCACCACCACCACAAGCTCCAGCACCCAGGTTACCTCCAAGAACTATCATCGACCCACGTCTTGTCGATTTTAAAGAGATGAATGAAATCTTGCCCGACATTTATACAGTTTTCTCAATGCAACCGGGGTGGCTTGATTTTGTCACTAGATACAACCGATTCTATCCCTATCTGGTACAACAGTTCTATGGTAATTTGGTTGAGAGAAATGGAAGATTGTTCACAATGGTTCAGGGCATTGAGATCCAAATTAATTCAGAACTATTTAATCATGCCCTAGGTGTCTCTTCACATGGTGCAGACATGAATTGTGGGCATGGTGAGGTTGAGGCAAGTTTCATTGTCATGACGAGCTGTGAGTTTGTACGTGGTGTGAGTGACCTAATTGAGCTCAATGCCAACCACTTTCCAGCACTGCAACGGGTTCTCCATCATATGTTTACTACACTTATTTATACCAAGAGTGGCAGCCGAGATGAAGTGACTGAAGTGCACCGATTCCTGTTCTATCATGTTATTAATGGCGAATTAGTTAATATGGGATGGCTCATGACTCAACTGATAAGTCGATGCCGTACACATTTACGGCGGTCCCTGCCTTATGCTTCTCAACTCACTGGAGTGTTCACTTTTGTCGGGGTCCCATTGGAGGGTGAGTAGTTTGTTCTGGTCCGCCATGATGACATTTATAATGAGCATAAGATTTTCTCCGATATGGGATATTACAGTGCTGCAAATGGCGAAATTCATCGTGATGTCCCAGTATATGGGGAAGAGAATGACAGTGAAGAAGAACAAGAACCGGACTAACAGCAAGATCACCAAGATGCACCTGCACCAGTCCAGCCCGAAGATGTGCCTCCTCCAGCAGCTCTTCCTCCACCACCGCAGTACTTTCATGGGGAGTCTTCCACTCAGGGTGCTAGGCATCCCACTTGGGGGGACTATGACACTCTAGACAGACGTCTTTTAGGCATGGAAACCAGCATTGACTCCTCCCTTGGGCGTTTGGACACTTTTATGGATACCATGACTGGACGAATGTACTCCTTCACCCACACTCTGGACGATCTTTCCACCCACATGGCCACTCTCTATGCCAGTCATGAAGATAACCATGAAGCCTTCCGGTTGACCAACCAATCCCTTCTTGTCATCCATCGCCAGCTTCTTCATCATGATGAAACTCTGCATGACATTGCGGACCGTCTCCCTCGTGCTCCTACTCCTGCTGGCTCTCCCCATGTTGATGGTGCCCCGGATGGTGTTCATGGCGAAGAAGATGCGGATCACCCTGTTGTGTAGCTGTTCTCGGGTCACTAGTGTCACTTTTGTCCATCTTTTGTATCCCTCCCCACTCCTTTTTGCTGATGTCAAAGGGGGAGAAGTAGGCTATTAGGGTTATATATATGCTATGTGTTATGCTATGTGTGTTTGCCTACTTGCATGCATGTCTGTCTCTTGCATCGTAGTTTGAGCATGTTGGTTGCATTTTGGTTGTATTGCATTAGTGATTTGCATCTAGTGGTTGCATTCCTTCGTATGTCGAGTCCATCTTCACCTCTTGCATTCAGTGTACCCTGTATTGAACTAATGAGAATGAAGGGAAGAATGCACTCTTTGAATTTACAAGATTGGCCTTCTCCTCTCTCACTTCTTTTCAATTTGGCAAATAAGTATTGAATGGCTGGTATGGATATGCATAATTGCTTGTGTTGGAAGTGATATGACGTGCTAAAATGGACGTGTTGAATACTTTCAATTCTTGAGCTCAACGTTTCATATTGATGGATTTCAACTGAATTTCAACTGTGATTGACTTCGTTTTGACAACTTGCTCAAAGGCACTTTGGTTTGAACACGTGAACTTAAATGCCTAGCTTTTCTCATCATCAAAAAGGGGGAGATTGTTGAGCATATCCGAGTGATTTTGATGATAACAAAACCCATGACACTTATCTCCTACGTGCCTTGTATTTGAACCAAGTTTTATGCTCTAAACCATCAAATTTCATTCCTTTTCAACTTAGTGTTCTTGAATCCTTCCATGTCTTAAAACGAGTCTAAACGAACTTGTAATCAACCATAACACAAGCCCATTTCAATCATCGAACTTATGGATAGTTTTTAGCGGGCTAACACTTGATTTTTGTAGGTTTGGAGACTGGCGGTCGACCTCTGACCAGTGGAGGTCGACCTGAAATCACAGAACCAAAAAAGAGAAGACCTGTAAAAATGGCGGTTGACCGCCAGGACCCTAGCGGTCGACCTATTTTCCCAGCAGCCAAATGGCTACAAGACTACTCCTAGCGGTCGACTGCTGGCCTCTGCAGGTCGACTGCCAGCCCCGAGCTGCCCATAATTGTTGACTTTTTGTCACTTCGAGAAAAGTCATCCCTCTTGGTATTATTTAATCCCTAAGCAACCAAACCCTCCAGAAATTGTGGATCTAGTCTGGGGGAGTCCATGGACCACTCAAGTCTATATAACATATACAAGAGGGTTAAGCAAACCCTAATGCTTAAGGTGGATCAAGGAGGCTACCAAGGGAAGAGAAGGGAGTTAGCACTGTAGACGTGAATAGTGCTCCGAGAAGAGTTCTTCATCCTTCTTCCTCCATTCTCAGGTAAAGATCAAGCCATATCTGAAGGAGATCAAAGGCCAAACCAAGTGGAGATCAAGCTGCATCCAAGGAATTCTTCATCAACTAAGGGGGAGCATTAATCAAGCCTTCTCTTTTGTGTTTTTCATTCTCAATCTTTCTGAGCTTCAAGTGTGATTGTGTTGTATTCCTAAATCATCCGTGTGTGTATGGATCTTCGCAGATCTGTGTGTGTGTGGAGTTAAGATTGTTTGTCTTTGTGTGTGTGTGTGGTTGATCTTGTATCTCTTTACAATATAGTGTGTGGTTCCTCACGGTTGGTGAGGGGTGGACGTAGGTTGCCGCTGTGGCATCCGAACCACCTAAAAATCGCTATCTCATTGTGGTTTGTTCCTTTTACTCTATCCCACTTCTACGCATGCTTGTGGATTTAGTTTAATTGCTATCTTTAGATCTAGATTAACTGATCACCTTCAAATAGATCCTCGGTATATCAAAAGATGGATTCGAACTGACAAGGTTACTCTTGCCGGAAAGATAACAGCTTGCGTGAGTAAATCTTCAGATTAGTCAACTCCGTCTAGTACCAAGGGCTATTGCAGTTATTGTTTTTGATAGATCTGGTTTATCCTGCACTTATCTCTTAGTGTTCTCGCTTAATCTTAAAATTGAGTATAACCTTGTTAAAATTTTGATTTCACCCAATTCACCCCCCTCTTGGGTGCCATTGACTGCGGGACTTCAGTTACCAGTTAATTAATTGGTTGATCGTTGCACAAATAAACCAAATAAACTCAATAAAATAATTTTTTTTAATAAAAATAAAATAAAATCAACAGAAACAGGGACAGCGATCTGGTAACCACAGCAGTGCTCCTCCGGCCTTGCTTGTGCTGGCGACCTCCAGAGTTTTTGTTGGCCGCATCGGGGTGAGCCCTAGGGACAACGTGGTGCACCAGGCAGCTGGTGACCTGAGTTGGACTCTTGAGCGAGTCGTGGCAGCACCTGTGTGGACCACTCCACCTGCAGTCGTCAGAATACCTGCACACAATCGGAGGAGACAAATTCCGCTGCCAGTAGTTAAGGAAACTAGTCCCGGGGTCCACAAGCTACAAGACCTTATAGAAGGGCTAGATGAGTACGTGCAACCCGAACTAAACCCCTTGCTGGTACGGGACCATGTCCCATGGTAAGAACTGGAGCAGCTCTCACTTGAGCAAAAAGAAGAAGCTGATGCAACATCCGATAAGGAGGGCAGTCTGTTCTGGGGGCAGGCGCCTGCTGAAGCAAAGAAGAAGAAGAAACAAAAGAAGAAGAAAAGAAAGGCCGCTAAGGCCGATAAAGTGCAGGTTGTCTCCTGTAATACCCTCTCAGCACTCTTCAACCTGCCCGGTGAGGAGGAAGAAGAGGAAATTTGCTTAACCCCCCCTGTTAAGGGAGGCAAGGTCAAAGCCGCGACTGCTGTACATGCAACCCGGTCAGGCCGAAAATGGGGGCGCCAGCCACCGCCCAACCACAACATTATATTCAGGGGAGAGCAGCCCTACAAGACACCTCCCTCGGAGGTCAAGGGAGTCCAGATCCCTCCTCCGCCAAGCCTATACAACAAGAGTGGGGGCAAGGCAGTCCCCTCATTCCTTGAATTTATGAAGATGTCTAAGGGGAAGCAACCATGCCAGGAGGCTAACCCTACACCCGAGGATGTTCACCCACAGCCAGCACAGTCTTCCGAAGCTCCGAATACAGATGGAGTTTGCCCTGCAGCGGATGATGAAGAACAGCAAAGATCCGGTGCTAACCAGAGAGGTGCCGAGTTTGATGCAGATGAAGCGGGTCCGTCCAGGGCCGCAACTCAGGACTCTCCCAAGCCCAGGTGGGTGGAAGAGATGAAGCTTTCCAATATCCGAGTTAGGAGCCGGATAATGAAGCTACTCAAGAAGCTCCCTGCTAGATTTACAATCTGGGAGATCTTCTCTTTGAGTGAAGAAACCCGACAGGCAATCATCACTGATCTGCAGATGCCTGCTCATTTTGAGACTTACTTGGCTGAAGTAATGCTAGAAGCCAGCATGACCTTCACTCAAGAGGACATGCTTCTTCCCACCATCAGCAACAACAGGCCGATGTACATGAAGGGGCACCAGAACGGAAAGGAGTTGAACAGAATTCTGGTTGATCCTGGTGCAGCTGTCAATATTCTGCCCTACAGAATCTACGAGAGGCACCACTTCAACGTGCGTCTTGAAAGGTCGGAGATATGCGTATCGCCGGCTTTAATCAGAAATGTGAAGTGTCAATGGGGGTGGCAAAGTTCACACTAACCTTGGCAGATTTCACTACGAAGGTGCAGTTTCATGTCATCGACTCCCGCACCTCGTACAAGGCACTGCTTGGCCGTCCGTGGCTGCATGAAAACATGGTGGTGCCCTCCACGCTCCACCAATGCATCAAGTATAGCCTCGAAGGGAAAGAGGAGAGGATCTTTACTGATCCCCACCCATTCAAAGTATTTGAATGTCACTTGGTGGATGCCAACCTATATGCGGGGCCCACTCAGAAGACCCTTGACGCCAAAACCCCTGCGGGGGCATCACAAAATGCATCCGGCGACACTTGGTATCCACCACCGCCGCGCGGATATGTTAAGCCCAAGGCGGTCTCTCATATCACCATATCCGGGGACGTGGGCAGAATAGCACCCCCAGCTTTGTACCCCGAAGCTAATGAAGTTCATTTCGATCGGCAGTACAACCACATTGGAGTCCCTGACGGCCTCACCAAGCCGATTCCCGACCTTGATAACCCCACTGTCGAGCCTTTCAAAGCTTGGGAGGTGGCGTAGATAGATGGGCCCAACAGCTTGTTCTACACAGCTAAAGAACACCCTACTCGGGAAGACACAGATTGCTGCCTGCCCGAAGACATAGAAAATCCATAAGTTCCCATTCGAGGTCTGGCGTTCACAACTGACCAGATGTCCAAGATGTTCCAAAAGCAACACATCCCCTCTGATCAATCTCATAAAAACAAAGAAACTTTCCAAAAAATGTGGCATCCCGTAAGTCTGGACAAGGAACTGAGGCGCATCTCTCAACACCCGAGATTGGGCTTCACCCTGGAAGAATACTACTATAGTGGGTGATACGAGGTGGACACCATCTCTGCCTTCTACCCTGTTGAAGACAGCCCACTAGGGGTAGCTTTTGATGAATACCCAGCAGAAGCTGAATACGCTGAGCCGGTTCAGCCTGGAAATCAAGAAGCGGAGACCGTGATTCCTTGCCGATACTGGGAGCAGGTCTATCCCGAAGAAGCGGCCTTTCAAGCCAAATTTGATACGGCTAGCAGCAGCGAAACCGAAGATGTTGAAGAAGCAGGGACCTCTCCCTCCAGTAGAGTCCTACTGATGATGACCTCAGCACCTCTCCTGCCAATCGGGGAAACATCAGCCGACTCCGATCAAGAGGCACATGTTGCCAGGAAAGAAAATGCCACTTCTACAGAAGATACAACTGCCTCAGAGGGCGAGACCTCCTCAACCTCTGCTATAAGACTGGGAGTCTATCCCAGCCCGGCAATAAACAACCACCAGCCTATTATGGCTACAACTCTATCTACGGGGGATGAAGCTGCTCTCTCACCCTTGGAAACTGCAACGACCGTGGACTTGCTGGTGGAGCAGTCTACACAGCTGCTATTAAATGAAGCAGAGGACTCTCCGGAGGCTCTGATGATGTCAAATGAGGAAATCGAGGTCCTCGACCCCGAAGATGGCATTCCAGATTTCGTCGACCTCCAACCGGCACCTCCGGAGATAGAAGATGGAGGCCAAGCTACAGTCGACGAGCTGATAGAAGTCAACTTGAGAAGCGAGGAAGACCCTAGGCCTACCTTCCTTAGCGCCCAGCTATCCCCAGAAGAACGGGAGCTGTATATCCATCTGCTACAAGAGTACCGGGACTGCTTTGCCTGGACTTATAGAGAAATGCTAGGTCTGAGCCCTACAGTTTCGCAACATGAGCTGGCGATCAACCCCGAAGCCGAGCCGGTGAAGCAACCGCCGCGGCGCATGAGGCCGGAGCTCATCACCCAAATTTGTAAAGAAGTAGACAAGCTCATTGACGTGAGATTTGTCGAAGAAAATCAATATACCACGTGGCTGGCGAATATCGTCCCTGTGAAAAAGAAGAATGGACAGATCCGGATATATGTCGACTTCCGAGATCTGAATAAAGCTTGTCCCAAGGATGACTTTTCGGTGCCGATAACGGAAGTCATGATTGATGCTACAACTGGCCATGAGGCCCTATCATTCATGGACGGGTCATCCGGCTACAACCAGATATGGATCACGGATCATGACCGGGTCCACACTGCCTTCCGAACCCCTAAAGGCATCTATCACTACAGGAGGATGTCGTTCGGATTGGAGAATGCTGGCGCAACTTATCAGCGCACAATGACCAAAATATTTGATGAGTTGCTCTACCACAAGGTCGAGTGCTACATAGATGATCTGGTGGTCAAGACCAGAAGGAAAGAAGACCATCTGCAGAACCTCCGAATCATTTTTCAAAGGCTGAGGCAGTATGAATTGAAGATGAACCTTATGAAATGCGCGTTCGTAGTATCGAGCGGAAAATTATTGGGTTTCATTGTCAGATACCGGGAAATCGAGATAGACCCCGCAAAGATCAAAGCGATTCGGGAGCTACCTGCACCAAGGAACCTCTCCGAGCTGAGATCACTGCAGGGTCGCTTGGCTTATATCCGGCGGTTCATTTCCAATTTGTCAGGGCGATGCTAGCCTTTCCACAAATTGATGATGAAGGATGTTCCCTTTTACTGGGATGAAGATTGCCAGACAGCCTTTGACAAGTTGAAAGACTATCTGAAGACTCCTCCAGTGCTGGGCGCACCGGTGAAAGGACGACCGTTGATATTATATATAGCAGCCACGCATAACTCCCTGGGAGCAATGCTGGCCCAGAATAAAGAAGAAGGGAAAGAACAAGCCCTCTACTACCTCAGTCGGAGACTGGTCAGGACTGAGGAGAAATATACTTACATTGAGAAGATCTGTCTGGCACTGGTCTTCACAGTCAAGAAGCTTCGGCACTATATGTTGTCGCATGAAATCAGCTGGGTATCCAAAGAGGACCCTTATGTCCCAGCCGGCACTCAAAGGTCGCTTGGGAAAATGGGCAGTGATTCTTATGGAGTTTGATATCTCCTATGTGCCGCGAAAGGCTGTCAAGGGCCAAGCTATTGCAGACTTCTTCGCCAAGCACCCAGTACCAGTAGACTGCCCGCTGGAACCGGAGCTTCCTGAAGATGAATCCCTGGAAGCCGCTCAAGTATAGCCCTCCTTGTGGCAGCTATATTTTGATGGCGCTCCCAGAATTGACACCTCGGCCACTGGGTCAGCCATGGTCAGAGCAGGGGCAGGCATAGTCCTGAAATCTCCAGAGGGGGAAGTTGTGCACACATCTTTCTCAATAAACAAGCCTTGCACAAATAATGAAGCAGAGTATGAAGCCCTGATAATCGGGATGCAAATTACTCTATCCATGGGGATTCAGATGCTGGAAGCATTCGGAGACTCCATGCTAGTTATAAAACAGTTGGAAGGAGAGTTCGATGTGCGAAAGCAAGAGCTCCTCCCCTACCATCCGCTGGCAACTCGCCTGATGTCAAGATTCTATTTCATCAGCATCAAGCATGTCAACCGAGGACAGAATGCTCAGGCGGATGCCCTCGCTAAACTGGCCAGTTCTTTGGCAATCCCGCCAGACACAAGTCTGAATATAACAGTCATCAACCGCCGGAAAGTCCCCTGTGTAACAGAGCTCTTGGCCGATGAACAAGAAAATGAAGTGGTAGCTGTGGAAGAGGTTCAACCGCCTGACTGGCTAGAGCATCTCCTACGCTGGTTCCAGCACCAGCAGCTCCCGAAAGAAAAAGAACAAAGAATGAAGCTCTTGAGGGTCAAAGACTATTACGAGATGAGAAACGGGACCCTATTCCGAATAATGGCGGATGCCCGAAGGAAAGTCCTACTCCGTTGCTTGTCTTCAGCAGAAGCTGGGTAGGCGATGTAAGAAGTCCACGCGGGTTCAGTTGGAGCGCACCAGGCCGGCACGAAAATGAAAATTGAGATAAAAAAATTAGGTTACTATTGACCCACTGTTGTGGAGATTGTTGTGCCCCTGTGGTTTTGATGATGGTTTTGATGATTGGTTGTTGATGTGAGTTAATCAAATGTTCAGTCATCTTGCTGCTCAGTTTAGTTTAATATATTTTGATGTTAAGTCATGTTAACTTATGCATAAAGCATTCATTGCTACACTCTGTCTGCACAGTTGTCACTGTAGTGCGTCAACTCAGTGTGCCGATGCGTCGACCCCTTGGTCATATTTGTATCTGTCCATACAGTAGTGCGTCAACTCCTTGAGCTGATGCGTCGACGCTTCAGTTCAGTCTCTTCATTTGATGAAGTCTATACATCATCAGTTGATCATCAAGAATATATGTTGCAGCGTCAACTCATTGGGCTGCAGCGTCAACTCAGCAAGTATGCACATCAGTCTTCACATGCTAAGTCTGTACAGCCTACGTCTCATGCAGTGTCAACGCTGTGAGCATTCTCAAGACATTAGCGTCAACGCTATAAGTGTGTACATCGCTTTCACGTCACCAAGTCCATACATTTGTCCTCCTTCAAAGTCTGTACAGCCGCTGGTCTAGCTTCATGAAGTCTGTACATCAGACTGTTACAGGAAGTCTGTACATTGTCCGTCTTCCTTAGCGTCTTGATAGTTGATGTCTATACATTGGCCTCCATGCTCCTAAGTCTATGCATTACTGTTCATGCATCAGTCTTCATAAGTATGTACATTGGACTGTCTCTCTCAGCGTCTCATGGCATGAGGTCTGTACTCTCGAATTGCCCTTGATCTGGTCAAGTGTATACACTCTCTCACTGTAGCTTTCAGCTATTCAAGTCTATACACTAGACTGTTAGGTCATGTCTATACAACGTGGGCTTCAGTTCTTCAAGCCTACACATCGACTGTTCATGCAAAGTCTAGACATTCGATCAAGTTTGTACATTGGTCTTGGCATATGCATTCATAAAGTATATACACTCTTCGGTTGACTTCAACTGAAGTCTGTACATCGGCATGCATTACATCAAGTGTGTACATTGCATAGCTTGTTGCGTCTAAGTCTATACATCACTGTAGCATGCACTTCATGAAGCCTATACATTCTCAGTCTTTGCACACGTTCAGCCTGAAGTCTGTACAGCCTTGGCAAATGTTCCTAAGTCTATACATCAGTCCTCAAGTGTTACAAGTCTGTACATTGGCCATCAAAGCCCTCAAAGTCTGTACATCCTTCAAGACTCTCCAAGTCTGTACAACATTTGTCTTCATGCGTTAGCCAAAGTCTGTACATTACTTGCATTCGCTCAAGTCTGTACATCGGCCTGCTATCCTTGACAAGTCTTCACATCGTGAAGTCTATACAGTCAACTCCTTCACACTTCAACAAGTCTGTACAGCAGCTGTCTTCACATAGGAAGTATGTATAGCCGTTCACCTTGTGAAGTCTAGACATTTGATGTGCATGGTCTTGAAGCATTTAGGAAGTCTGTACTTTGGTCTGCTTTGCATTGCATGAAGTCTATACATTTGTCTGCATTGCATTGCATGAAGTATATACATTGCACGAGCTGAATGCTTTCTAAGTCAATAAACTGCATTGCATTGCAAAGTCCATACACTGGAAGCTCTTCATTTGATTGAGTCTGTACATTGGGTTCAACGTTAACATGAAGTCTTTACACTGGTTTCTCTGGCACGTTAACACTAAGTCTATACACTTCATTATTGTTGCTGAAGGGAACAGGGTCGACGCCTGAAGCTTAAAGCGTCCACGCATCAGTAGATGAAGCTTTCACGATGTCTTCTATTACGTTAACGCCACAAGCAAGTAGCGTCGACGCAGCAGTTAAAGAAGCAGAAACTCTTACAAGCAACGAAGCTTTCATGATATCTTCCACTGCGTCAACGCCATCAACAAGCAGCGTCGACGCAGCGGCTTAAGAGACGCCAGTATACAAATGTACATGTTCAATGCGTCAACGCAACATGCTGATAACGTCAGCACGCCCATTTGTTGAAGACTTGATCACTGGACTGCCGATACCATTGTGTCAACGCAGCAGGCTGATGGAGTCGACGCAGCGGATAAAAAGGTTGAAGATCTCTGATGGCTGCGTCAACTCTTTGAAGCAAGTGAGTTGACGCCATCTAACTCTAGTTGCTGAGCGTACTGGTGCTGGGCACGTGATCCGAGGATAAGGAGAGTGCCCAGATGAGGACACGTGTTCTGACAGCCTGCTGGTTGCTGCCACGTGGTCCGAATTCTTAGGGCGGGAACTGTGGAAGCCACACGCGCCCTGCTGCTGCTGCTGCTGCTGCTGCTGCTGCTATATATATGAGCCTTCTTCCACTAAAGAAGGTAGATCGAAGAAAAAGCCTGGAGAGCAGAAAAGCCCTTCGATCCAGAAAAAGAAAAGAAGAAGAAAAGGAGAAGAAGAAGAAAGAGAGAGATCGTGATCGAAGCCTTGAGAGCAATTGCAGAAAAATAGTAGTGCTGAGAGTTTGATCCAGTGAGAAGAGAAGAAGAAGAAAAAAAAGAGTGGCAGAGTGAGAGAAGCAGCAGAAGTAAAAAGAGAAAGAGAGAGAGCTTGCGAGTGAGAGAAGGAAGCAGAGAAGAAAAGGAAGAGAAAGAAGAAGAGAGAACGAGAGATGGGAAGCTTCATCTGAAGACTTGTTCCTACTGGACCGTGGATCAGATCCAGGCCAGTCAGCTCCATTGAGAGCCATATCTGTGTTTTCATCTTTTACAGCTTTCTGATTGCTGTGTTATTTTCTTTTATTGTTTTCCTTTATTTTCTGATTATCTTTGTTCTTCCGATCCTCTGGACTGAGGTCGGGTTCCTCCTGTGGACTCAGGAGAAGGGAGATCTGATCTTTGGTTCTGGGCTTGTGGATTGCAAGTCCAGGGGTCCCTCCGGTTGGGAGGAAGAGAGGTCCTCGACCTCTAGTTTGCTGGTGACTGGAAGTCATTGGTTGGTTCCCTCCGGTTTGGAGGGAGGGAGGATTGGTCCTCCGGTTCTGGTCTTGTGGTTTGCAAGACTAGGTGGTCCCTCCGGTTGGGAGGAAGAGGGGAGGTTGTTCCCCTGGTCAAGCTATGTGGCAGCAACTGTTTGTAGACTAAGTCTGCGTTCTAGCTTGAGCTAGTGGAAGCCTCACTCCGGTTGGGAGTGAGGGGTGGATGTAGGTCTGTGGACCGAATCACCTAAAAATCTATTGTGCAGTGGTTTGATTGTTTGCTTTGCTTCCGCTAGATGCTTGAATAGGCACGCTCCAAGTGTTTGTATTTGAGTTGAATCGAATTGGTTCTATTCTGTGTCTACCTCTAGCATCCAAGTTTTTATTTAGCCATTATTCATAGAAGGATACATTCACCCCCCTCTGTATCTGGGCCTAGCACCCTAACAGTTGGTATCAGAGCGGGTGTCTGCATACAAGGTCCAGTGACTTGCAGATCGATCTTGCAGTCTTAGGTGCTAATTTGTTTTAGTGCATCAATATTCTTGTTGCATTGTATCTATCGGCTATCTGTTTCAATGGCTTGTCCACCCGTCTTTAGTGGTTCTGATTTCAACCAGTGGCACAGTGCTTTACGTAGTTATGTTAAATCAGTGAATCCAGACCTGTGGAAAGTAATTTCACATGGTCCTCATGAATTACCAAAGAAAAAGTCCAAATGGACTGACAGTCACGAATCAATGTATAAGGAGAATCAGACAGCTATAAATCTGATGAAAGCAGCCACTGACAAAGCCTTTCACTCATGTTTCCTTGATTGCAGATCTGCAAGGGATATGTTGGAGATGATGAAGAGAGCCGGGAAAGGAAATCAAACAAGCTGCATGATGGCTTACAGAAGCAATCAAAGCAGCAGCCAAAATGAAGATGATGATGATGAGGTAAATCTCTTCGAGAATTTTTCTCTTGATGATTGGGAGAATGCATATGCTGAATTGTTAGAGTCACATGAGAGCTTAAGAAAACAGTATAAAAAGTTGAAGAAGGGTACTCGGGTAGATAGTTCTAGCTCTCCATGTGAAAATTGTTCAAGTACGAAGCAATTTCATGATGCATGTCTGTCTGATAATCATATGTATAAAAATCAGAATGTAAAACTGAAGAAGGAACTTGAATGTGTTTACTCTGAATTAAACAAGCTAAAATCTGAAGATGAATCTCTCAGTAAACTCTCCAAAGAAGATGAAGAAGAATCAGAGAAACTTAAGTAGGAGAAAAACTTGCTTGCTGAAAAACTTGAAGTCATCAAATCTGTGAATGTGGAATTACAGAAAAACATTGAAAAGAAGGAAAAAGATTTGAAGGAATTCAAGACTGGAAGAAAACTTGAAACTAACTCAGAAGATCAGACTTTGATAAATGAGTTAATTCAGAATGACAAACTTAAGCAAGAAAATGAGAAATTGAAAATGCTAAACTCCACTATGTCAGAGAGACTTCTAGCTTTGGAAAGAGGAAAAAGTATTTGTGTTGAAGATTCTGATAAACTGAGCAATCTGGAAAATGAAATTGAGAAATATAAAACTGCTAACAAAGTTTTGAATGAAGCTATGAATTGCAGTGAGTAAGAGATTGCCAGTTATGAGTTACAAATCACCTCTTTAGAAAATGAAATCCAAGACTTAAGGAACTCTCTGTCAAAGTTTGTAAGTGGACAAGAAAATCTGGATAGGTTGTTAGGAGTTAAGGTCAATACTCAAAGGGAAGGGTTAGGCTACAACAATGTCAATAAAAAGGCTTTTGAAAATAAGCTGACGACATCCTTTATCAAAGCATCTGATGTAGCCACCACCTCAGAAAATAAACAACCAAATGTTCAGAAGAATCAGAAACAAACTGAAAAATTGAAAAAGGTTGATGGATCCAAGCTGAAAACTGCTTTCATTAAAACCTCTGAACAGAAAAAGCTTTTTACTTCATCTCCAATTCAGTACAAGGCTAAGAAAACAGGAAAACAGGATAAAAATCAGAAAAAGGACTGTAAATCAGGAAATAAATGAAAAGGCTTCATCAGTGCATGCTGATCACAGTCCTCACACACACTCACATGCATCTAAAAAGAAGATTATCTGTCATTACTGTCATAAAGTTGGACATCTGATGCATGAGTGTAAGTTGATGGAGAAGGATAATAAGAATGCTAGGAGATATCATGATAAAAATCCTTCATCTCAGAAAAGGAGAATTGAGTGCTTTCATTATGGTAAACTAGGACACAAAATTTCACAATGCTGGTTTGTTAGTGATAAGAATAAATTTCATGCAAACGATCATGCTCTTAACAAGAACAAGTCTGTTCCAATAAACCAGCATATGACATGCTTTAATTGTGGAAAATTGGGTCATAAGGGTTTTGAATGCTGGCTGAATGCTGGTAAGAAAAGTTCTAATTCATGCTTTCACTGTGGAAAGATGGGCCACATTGCAGCCCACTGTAGGCATGCTCAGGGTAGACAATTCAATTCTAAAACTGTTAAACTCCCTGCAAATGGAAATGTGTTTGGAAGTAATGTTTTTAGAGGCAAGCACAATGAGTGCCTCAAATGTGGGAAGTATGGCCATACAGTCAAGGACTGTTGGCATATTCAGGGTAGAAATGTGAATCTCAAACATGCTAAATTCCCTGTAAGACAATTTGTAAAACTTTCATGTTATAACTGTGGGAAGCCAGGTCACAGGGCTGCAACCTGTTGGCTGGCAGGATATCAAAACCAAACTGGTTTTGTCAAACATAATTTTTATTCTGTTAACAAGAAATCTCATGCTTATGCACATAGAATTCATGTTAACAAGAATGTGCATAAATCAGATCTGAAAACTGCTCCTAGAAATGTGCTGAGAAAACCTGCTAGGAGTAATACTGTTTTGTCAGGACCCAAGACTTCATGGGTACCTGTTTGTGCAAAATAACATTGCTATGCAGGTGTGCCTTGGGACTGAAATAAAAAGGGGTAATGATCCAAGGCACTCAAGAAGAAAAACCCCATACTGAACTTTTCAGGTAAACTTCCTGCTCTTCTTGTTTTTAGTTTTATTGCATGGCAAGTTAAATCTGCTTTTGCATTTTCATTCATCAGTTGCCATGTGCATTATTTTCTGATCATGCATTTGCTGAGAGTTCTGTGCAAATATCAGATTAAAAAGGGTTGTCTGTATCTGATGCATACATAGGCTAATTGCAATTGCTTGATAATTGTGTTATGCATAGACTATGAAAACAAATTGCATTTCAAATTTTCTGAAAAATCTGAACTGCCTATGAGTGTGACTTGAAACTTGTGTGCTGCAATAGCTCACTGAAATTCTGAATTGCATATAGGACTGCATGTTGAATAATTATGCATGACCTCAATGGTATATAAATGGTAAGGTACCAAAAGGCAGGGAGGTCTGTCTGGAGGTTCTTACTATGTGTGAGGTGGTCTTTTAGACCAAGTGCTCCGCCTAGTACCATGGGTCACCTTGCTGGTTAGGACAGTCTGAATGTGCATGAATCATTTGGTCTCATATGTTCAGTTCTCAGTGCAAACATTGCATGTTTTCAGGGGGAGTAAGTTGCATATCCTTACATAGCATTCAATGTTGAGTCCTTGCATGTCCCTGCATACATATAGTGCATGGCATCTCCCTATATTGAAAATGCCAAAAAGAGAGTTTGAATGCATATTGTGAGGGGGAGTCATTGCATTGCATATAGGTTGTCAAATGCATACATGGGTCAGAACTCATTGCATATCCTCTCTTACTGATTTTGTTGACAAACCTTAATCATATTCTGAAAACTTTGAGCTTCACAATCTCTCTCTTAACAATTGGTATTTCTCCTATCAATTGGTATCATTTGGGTTCAGAATTCCATCAGTCCTTCATGAAGATTTCAATGGGCTATCTCAATCATAAATCTGAAAACTTTTGAACTAGAAATCTTCTATTATACGTTTTTTATGAATGACTGAAATAACTCATGTGGTTTAAGTTTAATGTATTCAATGAATTTGGCTTTAAAATCTCTTAAAAATATCTGAAGCATGCTTAATAAATCTTAACCATCTGCTTCATGATGTGTCTTGTAAAATCTTCTGAAATCTGCATTATTGAATACATGACTTTATTTGGTTAAGTACATGATATTGTATTACTTTGAAGCAAATGAAATTGTCTGAAATGTCTAAAGGGTAAATAGTTGTTAGAGCAATGACTTTGGTCACTGAGAAACCATGTCCAAAGGACTGAGTCATGAGGTGCCTTAGTTAACTCTGTAAAATAAAATTCATTAAAAATTAGGCAGAGCAATGGCATGCACACTGAGAAATACAACTCACTCATCCAGAAATGATTTCGAGGGTGTCATGATGTGTAAATGCTATCTCTGTTCATGAAAAGCATGACAGTTAGTCACACTAAGTGCTTAGGGATATTGGCCTCTAATCAAGGTATATCCTCTAGTTACAATGTGTGCACTGAACTAGAGTGCTCGTAAAATTAGTAGCATGGAAAATTATTGAACAAATTAAAATATTTGAATATTGATGCTAAAATCAAATTGCTACAACCCTAGACAAAAAATCATATGACTTCATAATTGCTTGACTTCAATACTAGTGCATGTAATTCTGAAAGAAGTCAATAGATTTGATTGTGTAAGAGAAAGGGAGATTAATCAAGATAAATATGAGGGCTTGGTTCATCTTTATTAAACCATGATTTTAGATATCAATACAGAATTTTATTGATAAACTCTACATACATCATGTTTAAACCATGCTGTTCAATAAAGCTCATTCATAAGCCCTTATAATGGAAGACTTTGAAAACTTATATTTTAGACTTATGAGATTGATATCTCTCTGAAAATCTGACTGAATTTTCTGAGATTGAAGCTTCCTTAAAAATCTGGCTGAATTTCTTCTGCTCATGTTATTGGTTCATTGACCTGAACTTCTCCTTGTTTGCCCCTGTGGTCTCCTTCTCATCTATCTCATAAGATTCCACTTATTCAGGGGGAGCATTCCTTGTCATAATGAATCATGTTCATATCATTTGTGACCTTGCATTCATATACTCAGGGGGAAGTATTGCATTTCTTGCTGCATCTGCATCTACCATGGTTTATTTTGATTATACCAAAGGGGGAGATTGTTTGCCAAAGAGGGAGAAATTGACTGAACTTTTATACATGCCTTAATTTCTCAAATTCTTTTCTTTTTGATGAAGTCAAAGGGGGAGAATAATTTGAGTCTTCAGAAAGCCTCACATCATCAGAATGACTCAATGTATTGAAAGTGTTGCCATCATCAAAAAGGGGGAGATTGTTGTGCCCCTGTGGTTTTGATGATGGTTTTAATGATTGGTTGTTGATGTGAGTTAATCAAATGTTCAGTCATCTTGCTGCTCAGTTTAGTTTAATATATTTTGATGTTCAGTCATGTTAACTGATGCATAAAACATTCATTGCTACATTCTGTCTGCACAGTTGTCACTGTAGTGCGTCAACTCAGTGTGCCGATGCGTCGACCCCTTGGTCATATTTGTATCTGTCCATACAGTAGTGCGTCAACTCCTTGAGCTGATGCGTCGACGCTTTAGTTCAGTCTCTTCATTTGATGAAGTCTATACATCATCAGTTGATCATCAAGAATATACGTTGCAGCGTCAACTCATTGGGCTGCAGCGTCAACTCAGCAAGTATGCACATCAGTCTTCACATGCTAAGTCTGTACAGCCTACGTCTCATGCAGCGTCAACGCTGTGAGCATTCTCAAGACATTAGCGTCAACGCTATAAGTGTGTACATCGCTTTCACGTCACCAAGTCCATACATTTGTCCTCCTTCAAAGTCTGTACAGCCGCTGGTCTAGCTTCATGAAGTCTGTACATCAGACTGTTACAGGAAGTCTGTACATTATCCGTCTTCCTTAGCGTCTTGATAGTTGATGTCTATACATTGGCCTCCATGCCCCTAAGTCTATGCATTACTGTTCATGCATCAGTCTTCATAAGTCTGTACATTGGACTGTCTCTCTCAGCGTCTCATGGCATGAGGTCTGTACTCTCGAATTGCCCTTGATCTGGTCAAGTGTATACACTCTCTCACTGTAGCTTTCAGCTATTCAAGTCTATACACTGGACTGTTAGGTCATGTCTATACAACGTGGGCTTCAGTTCTTCAAGCCTACACATCGACTGTTCATGCAAAGTCTAGACATTCGATCAAGTTTGTACATTGGTCTTGGCATATGCATTCATAAAGTATATACACTCTTCGGTTGACTTCAACTGAAGTCTGTACATCGGCATGCATTACATCAAGTGTGTACATTGCATAGCTTGTTGCGTCTAAGTCTATACATCACTGTAGCATGCACTTCATGAAGCCTATACATTCTCAGTCTATGCACACGTTCAGCCTGAAGTCTGTACAGCCTTGGCAAATGTTCCTAAGGGTATACATCAGTCCTCAAGTGTTACAAGTCTGTACATTGGCCATCAAAGCCCTCAAAGTCTGTACATCCTTCAAGACTCTCCAAGTCTGTACAGCGTCTGTCTTAATGCGTTAGCCAAAGTCTGTACATTGCTTGCATTCGCTCAAGTCTGTACATCGGCCTGCTATCCTTGACAAGTCTTCACATCGTGAAGTCTATACAGTCAACTCCTTCACACTTCAACAAGTCTGTACAGCAGCTGTCTTCACATAGGAAGTATGTACAGCCGTTCACCTTGTGAAGTCTAGACATTTGATGTGCATGGTCTTGAAGCATTTAGGAAGTCTGTACTTTGGTCTGCTTTGCATTGCATGAAGTCTATACATTTGTCTGCATTGCATTGCATGAAGTATATACATTGCACGAGCTGAATGCTTTCTAAGTCAATAAACTGCATTGCATTGCAAAGTCCATACACTGGAAGCTCTTCATTTGATTGAGTCTGTACATTGGGTTCAACGTTAACATGAAGTCTGTACACTGGTTTCTCTGGCACGTTAACACTAAGTCTATACACTTCATTATTGTTGCTGAAGGGAACAGGGTCGACGCCTGAAGCTTAAAGCGTCCACGCATCAGTAGACGAAGCTTTCACGATGTCTTCTATTGCGTTAACGGCACAAGCAAGCAGCGTCGAAGCAGCAGTTAAAGAAGCAGAAACTCTTACAAGCAACGAAGCTTTCACGATATCTTCCACTGCGTCAACGCCATCAACAAGCAGCGTCGACGCAGCGGCTTAAGAGACGCCAGTATACAAATGTACATGTTCAATGCGTCAACGCAACATGCTGATAACGTCGACCCAGCACGCCCATTTGTTGAAGACTTGATCACTGGACTGCCGATACCGTTGCGTCAACGCAGCAGGCTGATGGAGTCGACGCAGCGGATAAAAAGGTTGAAGATCTCTGATGGCTGCGTCAACTCTTTGGAGCAAGTGAGTTGACGCCATCTAACTCCAGTTGCTGAGCGTATTGGTGCTGGGCACGTGATCCGAGGATAAGGAGAGTGCCCAGATGAGGACACGTGTTCTGACAGCCTACTGGTTGCTGCCATGTGGTCAGAATTCTTAGGGCGGGAACTGTGGAAGCCACACGCGCCCTGCTGCTGCTGCTGCTGCTGCTGCTATATATATGAGCCTTCTTCCACTAAAGAAGGTAGATCGAAGAAAAAGCCTGGAGAGCAGAAAAGCCCTTCGATCCAGAAAAAGAAAAGAAGAAGAAAAGGAGAAGAAGAAGAAAGAGAGAGATCGTGATCGAAGCCTTGAGAGCAATTGCAGAAAAATAGTAGTGCTGAGAGTTCGATCCAGTGAGAAGAGAAGAAGAAGAAAAAGAAGAGTGGCAGAGTGAGAGAAGCAGCAGAAGTAAAAAGAGAAAGAGAGAGAGCTTGCGAGTGAGAGAAGGAAGCAGAGAAGAAAAGGAAGAGAAAGAAGAAGAGAGAATGAGAGATGGGAAGCTTCATCTGAAGACTTGTTCCTACTGGACCGTGGATCAGATCCAGGTCAGTCAGTTCCATTGAGAGCCATATCTGTGTTTTCATCTTTTACTGCTTTCTGATTGCTGTGTTATTTTCCTTTATTGTTTTCCTTTGTTTTCTGATTATCTTTGTTCTTCCGATCCTCTGGACTGAGGTCAGGTTCCTCCTGTGGACTCAGGAGAAGGGAGATCTGATCTCCGGTTCTGGGCTTGTGGATTGCAAGTCCAGGGGTCCCTCCGGTTGGGAGGATGAGAGGTCCTCGACCTCTAGTTTGCTGGTGATTGGAAGTCATTGGTTGGTTCCCTCCGATTTGGAGGGAGGGAGGATTGGTCCTCCAGTTCTGGTCTTGTGGTTTGCAAGACTAGGTGGTCCCTCCGGTTGGGAGGAAGAGGGGAGGCTGTTCCCCTGGTCAAGCTGTGTGGCAGCAACTGTTTGCAGACTAAGTCTGCGTTCTAGCTTGAGCTAGTGGAAGCCTCACTCCGGTTGGGAGTGAGGGGTGGATGTAGGACTGTGGACCGAACCACCTAAAAATCTATTGTGCAGTGGTTTGATTGTTTGCTTTGCTTCCGCTAGATGCTTGAATAGGCACGCTCCAAGTGTTTGTATTTGAGTTGAATCGAATTGATTCTATTCTGTGTCTATCTCTAGCATCCAAGTTTTTATTTGACCATTATTCATAGAAGGATACATTCACCCCCCTTTGTATCCGGGCCAAGCACCCTAACACCCACTATGTTTGATGACTGCTGCAAGTTCGTCAAGGCTTGTCAGAAATGTCAAGAGCACGCCAATGTGTCAAGAAGACCACCAGTGCCGCTACACCCCACCATACTGAGCTGGCCATTTGCTCAATGGGGCACGGACGTGGTAGGGCCACTGCCAACATCTTCATTAGGGTACAAATACATCTTAGCAGCTACAGATTACTTCTCCAGATGGGTAGAAGCGGTAGCACTAAGAGAAGTGACGGGAGAATTGGTGTTGACACCTTGAAAATGAGCAAGGGCAGAGACAGAATTGAAAGGAAGATCAGACCAATAGTGAAAGATCAATGACGAAGTTCGTCAACCATCTACCCGGCTGAAGCCTTTTCCCGGCCAAGCTGATGTCCGATTCCATTGTCAGTCAGACGATGGCACTGATGAAATAGCAGTCACCTGGCTGAAGTCTTTCCAGGCTAAAGCTGATGTCCGGTCTTGTCACCGTTCCGGTGACGATACCAATGAAATGATGTCCGGTTTTGTCATCATTCAGATGGCAACGCCGATGAAACCCCGGTCTACCGATTGATGAAAAACCTATGAATGATCTCAATAGAAACTATGTCACCAATGGAGGGCCCTTTTGGGTGCTGATGTACTTGAAGGACCAATAAGAGGCCTAGTCTAAAAGACCTAAGTGGGCCTATAAAAGTGGCGCCGGGATCCCCTTGTCGAATCCCAAAAGTGGCGCCGAGAAGCTTGAGTCCCACGCGCCGGGAGCTCTGCCTACAATTGAAGCGCGCCGAGACGAGCCTGCCGGGAGGACACCAACGAGGGATATAAAACCCCCTCATTCGAAGAGAAAGGATAAAAGAAGGTGATTGGGGGGAGACACGAAGAAGAGACCTGCAACCTCGTCCATGAGAAGAGAAAAAGAGCTGAAGCAGAAAAGAGTGAAGAGAGAAAGAGATTGTTCGAAGCTGATCGAAGGTGGGCAACGGGGAGGGAGAGGAGTCAATGCTCTGCCCTCCCCCCCCCCCCCCCCATTTCTATAGTTCTTCTTTTTATTTCGATGGTCTCTCTTCTTTCCTCCTCTGATGTAGCCTGTAATGTCGTAGCCGGTTTCACACCGATACAGTGATGTATTCCCCCTGCTTCCTCATTATGTATCTCACCCGATGAATGTTATCGAATGGATAAATATGGTGGGCTATAGTCCATCCCTGCTTTGGTTTTCTCTGAAGCTCTATGTTCATCCCCCGTGTTGTCTGTCTCTTCTTAAGATTCAATAGCATGCTATCCCCCTCCCCAGGTCGATCGATCGCCTGTTTATTCGCCCGTTTCCCGAGCGCTCCTCACGCTTGCTTCTGAGCCAGGGACAGACTATCCCTTGGCCTCTGAAGCAAAGCATGGATACATAGCAACCGCCTCTCGGTCTTAGATGTTGCATTCATGCTCATCGGCTTTGCCGAAGTCATCCCCGGGGCCAGAGACAGTCATCTCTGGGCCCCGAGATGATGGAGAGTATACTGAAATCATCCTCACGGATCATTAGGAACGCTGGTGATAGAGATACCCTAAACCGTGTTTTCCCCCAAATCACTCTCCGCCTCCGGCCTTTCCTTTGAAATCCAAGCCAAAGTCAGTTGTAGTTTGATGAATTGGGCCCTCTGATTTCCCAAGGCCCGTCTATCTTGGCTTGAATCACCAGGAAAACCCCTGAATCCTCAACAGATTCAAGAACAGGGTACCGTAAAGCTCTGTTTCTCATCCCGGCACCCTCACACCTCTCGGCCTCGCGTACAGTAAATCAGATGAACAGCTCTCGGCGCTATCTTTCAGGCGCCGAGAATTGTCCTGGCCTTCTGACCTCCGCGCCGGGAACCCTTGCACTTGGCCGCGCCGGGAAGCCCCCCCCCCCCTTTGGCTGCTTTGCATCGCGCTGGGAAGCCCATCATATGGCCTTCTCCCCTGCGCGTCGGGAACCCTTGCACTTGGCCGCGCCGGGAAGCCCCCCCTTGGCTGCTTTGCATCGCGCCGGGAAGCCCACCATATGGCCTTCTCCCCTGCGCGCCGGGAACCCATATTGCCCTTCGCGCCGACAACCTCCTCTGGCCATTTGGCCCTTGCGCCGAGAGCCTGCTTCCCAGCCTCTTCCCCGTCGCGCCGGGAAACCTCCATGTTGAATCCGTCGAGAACCCTCACCCTCTGGCATCCTTCTAGCGCCGAGAGCCCTAATTACTTGGCCTCCTTGCTTGCGCCGGGAGCCTAACACCTTCACCCTTCTGCCTTGGCGCCGTAAGACCCCTTGGCTTCCCTGCTTGCCTGCGCCGAGAACCCCACTAACGCCAGCTTCCCGGCGCCCCAACTGGTGCCTTGCAAAGAACCCTTCTCGGTGCGGTGGTCTTCATGCCGGGAACTCATATATTCATTCAAATCCGTGCCGAGAGGCTGTCCCGCCACCCAATGAGCTTCCAACACTTCTATCAAACCCACCCAGGGATGTCCATGAGTCACTAGAACTGTCCCGAGGATAAAATCAAAGGGAGTCAGACTCCCTTACTTTCCACTGATCCGTATCGGGTTTATGAGCAACCCCTTTAGCTAAGGTGAGCTCTGCCACTGCACGAGTGTCACCGGCTTTTACAAGGGAAGAATCGAACATTGCCCCAGGGCATACATATACAATGTGGGAGGTTCTCTCCCTCCTTTTTCTTTTGACTTTCATCCCGGCACTCCGTGGGTGATAGCCTATTCTCCCCTGGGCATAATCCAGATTATGGGGAGATGCTGTCGAAATGTCGATAGATGTTTAAACCCCGATAAGTCCTGGGAAGTGCTCAACATACACCTCCCGTCTGGCTCGATTTTTTGGGGAATATGAACACTGCGAGGCCTTTGGCTGGATGGGGAACATGAAAGGGGATATGTTCCCGATGACTGTCCAAGCTCCGCCCCGCCGCTGTGGGGATGGTGTCCGATCTCCACCCAGCACGACCTACACAAAGAGGGGGGTCATGCTCATTTGATAAACTATCGTTCGCTCAATTACCTTCTCAGAATAATAATATCTTCAATATCACGCATTGTTATTTTTCTTTTTTTATCGCCCAGAGTGGCCTCCTATTTCGACGTTTAATCAAGGGTTGTCCTTCTTAGGAAGGGCGTAATTAACATCATAGCCTTTATGGTATGGCAGACTTTTGGTCCCGACTCGGACTTCACAATCGACTGACCAAGTCAAGTCGAGCGCACAATGAAATCGTCACACATGTGACTGGTGTTGGGTCCCGTGAGGTGTAAATGGATCTAGAAGGGGGGGTTGAATAGATCCTATCAGAAACTTTGGCCTATTTAAAAACTCTTAGCTAGCGGAAGCTTAAACCACTCTTATTAAGTGAATGAATCACTTAGGCACGATGCACAGCGGAATTAAGTAGAGTGGCTCAAATGAAAAGACTTGAATTACAAGCTATGAAACGTCCACACTTCTTTAAGTGAATTACAAAGCATAACACATAGATGAACATGCAATAGCTTGCAACAACCGTGCGTGTGTGTGTATGCTATGTTGATCACTCAAAGTGCATATGTATGGGAGCAAGATAACCAAGTATAGAAGCACACGAACCTGCGAATGGGGTTAGAAGATATAGAGCAATCACACAAAATAAACAACCCACAACACAGTGATTTTAAGGTGGTTCGGTTGCAATCCCGCAACCTACGTCCACCCCTCACCAAAACCCGGTGAGGCTTCCTTGCTGGCTCACAGCTTGACCTGGGGACACACCCCAAACCACAGAGCAGAGAAAACCCTCTTTCTGTCTTCCTACACACAAAGTCGACAGGGACGGCTACACCGCAAATCGGAGAACTCCCGATTGCCTTCCTACTAACCACCTGGTAGGGACATCAACCGCAAATTGGAACACCCTCCAATTACCTTCCTACTAACCACCGGTAGGGACGAATCACGACTTCAATGTTTAACAATATTGAAAGTAAAACAAATGTGAAGGAACTAAAACAAGAGATTGAGTAAGAAGGAATTGTCCCTTGAATGGAAATGATTTGTTGATCAGCAAGAGGGATCTCTTCTTCTTGTAAATCAATCTTCTTGATTCACCCTTGAATGGATGAATGTTCTTCACGGAATACTGTTCATGTGAACAGTAACTGTTCTTCCAATCCTCCTCTTTTGATCTTCCTTTTGATCTCTTTGAATGGATGAAGAAGTGAATAGATGCTACCTTGATCCTTGCTTCCTTCTTCACAGATCTTGGAAGATGATCTCTTTGATATGAGCTTGAATACCTTGGATTGGATGAAGATGTTCTTCACGGAGTACTGTTCACGTGAACAGTAACTCGAACTCCTCTTGCTTGAGCACACCCTTGCAGCCTCCTTTGATCTCCCTTGTTAGCCTTTCTTGCTTCTACTCTTCCTTGGAGGTTGCTTTGAGATATGAACTTGAATCACCTTGAGTTGATGGAGAGGATATTGGATGTAGCTTTGATCTTCTCTTGATCCTCTTGAGTTGATGAAGCGGTTTATGGATGCAGCTTTGATCACCTTTGAGAGCCTTGAATGCTTCTTGCTTCCTTGGAGATTGAGATAGCTTCAGATCTAGGCTTGAATCTCTTGGAAGGATGAAGAACTCCAGCCGAAGTACTATTCACGGAGGTGCTACAGTGCTCTCGAAATGGCCTCCCTTGATTCACTTCATCAACTCCATCAACTAGGGTTTCTAACCCTCTTGTAATGGTTTTATAGACTTTGAATGGTCTATAAACAAGCCCCAGACCAGATCCACAAATCATGGGAAGTTAGGTGAGGTTTGATTAAACAAAACCATGGAAAGGGGCTGGCCACGAGGTTGATTTCGAGGTCAAACATGGTTGGCTCGGGGCTAGCGGTCGACCTAAGGTTCCTAGCGGTCGACCGCTACTGTAAAACTTTCATTCGGGTGATCCCTGGGAATTTCGGTCGACCGCCACTGGCTGGCGGTCGACCGCCAGCTGCCAGAACTGCAGTTGGGCGGTCCCTGGCTGGGGCGGTCGACCGCCCCTGTGCTGGCGGTCGACCGCCAGCTGGGCAGAACCCGGCCCATCCCGAGTCGGTCCGTTATCGGCGTCAGCTCCGTCGTTCAACTTCTTTAGCAGCCCGGTCATGTCCGTGGCATCTTCCTTGACTGTCTTGAAGATTTTATTATTGAGTCTTCAATCAGATTTTTGTTCCGGGGGCTCCGCCCCCGAAAACCCCCGTAAGGGGCGCTGCCCCCTTGACCCCCGCGACCTGACCGGGCAGGTCGATCCCCGCGACCTGACTGCGCAGGTCGATCCGCGTGCGAGGGCGCAACATTGAGCTTTCATATTTGCATTGAGCTTTCACATTTGCATTGAGCTTTGACGTTTGCCTTGAGCTTTCACATTTGCCAATTCCACTTCATTCCTTGGATTATCTTGTAGCATGCTATCAAGAAGTTGCACCGACCTTGAATCATCCATAAGGTAGGGCATGCACTGACCATATGAAGAATATGCAATGACCTTATGTGTGATGCTATTCAGCTTGACTTCTGTGCTTGAAACATGCTATATTTTCGTGCATCCAATATTGTCATATGCCTTGATATCTGTCAATTCAGTTGTCTAGATTGGTGTGCCATTCTTGAGCTTTTACACTTGAAGTATAATGACCTGAAATGTATGAATATTAACATTATCAAATGCAGGTATAGTTCATTAATGACTAAAGAGGCAAACATCATCAAAACCAACTAAAGAGGCAGACATCATCAAAACCATAAAATGATTTAATCATGTTGCACACATGTTCAACAACTGGCACGCCAATTAACTAAACCAATAAATCAATAAATAAACAAATAAAATTAAATAAGATAACGGAAGAAAAATCCCGCGTCCACAAGTCTGGCACGCCCGGTGGGACCCAGTCTCCCTTCATCTCTACGCCAAAATAGGAGGCCCAACGGGCCCCCCCTCAAATTTCTAATTTTGTGTGATTTCTTTATTTTCAGGAAGCTACGATGACGGCTGGAATCATGTATGTACGCTTTGATCAACAAGCGGTCGATGTGCATGTTCGAGAAGGCTACCTGGCGGTACCTCTTTCGTTCGGATCGATGCCGCCTGCTGTCAGGATGCCCAACTGCCTGGGCCTCATCTTCACTGACTTGCTTGAGATTGACAACCAGGAGCAAAGGACTGTTGTCGAGACATTGACGCAAGCTACCAGCCCCAAAATGAGCCAGGCGATGCAAGATACTCCTGAGGTCGTGGCTTGCTTCGTCCATCACGAGGCGAAAAGGGGCGCACCCTCTGCTGCTCGAAGAAGGAGGAGATCCGACAGGAGAGCCCGACCCACTGCTGCGGGTCGTCGGATATCCAACTCAGGAAAGACAATGCTGATTGGAGATGTCTGGGTAAACCTTAGTGGTTGCCCAAGGGCGGTCAAGCTAGACACGATCATCCCGATGGTGCCTACTACCAACAGGTTCCGGGTACTAGCTGCCAGGAGGGTCGACATGAAAGAGGAGGATAGAAAGCCACTGGCACCGAAGCCGCCCAAGTTCAGGCAGATCTGGCGGCCGAAGAAAATCCAGAGCTGGGTCCCAGCTCGAGAGGAAGAAAATATTGTTGATACCACTGTTGCCCGCTTCAGGGCAGGAAGCAGAAGAGAAGAAGGAAAAGACATAAGAAATGCTGTTGCTGTTCACCCCAGGGCTCGGGGTAGGAGAGATGAGGAAGAGAACGAAAGAAGAAATCTGACTACTATTCACCCCAGGATAAGGGGCAGAAGATATCAGCAGAAGGAAGACCTCACGGTTGCCCACCCCATGGCTGGGGGCAAAAGATGGGAAAGAAAGAATTATGCTGTCAACCGCTGCCAAGATGGGGGTGGAAGGTTCAGGGAGGAAGAGGAAATGAGAATAAGCGAACCGGTCGCTGCTGCCACTCTAAGAAGACCAAGAGCCTGTGCCAGGTAGGCTGATATATTCAAATACTGCAGAGCCGAGCACTTGACTGCTCAGGTGGAGAGACTGGCTTATCAGCAGAAGAGCCAGGAAAGATTGATGCTCCAACCAGAGCCATGAAGGCACAATCAAGAGGAGATGAAACAAGTGGCTCAAGACTACTTTCACTACCTGGGGAACTCCGCCCTCGGGCAGCAAAGATTATCCCGTGCTTTGGGCACCATGAATGAAGAAGAAGAAGAAGCCCTTCAAGAAGTGATGCTCGGAGTCTCCTCCTCCGATTCCAATGACTATGAAGAAGGCCACAGAGCCGGGTATGAGAAAAAAGACCTGCACAGGGAAGAAGCTAGAGAAAGAATATCAGTCTTTGACCGGCTCAAATACCCCGATCAGACGAGAAGGAAAGTCTACAGGTAGAGGGAAAAGATGCAGATCTTTGCCTGCAATATGGTCGGGCTTGTCGAAGGGCAGGATATGTTACCCACACAGCCAGATGAACTGCTCAGACTAGCAACCAGACCAGGCCTCGTCACAAGAAGAGGCCAGGCGGCAAAAGATAAGATGAAGACTAATGATGAAGCCTGTAAGATCACCACTATAACAGTTAATGTGGTGACGACGGAAGAGGAAGATAATCCCTTCGTTGATGATGCTGAAGGGACTTCAGAAGATCTACAGATCCCGTCAACCCTGGATCCCATGATCCAGATGATGTTTAGAAGATATCAACAAGAGATCAATGCTCTCAGAAGATAGCTAAATGAGAGGCATGAAGCTACACCGGTCTCCAAGCAAGCCGAGCCTGTGGGGCAGACTGCCAGCTCAACAGAAATGGCTATTCCAGCTAATCCTCTTCCGGCTGATAAGGGCAAAGCACCGAGCCAACCCGTTCTGCAGCAGACGGTAGCTCAGCTCTCTGCATCTCAGACGCAGCCTGCCGCGCCAGTCTTGAGCGCAACTGTGATGACAACTCCTTACGGTCAGCAACAAGCTCACTTCTTCCCGGAAAGCATAGATCCAGCCATAGCCCAGAAGCTGATGATTGAAAAGATTATGGAGATGAAGCTGTCTGAAAAGACTGGTGATGATGCTAGTACCTACGATGTGTACAAGGTACCATATCCTCCCTAGTATGCTGCCAAAAGACTACCTCCAGGCGTCAGTAAGCCGCCGAAGTTTGAAAATTTTAATGGCCAGGGCTCTCCCATGGAGCACATAGCTTACTACACCACAATCATGGGTGACTTGGCAGCTGATGAAGGTTATCTGCTTAAGTTCTTCGGCTCATCCCTCACCGGGATAGCCTTTGAATGGTATTCAAGCCTGTCGGCTGGGTCAGTGACCGATTGGCCTGATATGCAAAGAAAGTTCCGCGACAGATTTCACGTCACGGAAAAAGAAATTACAATAGCAAAACTATATGCAACCAGGCAAAAGCAAGATGAAACAGCACAAGACTACATCAAAAGGTGGAGGAACTTAGCTATGAGATGCAGAAGACCTCCTCACCAAGAAGATGCAGTGCAAATATGTAAGTAGAGCCTCAGGAGAGAGGTACTGGAAAAGATGATTGGTGCAGATGTCAGAACATTTGACCGGCTGAACAATATAGTGGCGGAGGTCGAGACGTTCCTGTCTAAGCGTCCGACGGCCAATGCTCCAACTGTGCCGAAAGGGAAATCTAATGATCGACGACCATCGCACTCTGAGGCTAACACCGTCGATTTCAGAACCTTCGAGCAACAGAAAGGGAAGAAGGGGGTAGATGAAGCTCCCCCACCAGCAGACACAGCAGAAAGAAAAGATAAAGTCTCTCTGAGAAACAAAATGAGAAAGTCGTACTCTTTCCCGAAAGATAAGACAGCCGCACTATTCAACTGGGCATATAAGTTCAACAAGGTAACATTGCCTGAGCCAAAGAGACCCGAGGACGCGGCAAAGAAAGGTGATCCACTATTCTGTCCATATCACCGTGCGCTGGGGCACGCAATTGAAGATTGCTACGTCTTCAAAGATATTATGGAAGGCATGGTCAAGAAGGGTGAGCTACAGCTGGGAGATTACCAGGTAGAGCCACCTCGTCCACATGAGCCTCCGGCATTAAAAATGGCCGCCAATATGATTTCAATCTACCAGCAGCTGCCTAAGGAGGCTGTTGAAGAATGTACTAGGCATACTTATGAAGCCTGCTTCCTCACCCCACTGAAGGATCAGGAAGGATGGCAGATGAAACCCATAAAGAACAAAAAGAAGACTCCCGCAGCCAATACCAATGGAGCAGTTATCCGCCGTGTCACACCAAGGCCCGAACCGCCTCCAGTAAAGCCAGTATGGCACACAGCTGAGACAGGACCAGTCATCCGGATCCCCACTCATAACCGGAGAAGACAAGTCCCCCTACCTGCATATAAGGAAGTAAGTCCTGCAGCCAGGCGTTTACAATAGTATATTAATGGGCTCGATGAATATGAACAGAAAAAGCCCGGGCACCTGCTGGTGAAAGACTGTATACTCTGGGAACAGCTCGAAGAATTGAAAATTAAAGAGTAGTCAGAGGCAGAACAAGAAAAAGCTGAGACTGAACCCTTCTGGGGGCAGGGGCCAATAAAGCCAAATGCCCAGAAAAAGAAGAGACGGCCCAAGTCCAAGAGGGGAAAGAGGGTCGTGGCAGTACAATGTAACACCCTGTCGGCACTCTTTACCTCGCCCGGGGAGAATGATGAGGATGAAACATCAGATGCCCCGCTAGAAGCCAACCATGCCGAGGCCTCAACCTCAGCCCATGCAACACGTTCTGGGAAAAGATGGGGGTGCCCACCACCAGCTAATCATAACATTATGTTCAGAGGGGAACAACCCTACCAGATTCCTGAACCGGAGGTACGAGGTGTCCAGGTTCCTCCCCCTGCCAGCTTGTACCAAGAAAAGAAGAAAGGAGGTCAAACTCCAACATTTCTGGAATTTGTGTCTAGTCTAGAAAATGGGCAGTCGATACAGGCTGGGCCAGATAAAGGCAAGAGACCTCAGCAGTCGGCATCTGTAGCCCGCAAGCAGAATGAGAATGGAGGATAACTCTCCGACAGCACCAGGGGCCGTTGCTATAGAAGAAGCCCCCCAAGAAATCAGTCCAGAGGTTGAAACCAGCACTGGTCAGCAGAGGCCACGGGCACCACATGAACCTCCAAAACCCCGATGGGCGGAAGAAATGAGACTGTCTAATGTCAGGGTGGGCAGCCGGATCATGAAAATGCTAAAGAAGCTTCCTACCATATTCTCCATCTGGGAGATTCTCTCTCTGAGTGAAGAGGCTCGCCAAGCAATTGTTGATGCCTTGCAGTCACCGGCACAATATGAAGCACTCTTGACAGAAGTGAATTCTGGGCCGTCAGTTACATTCATAGAGGATGACATGCTGATTCCGAATTCCTGCCATAACAGACCGCTATATATGAGGGGCTCCCTGAATTGTCAGCCACTGAACAGGATACTGATAGATCCCGGGGCTACCGTGAACATTCTCCCATACCTCATCTACCAAAAATATTACTTTGATCTTCAGCTTACCAAGGTCAGAGACATGAAAATTGCGGGATTCAACTAGAAATGTGAGACGCCCCTTGGGGTGGCTGATTTTAACCTCACGTTGGGGGACCTCACTACCGTGGTACGATTCTATGTAATCGACTCCAACACCACATATAAGGCCCTGCTGGGGAGACCGTGGCTCCATGAATATCAGATAGTGCCGTCCACGCTGCATCAGTGCATTAAATACTGCCATGAAGGAAAAGAAGAAAGGGTGTTTGCGGATCTGCATCCCTTCGAAGTATTCGAGTGCCATATGCTCGATGCATCCTACTACACAGAGGTGTCACAAAAGGGTGAAGAAAAAGAGGCTGGGGTCGATCAGAAAAAGCCGACGACGAAGGCAAGAAACTGGTCTCCCCCGCCACCAAAGGGCTATATTAAAAAGCATCAGGTATCTCACATCTCTTATGCTGGTGACTTTGCTCGGATCACCCCTCCTAGCATTCGCCCGGATGATATCGATGAAGAGATGAAAGAAAAGTACACACAGGTAGAGGTTCCGCAGGGTTTAGTCAAGCCCATCGCCAGCCTGGAATACCAAACGGTGCTACCACTGAAGACTATGGAAATCCCTCGCTTCTGCGAGCCTCCTACCGTATTCTACACCGGGGAGCCAGTCGAGGAAGATGATCAAGACTGCTTGGTCCCTGAAGAGGCTGTAAACCGGATGGTGCCGATTACAAGCTTGGACTATACTACCCATCGGGTTTCGCAGATGTTCTCTAAAATGCAGATGCCATCACTACAACCTGTTGCCCAAAAGAAGGCGTTCCAGGAGCTATGGGATCTGCCCCGAGATAATAAAGAACTGAGGAAGATCACTCAGCACCTGGGATTGGGTTATACCCTTCAAGAATATTATGAAGCTGAAGTGGACGTCATCTCTGTCTCCTACCAGCATGAAGGCCCTTCCGAGGTGGGATATGACAAGTACCCCTCGGAAGATGAAGAAATCATTTATCAATCCATAATGAACAATGAAGCCCCGGACACTCAGCCAGAGACGGGGACGTCTGATGAAGCAAAGAAAGATTGGTGCTGGGAAGACCTACCTTGCAAAGAGGATCTGTTCCATGCTGAAGCAAAGTTTGACACGGGAACCCCGGATGAAGACCAAGTAGCCAAAGAGCTGAGGGAATGCCTGGAGTTTGAGCGCATCCTGGAAGAAGTTCGGGCTCTACAGAATGATGATCTCTCAAAGGAGTCTGCATCAGAAGAGCCTCTAAGGGCGGAAGACTCCATTGTTGAGTTTCCTGCTGATCCAGTTACATCCTCGGGGCAGACTGAACAGAATACAACAATATTGGCCGTATATGATGAGCCAGCACCCGCTGATAACCAGTATGATGAAATAGAGAATCATGAAACTGAAGAAGATTATATCCCGGGAGGCTTCATTGACCTGTAAGAAGCCCCGCCCAAGGTCGAAGATGGAGGTCAGGCCACCGTCGATGAGCTTGTGGAAATAAATCTAGGGACCGCAGATGAGCCAAGGCCGACATTCCTCAGTGCACTGCTGGAGCCAGCTACCAGGGAACAGTATATACAGTTCTTGAAAGAATTTCGAGACTGCTTTGCATGGACATATGATGAAATGTCGGGACTGAGTTCTGATGTGGCGCAGCACCGATTGGCAATAAACCCAGAGGCTAGCCCTGTAAAGCAGCCTTCCAGGAGAATGCGCCCTGAATTAATAAATCAGATTAACAAAGAGGTTGACAAGCTGATTGATGTAGGCTTTGTTGAAGAAAATCAGTATACTACATGGTTAGCCAACATAGTGCCCGTAAAGAAAAAGAATGGGCAGATTAGAATATGTGTTGATTTCCGAAACCTTAATAAGGCTTGCCCGAAAGATGACTTTCCAGTGCCAATCACTGAAGTGATGATCGATGCGACTACTGGTCATGAAGCCCTGTCATTTATGGATGGGTCATCCGGATATAACCAGATCTGGATTGCATAAGAAGACAGAGTGCACACTGCATTCCGCACTCCGAAGGGGATATTCCACTACAAAAGGATGCCGTTTGGTCTTAAGAATGCCGGCGCTACCTATCAAAGAGCCATGACAAAAATCTTTGATGATTTGCTCTTCAAGAAAGTAGAGTGCTACATTGATGATCTGGTAGTAAAAACCAGCAGAAGAGAAGACCATTTACAAGACCTAAGGGTAGTATTCCAGAGGCTGCGCAAATATGAACTCAAGATGAATCCCATGAAATGCGCCTTCGGCGTGTCCAGTGGAAAATTCCTCGGGTTTATTGTCCGTCATAGGGGCATTGAAATTGACCCATCCAAGATTAAGGCTATCCAGGAGCTCCCTCCACCAAGGAATCTGTCCGAGCTGAGATCTCTGCAAGGGCGTCTGGCCTATATCCGACGATTTATATCAAATCTGTCGGGAAGATGCCACCCCTTTCATAAGCTCATGATGAAAGATGTGCCGTTCTTCTGGGACGATGGCTGTCAGGAAGCCTTTGAGAATCTGAAAGAATATCTCAAGACCCCTCCGGTGCTGGGGGCACCAATTAAGGGCAGGCCCTTGATACTGTATATCGCGGCCACATACCGTTCCCTGGGGGCAATGCTGGCACAGATAAATGAAGAAGGCAAAGAACAAGCCTTATACTATCTGAGTAGGAGGCTGATTAGAACTGAAGAAAGCTACAGCTACATAGAAAAGACCTGCTTGGCACTAGTCTTTGCTGTCAAAAAGCTCCGACACTATATGTTATCACATGAAGTCAGATTGATATCTGCAGCAGATCCGCTCAAATACATATTGACTCAGCCAGTACTGAAGGGCCGATTGGGCAAATGGGCAGTGATTCTGATGGAATTCGATATTACCTACACACCCCAGAGGGTGATAAAAGGACAGGCTGTGGCTGATTTCTTTGCAGAGCATCCTGTGCTGGAAAATGATATGCTAGGGACCGAGTTACCCGATGATGAGACACTCGAGCCTGCCAGGCTCAGTCAGTTATGTGGCAACTATTCTTTGATGGAGCATCTAGAACAGAGACAGACTGCGATGGAAAGACCAGAATACGGTCTGGAGCCGGTATTGTGCTGAAATCACCAGAGGGGGAGGTCGTGCATACTTCCTGTTCTATAAACAAGCCCTGCACCAATAATGAGGCCGAGTATGAAGCTCTGATAATCGGGCTATATGTCAGCCTCAACATGGGTATCCAAATGCTTCAAGTATTCGGGGATTCGATGTTGATAATAAAACAGATCCAAGGGGAGTTCGAAGTGCGGAAGCCAGAACTGAATCCCTACCACCAAAAAGCTGTGCGCCTCATGGCGAAATTCTACCATATTGAGCTCAAGCATGTGGGCCGTGGACACAATGCCCAAGCTGATGCACTGGCGAAACTGGCCAGCTCACTAGCAGTCCCACCAAATAAGACACTGAACATTGTCGTTATGAACCGGCGGCAAGTCCCCAGTATGCTAGGAGAGTGCCCCGAAGAAGACGAGGTTGCCACCATCAGCACAGAACAAGCGTCTGATTGGAGACAACACTTGCTGCAGTGGTTTCTACACCAACAACTGCCGCAGAAAAGAGAAGAAAAGATGAAACTCCTAAGAACCAAAGATTCTTATGAACTCAGGAATGGAGTTTTGTTCCGAATAATGGCAGATGCACGCAAGAAGATTCTACTCCGCTGTCTGTCCACTGAGGAAGCCTGGCAAGCGATGAAAGAAACACATGCTGGGACAGCCAGGCTGGTCCCAAGATGAAGATAGAAATCAAGAAGCTGGGTTACTATTGGCCCACCATGTTTGAAGACTGCTGTAAATTTGCAAAATCATGCCAGAAATGCCAGGAGCATGCTACTGTGCCTAGAAGGCCTCCTACGACTCTGCACCCTACAGTTCCCAGCTGGCCATTTGCACAATGGGGAACTGATGTAGTCGGGCCACTGCCGACTTCCTCGGCCGGACATAAGTACATACTGGCCATAACAGATTACTTCTCCCGATGGGCGGAGGCTATAGCATTAAGAGAAGTGACTGGTGAATTGGTCGACAGATTCATCAAACAGAACATTATCTTTCGGTTCGGGATCCCCAGCCGAATAATATCCGACAATGGAAGTCATTTCAGAAATCAGAAGGTCTATCGGCTTGCTGAGAAATATAAGATCAAATGGAGGACCTCCACTCCTTACAATCCGCAGGTAAACGGATTGGCAGAAGCTTTTAACAAGACTCTCTGCACCTTGCTGGCCAAGGTCGTCAGTTCTAATAAGAAGGTCTTGGAAGAGAAAATGTATGAAGCTCTGTGGGCATACCACACCGTCTTCAAGACACCTACAGGGTGCTCGCCATACTCGCTGGTATACGGTTCAGAGGCAGTGGTTCCAATAGAGCTGGAAGTCCCGTCACTCAGAGTGGCAGTCCAATATGGCCTGGCCCGTGGCGAACAGACCAATGCAGAAAGAAGACTAGAAGAACTGGCTGAGTTGGAAGGGAAGCGCCTCCGAGCTCAGAAGAGTATCCAAATGTATCAGGCCCGCATGGCCACTGCATTCAACAAACTCGTAAAAGGATGAGAATTCAAGAAAGGCGACCTCGTCATGGTCAAAAAAAAAGAAGTCATGGCGTCCAACCCAAAAGGAAAGCTGAATGCTAATTGGGAAGGTCCTTATGTGATACAGAGGGTCTACGAAGGAGGGGCCTACGTGGTTGTTAACCATCGAGGGGAAATCAAATTCTCACCACTCAATGGAAAACATCTGAAGCTGTATCATACAGCACAACCGACATTCCCTGAGTAATCGGGCAAAATCTACTCTTTCCTTGGCCTAGTGGTACTCCGCCCTAGCCAAGCTACACCCTTCCTTGGTCTAGCGGCACTCCGCCCTAACCAAGCTGCTTTTTCCTTGGTCTAGCGGTACTCCGCCCTAACCAAGCTACTCTTTCATTGGTCTAGTGGTACTCCGCCCTAACCAAGCTACCTTTTCTTGGTCTAGCGGCATTCCGCCCTAACCGAGCTACCCTTTCCTTGGTCTAGTGGTACTCCGCCCTAGCCAAGCTACACCCTTCCTTGGTCTAGCGGCACTCCGCCCTAACCAAGCTACCCTTTTCCTTGGTCTAGCGGCATTCCGCCCTAACCAAGCTACCCTTTCCTTGGTCTAGTGGTACTCCGCCCTAGCCAAGCTACACCCATTTCCTGGTCTAGCGGCACTCCGCCCTAGCCGAGCTACCCTTCCTTGGCCTAGCGGCACCCCGCCCTAGCCGAGATACCCTTTCCTTGGTCTAGCGGCACTCCGCCCTAGTCAAGCCACCCTTTCTTGGTCTAGCGGCACTCCGCCCTAACCAAGCTACCTTTTCTTGGTCTAGCGGCACTCCGCCCTAGCCAAGCTATGCCCTTTTCTTGGTCTAGCGGCACTCCGTCCTAGCCGAGCTGCCCTTTCCTTGGTCTAGTGGCACTCCGCCCTAACCAAGCTACCCTTTCCTTGGTCTAGTGGTACTCCGCCCTAGCCAAGCTACACCCTTTCCTTGGTCTAGCGGCACTCAGCCCTAACCAAGCTACACCTATTTCTTAGTCTAGCGGCACTCCACCCTAGCCGAGCTACCCTTCCTTGGCCTAGCGGCACTCCGCCCTGACCAAGCTACCCTTTCCTTGGTCTAGTGGCACTTCGCCCTAGCCAAGCTACACCCTTTTCCCGGTCTAGCGGCACCCCGCCCTAGCCGAGCTACCCTTTCCTTGGTCTAGCGGCACTCTGCCCTAGCCGAACTACCCTTTCCTGGGCCTAGCGGCACTCCGCCCTAGCCAAGCTACACCCTTTTCTTGGTATAGCGGCACTCCGCCCTAACTAAGCTACCCTTGTCCTTGGTCTAGCGGCACTCCGCCCTAGCCAAGCTACACTTTTTTCTTGGTATAGCAGCACTCCGCCCTAGCCAAGCTGCACCCATTTCCTGGTCTAGCGGTGCTCCGCCCTAACCAAGCTACCCTCATCTTGAGCTGGTGGCATTCCGACCTATCACCCTCTAAAAAAAAGAGAGAGAGAGAAAGAACAAAAAGAAAGTAAAAAAAATGGGGTTAAAAATAGAGATACCCCGTCAGACTTGCTCCTATATTAGAGACAAGTGCAAAAATGGCCTAAAACCCAGCTGTGGTGAAAACCCGAAAGGGCACTGTAGGCAAAATCGGGTACCCCGCCACGTGAAAACCCGAAAGGGCGCGTGGGCAAAAGCAAGAGGGGGCTGGCTCCGGCGAAAACCCGAAAGGGCACGTGGGTAAAAGCAAGAGGGGGCTGGCTCCGGCGAAAACCCAAAAAGGCGCTTGGATCGGTAATGTGGTGATTCCAAAGAAAGCCTCACCTCCCACCATAAAACTCCTCGTCGATCGACCGGCGCCTTGCCCGATCAACGATTAAACCCATCCGGAATGGACCTTACGTCTATTCTGTTGAAGCCTTCATGTATTGCTCAAGAAAAATCTCCCTCAATAATAACCCCACCTCGGGATAGACCTTCCGTCTGTTCTGATAAAACACTTCCACTTGTTTCTGTCTAAGACCCACCACGATTAAACCCATCCGGAATGGACCTTACGTCTATCCCGATGAAACCTATGAAATCCTTGCATTGGTATAAACCCAATACTAATGATGAAACCTGATACTGATCGATCGGCACACTGCCCGATCTATGATGAAACCTATCCAGTTTAGACCTTCCGTCTATCCTGATGAAATCCATGAACTCCTCGCATTGGTATAAATCCAATACCGATGATGAAACCCGCCATTGATCGATTGGCACCTCGCCTAATATCAATGATAAAACCCTACCCAGTTTAGACCCTACGTCTATCCTGATGAAGCATATGAAATCCTTGCATTGGTATGAGCCAATACCAATGATGAAACCTACTATCGATCGATTGGCACGCTGCCTGATCGACGCTAAAATCCATCCAGGGTGGGCCTTCCGTCCGCTCTGACATAGCACAACACTGCTCTTTGAATCGATTCAGACCCTCCGTCTGGATAGATCATGAAACTCTATTCCTTTGCGTTAATGTTAAACCCCACATTAACGATGAAACTCATATTTTCAGCAAACGGCCTCGTGCCTGAGCTGCTATCTATATCCTCTAAATCAATTCGGACCTTTCGTCTGGATAGATCATGAAACCCTACTTCCCTTTGCATTGATGTTGACACCCACATCAATGATCATGTGTCCACAATAAACATATGGCGCCATGGTCCATAGGATGAAAGTTCTGGTCCCAGAAAAGACAATGAAAAAGAAAAGAGAAAGAAAACGACAAAAAAATACATATATAGAAATGGGGTTGAAAATAGAGATACCCCGCCAGACTTGTTCAGGCATTTTGGACAAGGGCAAAAGTGGCTAAAACCCAGCTGTGGTGAAAACCCGAAAGGGCACTGCAGGCAAAATCGGGTACCCCGCCACGTGAAAATCCGAAAGGACGCGTGGGCAAAAGAAAGAGGGGGCTGGCTCCGGCGAAAACCCGAATGGGCGCTTGGGTCGGTAATGTGGTAATTCAAAAGTTCCATGCCAACCGGCACGTTGCCTTCAACTCCCCTTCACTGATGAGGCCTTCCGTCGGTCATCTGGCTCTATGCCCCGCCGATGATAAAGCCTTTCCGGGGTAGATCTTACGTCTACCCTGATGAAATCTACATATCCTCTTTTCACATGTCCCACCGACAATAAAACCCGTCACCATTCTGATAAAGCCTGGCCAGTTCAAACCTTACGTCTGTCCTGATCAAGCTCCTAAAACCTTCCCTTGATCGATCGGCCCCTTGCCCGGTCAACGATGAAACCCTACCAGAATAGACCCTACGCCTATCCTAATGAAACCTATGTATTTCTTGGCAAAGTCCCACCCGCCATAAAACCTGCTGGAATAGACCTTACGTCTGTCCTGATGAGACCTACACCTCTACATACGTCCCACCGTTGATCAACCGGCACCTCGCCCAATCGATGATGAAATCCTCTGTCCGGTTTAGACCTTACGTCTATACTGATGAAACCTATGAAACTCTTTGCGTCGATATAAGCCCCATATCGACGATGAAACCAACCACTGATCGACTGGCACCTCGCCCGATCAGTGATGAAACCATGTCCAATTAAAACCCTGCCAGTTTAGACCTTTTGTCTATTCTGATGAAACTTATAACACTTTCTTTGCATCGATATGAACCCAATATCGATGATGAAACTAGCTATTGATCGACCGGCACCTCGCCCGATCAATGATGAAATCCTATCCAGTTCAGACCCTACGTCTGTCCTGATGAAAACCGCGCACCCTTCAATATCCCACCTGCGATAACCTCTACCCAGTCTAGACCTTACGTCTACTCTGATGAAACCTATGAAACCCCTTTGCATCGATATAAACCCAATATCGATGATGAAATCATATACTGGTCGATTGGCACATTGCCCCGACTAGCTTTGAAACCTGCCTGGGATGGACCATTCACCCGTTCCGGATAATGCTCTGAGCCTCTTCGTTCACATTCCTGCAAACCATCTCCCTTGCGGCACATATGGCCAAAGAAGGACGTTTGCTACCAACAACAGAATTCGGGTAAAAGCACCCCCCCCGGAGGCCGTCACGCGGTGGAGCGAGTTCCCCATCCTTTCTCTGAAGGGGTGGACGCTCTCCTGCTAGGTACGGGCTATTCCCATAGGGACCGCTGAAACCGCTGCCAAATCACCGTGAAATATTGATGGTGCGATAAGTTAAGAACAAACCACATATGAGACTGGTGTAAAGATTCCTTTCCATTGAATAAAAAAAAGGGAATACAAGAAGGGCCCCTGAGGGGGAATTGTATTACAAAAAGGGGGAAATAGATATTCACGGGCGCCGAAATATGTCCTCGAAGGCCAGAAGCCCCACATGCGGGGCAGCCCCCATGATGTGACACGACCTCGGACCTAATGCAAGCAAGCACAATCGCATTCAAAATGGGCCAAATTGGGCCACCGCTCTATCGTCACTCACCCAAGCCCGGGGTGACTTGGCAATGCCAAGGGGAGGATGTGGGGTTGGGCCCTTGCTGGTAGAGGGCCAGCAAGGCCAAGACTTGATTCCCAAAGGGTAGGGATGCCCAAATCAAGGGGGCTGACAAAGTGCCAAAGGCACCGGTTGTAATATTCCCACGGTGATCACTCAAGTTTATGGGGCTTGAGAATCGGGCTCTCACTCGCATAACCAGCGGAATTAAGAACTAATATTGAAAGATAAGCACTAAATGGAGTGAAGGTTTGAGCACTTACTCGACCGGTTTGAAGAAACCGGTCCCGGTCGGAGACGAGGGCGAGCGGGGAGGCGAGTGGATCCCCACACGCCGCAGCGGTGTCGCTTGACCTGCCCCAAACAAATTACACCACTACACCTCTCGCAGGAGGGGGAACTTGGGGTGGGGGTTAATGATATTACATCAATACTACCTCCACGCAGGGAGGGGCCTTCATCCGGCCAAGCGGGGTGGGGAAATTAATGCAAAGAACGACGACTAAGTGTGGATGCCGAATCTGCCGGTTCTCTGCGAACAGGGACAGGGGGTCAGTGTTGCTGCTGTAGATCCCACTCACGAATTTTGCTGATAGCAAGACCGGTGGCAAAAGCTTCGTAACAGGGAGGGGGATGCCTCAGAATGTTCTCAATTTCTTCTGGAACCGTTTCTGGTCGGGGCAGGAGCTTGAACAGGGCCTCTGTTTCTCGGACTAACAGGAACTGGCTTCTAACAACAGGATGCAGAGGGTACCCCGGCCGCTCCCGTCATCGGAATCAGGCACCGTCAGAGTCGTTGAAACCGTGGATGAATCTTCTTCTCAGAAAAACTGACGGGGATGCTAACCGATGTCGGAGTCGACCTGTGGAACCAGAAGAGTGAAGAGGGGTCGATGCAGACAGTGGGAAGCAGAGCCGCGCAATCGTGGAAGAAAATTTGTAACTTCTGCTCCCAGATGCTGAATGGACTTCTGCTTTTTGACTCTGAAAGTAGACAGGCCGAGGTAGGACTTTGAAGAAGAACTTGAGAGCTGATTCTTCCTTGGTTTGTCGGGACAGAGCTTCTATTCCAGATCAGGTCTTCTGTTGGGGCAGATCTGCGCAGTCGGGGTAGATTGGACCTCGCGGGCCGCACCAAACTCGGATGGGGGTGAGATCACTTCTGTTGCAAAGAAGACCCGGAGAAGCTTCCAGCGATGGCTCTTGTGTCTTCAAACTCATCCGGATGGCATCGTGGTGGCCGCTGCAAGAGACTGGTTCGTCTGCAACCTGTGGACAGCAACCTGCAGCTCTTGTGTTGGCTTCTAAAGAAGGAGATGGGGGAGGTGTATGTATGAAAGGGGTGATGGGGTGGAAGAAGTAGTGTGTATGGAGGGATGGGGAATGCTACTGGAGATAGGAAGGGGATGGGAGGGGGCAGTGGGGGTAGGTCCTCAGCTGGAGGTAGGGGAAGGTGGAGGCAATGGAGGTGAATGGAGGGAGATGGGAGGGGCGACCCTAGCTAGAAGGGAGAGGGGGGGGCGGCCAAATCATGGAGGGAATGGTGGATTCAAATTTGAAATGGTCTTGGGAGTGGGGGATTGTGTGGGAACTAGGGGAGATTGTGTGGGAAGGGGTGGGATTGTGTTGGAAAGTGGGAGATGCCTCCTTGGGACAATGGGAGTGGAGTAATGGCAACTTGGGGAAGTGGAGGGGTATTGAATGAGGTGGGTAGCTAGTGGAGGTGGTTGGGGAGGGGAGGAGAGAGAAGAAAATTCGAAATTGGGGTTGGAGGAGAGAGAGAAATAGGGGTGAAATAGAGAGATTAAGAGGGGAATAGGTGGGGAATCTCTCCCCTAGGGTCTCTCACCCAAAAAACTAGAGGAATCACTCCAATTTGAACTCAAATGGCAATTTTAACTCATTCATTCATTAAATTCAGATGGGGGGAAATGGAGTCCTATATATAGGAAACCCACATTTTTACAAAAGACCCTGACAAAGGACTCATTGACAAATAACCGAAGGGGTAGGGGAGCTCATTGGGCCAAGCCCGAAGAAATGGGCCCAATTAGCACATTACACATTCTAATGACACTCAAACATAGGAAAATAAAAACTAGACCTAGGAACATGACTCAAATAAAATGCAAATTACATCAAATGACTCAAATAAAAATTACATAGGACTCAGAATTAAATGACTAGATCATGCCGGATGCAACCGGGGCGTGGAGACGAGCTGTGAACGTGGGCATGGTGGTGATGTCTCCATCATACTCCCGGGGTGCGGAGAACTCGACTCTGTCGAGTAAGTGTCCTTCCCTCCTTGGAGGGTGTAGAAGTGGTACTGTCCTCAAGTCTTCCGAACGAGACCGTTCCATCCACCGGCCGAGATAGCGCTCATATACCTTGCTCCGAGTGGTAGTGACTTGTTCATTCAATATTTGTTCAATTTGTTCACGCTGGGCTCTCTTGGCTGGTGGTTTATTAACATGGGTGGGTGCTCTCTCAAGGGACGAAGTAGGCTCAATCTCCTTACTAGGTACCACCGTGGGTCCCTTATATGGCACTAGGTCGACAACATTGAATGTGGGACTTATTCCATACTCCTTAGGGAGATCTAACTCGTAGGCATTTGCACCTATGCGCCTCAAGACCTGGAAGGGACCAGCCCCACGTGGCTTCAGTTTAGAGTCGGCTCCCGGGGAGAGCCTCTTGGTCCTTACCATCACAAAGTCACCCTCATGGAATTCTTGGTGACGCCGATGAGAGTCGGCCAGCCTTTTATAAGCCTCATTCTTCTTGCTAATGTGCTTGCAAAGGTTATCATGCAATTTTGTGAGTGCTGACCTTCTAGTGGTTATGGGTGGACCTGGACAACCATATATAGACCATTCATGCCATGATGCCATATGGACCTTGATGAGCCTTGGTGGGCCGGGGCAACCATATGTGGACTTATCATGCAATGTTGTCATGTAGACTTTGGTGGGCTTAGGTGGACCGGGGCAACCATATGTGAATCTATCATGCAAAGTGGTGATGCATGTCGGGGGACACGGACATCCGTAGATGCCTTTGATATGCTTAAGACCCATGATGAATGAAGGTGGACCACTACATCCAAATTTGGACCACTCATGCTTTCTACTTGACATGTGGGTGATATGAATGAATGGACCCAACATAGTGTTCATACCAAGGGGTGTGGAAAGCCTAGACACATGCATACTTTTCCCAAAAGTGACTTCCATGTGTATAGGTGTGGGACAACCTTTGAATTCCCATTGGAACGGATCGAATGGATCTAAGAAGGTGGTCATCATGGGGTGGGGCACAACCTTATTACCTAGGGATATGTGGCCTGAGGTCATGGTTTCCAAGGTGTAACCCGGGTCTAAGATGGAGTGGATTGGGTCAAACATGGTGAGTTGGTGTAGGGAAAGGTGGGTGGTGGATAAAGTGTTTGGGTCACACGAGTCTCTTGACTCCCATTGGAATGGATCATATGGATCATGAAAGGGGTTACCTAGGGGGAGGAAATCCATGTCCTCAAGATCCTTAAAAGGTGCTAAGTCATCCTTCTTCATGATAGTTGGGCCAATGTTCTTGGCAAGTGGGTCATCCATGAGTGGGGGGCTTGGCTTTCTACCCGAGATAAGAAGCTCTAAATCGAGGAGAAGGTTGGGCTCATCGGGTGTAGGGAGGAAGAGAAGGAGGTCGCTAGTGTAGCAACCAATGGTGCAAACCGAGGTGATAGACCCTATGCATAGGTGTAGGAGGCTAAGGCTCCTAGGTTGTTCGATCATAGGGGTCAACGTGCTAGTCATCTCTAATTGCCATGCTATGCCTTTGAGAAGGTCCTCTAAGGTTTCCACTTGATAGGATGTTTGGATTGTGGTGTGATAGGAGAAGAAGGGCACTATGGGAAGGTCTTTTTCTATGGGAGGAAAAACATGGGCCGAGATCTCTCTAATTGGGCTCTCCTTTAGCCAACTAACAATAGGTTCTTCTAAAATGAGCTTGGTCCCAACTAGTGAGGGTGATGTAAGGTGAGGGCCATCGTGTGATGTTTCTTCCTCAACTTGGACTTGGGTTTCCTCCAAGGTGGGGAGTGGGTTTGGAGTGTCCTCAACTATTGAATTGGGTATGAGTTCTTCTACCAAGGAGGTGAGAGGGTCTTTTGGGGTGATGAGGGTTGGTGTGTGGTACTCCCGGGGTGGAGGGTAAAGGGAAACTTGGTTTGGGATTGGTAGTGTGGAGTTTGGGAGTGGAAGTATTGGAGGCTTAGGTTGGGATATGATTGGAGTTGGAAGTGGAAGGTGGGTTGGGTGATGGGATTTGGGTTGGGTCGTGGTGGTCGACGTGATTCTAAGTGGAGGGATGGGAATGGGGTCCACTTAGGGTTGGATAGCGAGATTTGCGGAAGGGGGTTTTGGTTGGAGTGTGGGGACCCTTAGGGGATTCGGTGGAGAGGTGAATGTTTGGTTTATTTGGGCCTGAAGGGAGAGGATTTCGTTGCGAAGTGAAGTTATGATGGTTGAGAAGTGATTTGTTGGGAGTGGTGGGGGAGGAGGCCTAAAGGTGGTATCAAGTTGGTCGGGTGGGGATGGGGGAGTGGTAGTGCACCTCGGGCTAGGGGTGTTTGAGTAGAGGGGATGAGAATATTTGGGGATGTAGATCTTCCTAAGTTCAACCTTCATATCATCCCATGAGGAAATGGGCCCTTGCCTCCTAACCCTCCTTAAGCCCACTATGTCTTCCCACTTACTTTTGGCTTGACCTCGAAGTCGTCCCTTGGCCTTTCGGACTCTCGCGGATCCATATACCCAAGTCTTTTCAAAGTACTTTTCTATGGTAGTCTCCCACCTAAGATAGTCACTAGAATGCGATCCGTCAAAGGTAATATCCCTATCTAGGATGAAGTCCATGGGTGGTGATCGAGTAGGCTAAGTAGGTGGCCATCATGATCGGGGAAATCAATGCAAGGGTCGGATTGATGATGACTCCAATGCAAGCATGCCCTAGGACTTGACTTGATAGAGACAAGTCAATGACTTGCTCTGATACCAATTGATGTGACACGACCTCGGACCTAATGCAAGCAAGCACAATCGCATTCAAAACGGGCCAAATTGGGCCACCGCTCTATCGTCACTCACCCAAGCCCGGGGTGACTTGGCAATGCCAAGGGGAGGATGTGGGGTTGGGCCCTTGCTGGTAGAGGGCCAGCAAGGCCAAGACTTGATTCCCAAAGGGTGGGGATGCCCAAATCAAGGGGGCCGACAAAGTGCCAAAGGCACCGGTTGCAATATTCCCACGGTGATCACTCAAGTTTATGGGGCTTGAGGATCGGGCTCTCACTCGCATAACCAGCGGAATTAAGAACTAATATTGAAAGATAAGCACTAAATGGAGTGAAGGTTTGAGCACTTACTCGACCGGTTTGAAGAAACCGGTCCCGGTCAGAGACGAGGGCGAGCGGGGAGGCGAGTGGATCCCCACACGCCGCGGCGGTGTCGCTTGACCTGCCCCAAACAAATTACACCACTACACCTCTCGCAGGAGGGGGAACTTGGGGTGGGGGTTAATGATATTACATCAATACTACCTCCACGCAGGGAGGGGCCTTCATCCGGCCAAGCGGGGTGGGGAAATTAATGCAAAGAACGACGACTAAGTGTGGATGCCGAATCTGCCGGTTCTCTGCGAACAGGGACAGGGGGTCAGTGTTGCTGCTGTAGATCCCACTCACGAATTTTTCTGATAGCAAGAACGGTGGAGAAAGCTTCGTAACAGGGAGGGGGATGCCTCAGAATTTCCTCAATTTCTTCTGGAACCGTTTCTGGTCGGGGCAGGAGCTTGAACAGGGCCTCTATTTCTCGGACTAACAGGAACTGGCTTCTAACAGCAGGATGCAGAGGGTACCACGGCCGATCCCGTTGTCAGAATCAGGCACCGTCAGAGTCGTTGAAACCGTGGATGAATCTTCTTCGCAGCAAAACTGATGGGGATGCTAACCGATGTCGGAGTCGCGCAATCGTGGAAGAAAATTTGTAACTTCTGCTCTCAGATGCTGAATGGACTTCTGCTTTTTGATTCTGAAAGTAGACAGGCCGAGGTAGGACTTTGAAGAAGAACTTGAGAGCT